>CM051265.1:35224733-35659733 GCA_027921565.1 Artemia sinica
CCTAAACGGTTGGCCGAAAAGGACGATCTTCGGCAATCTGTCATCCTTCATCCGTACAACGTGCCCTAGCCACCTCAACCTTTCTTTCATTATAGCCCTAGAAGGCGGGACTGAACCGCATTTTTCGTACAGCCTACTGTTTGAAATATGATCAGTCAGCCGGGTACCCAGAACAATCCGTAAGCAATTTCTCTGGAAAACATGTAGCAAATATTCATCCGCTTTTTGGAGCGCCCATGCTTCAGAGCCAGTGTCTTATCTATTCTTATAGTATAGCTTATTGTCATCCAACAGTAAGATTGACAAAGAGATCAAGATGTTATTTACCTTAGCAGCATCAATTAGAAGAACCGAGGCTTTGTTCCAAGCGATATGTGGGTTCATTCCCTGGGCAGTCAATCTATCCAGTTCAGCTGCTGCTCTCTCTAACTAGTCTAAAATGAGTAAAGAGAAATACAGTACATTCCAATTGAAAAATAAGGCACGTAAGCACGGGGCGGACATACAATCCTCCCAAACTCTCCTCACTTGAATAGTTTGTCTTTTAAGTCACATAGTTTCATTCTGTTTATCCTTCGACGCTGTTTTACACCCCACTTTCAGTTCTCAATTTAAAATCTCCATCGCAAATTAATTGGAGAAATCTATTTGGTTTAACTTAAGACGTGTGGATAAAGACGAGTCTACGCAGAGAATGTGTATTTTGATCAATATTCCGGCCTGTAAAGATATCAAGCTATAATAAGCTTGTATAATAACAAGAATATCCAAAAGTATGCCTCGACGAGAACTATTATTTCTTCGCCATACAGCAATAGCACTGAATCTTGAATCCCAATAGCACGGAGCGATCTTTGATCATTAGAAACATGTCTGAATAACTGCACACAGAGGTGTCCCACCCTAATCTCCTAAAAAAAAAACTTCGCGAAAAAAAAAAGCATTATATACGACAAGCATGAATTTCCTTGTTTCTTTTTCTTTTTTTCAAGCTCTATTAACCCCCCCCCCCCACACATCCTTAGAAAAATACCTTGATGCTTATCCCATATGCGTATCCTATATCCCCCTTTAATGCATATCAATAATGCTTATCGTTGGGAAAATGTCTGGATAACTGCACACAGAAGCGATCCTCCAAACAAGGAACGTCCTACCATCATTTCCTACAAGGAGTCTGTGAAAAACAACATTATGTATGACAATCGTGAATTCTCTTCTTTCTTCTTCTTTTTTCAAGCACCCACACACCCACATATCCTTAGAGAAATAACTTGATGCTTATACCCTTCTAAAGGACTAGATAAATGTGGAACAGAAAGAGGAAAAGATGGAGAGAGAGGGGAGGGGGGATAAAGATAGCCAATACTGCCCGTCAAACTGTAAGTTATGATTTAAAAAATTGTACTGTTTACATCGTTAGTTTGCATCATTGGGTCCAAAGGTCAGGTTGCTTAAGCCTACGGAGAAAAAAAATCCAACGATTCTTCAGCTACAGGGATATAATAAACGACAGTAACAAACAGGTCATTACAATAGAAACTTTTGGTTTCGGCCCAATAAATTAACGAGATTTCTTATAGTCTGTCAACTAAAACCCAATATAATTTTAACTCTGGTCTGGTTCTGAATATTATATATTGTAATGTTTTACATAGAGTTGCGCAGACCATTGCTGTAGTCTTTTGTCAGGCAATTCACCGACAGTCTTTTGGAGAATTTAAATAAGAAAAAATCGGTCGAAACTACGTACCTTAGCTGAATATTGTAATATTTTTAGTTTCTGACGATAGCACAAATAATTCTGTAGGGTAGCCATTGAACTACAGGTTCTGAAATATCTTTTTGTTAATACTGTCCGGTTTCCCTTACTTTCCATCAAGCAAATATACCTAAGAAAATGAGATCAGCGGATTAAGGTCCATTGAAGCAGGGGCATCCCACATCTTTCCATGCTTCTCTTCTTGGTAAACCTGTTTCAAAATTAGAAAAGGGCAAAAAAAGGCACCAAAAAAGCCTCGTATATACAGCTTTAGTATATAGACTACAAAAAATAGTTGCAACCGAAAAAAAAAAATCGAAATTGCTTTTATTAAGATTAATTAAAAAAAACTTTTTCCACAAAATAAGTTTTTAAAAGAAAAGTAAAGAGCTCCATTAAACAAAAAAATGAGTAAAAAATAAAATCAAATAATCTACCAAGCGTGAAACTACCACAAATCAGCATCGATAAATAAATGAAACCCAAAACGAACAGAAATTACAATAAATAACCGAGTCAAACTCAAAACAAACAGAAATTAACATGAGTAGGGCTCAAAACCCCTATGCCTTCCCAAGGCCAGAACATAATTTGTACTTTACTGAAGAAATATAAATGTTTTTACTCTCATAACTTTAATAAATCAAATAACATTAACATTTTGATTACTAAATATCAGTATATTTATATTAAACTGACAATTCACATTCATTTGCATTTTTTTCAGTAAAGTGCAAATTATGTTCTGGCCTTGAGAAGGCATAGGGGTTATGAGGCCTACTCATATTAATTTCTGCTCGTTTTGAGTTTGACTCGGTTATTTATTGTAATTTCTGTTCGTTTTGGGTTTCATTTATTTATCGATGCTGATTTGTGGTAGTTTCACGCTTGGTAGATTATTTAATTTTATTTTTTGCTCATTTTTGGTTTAACGCAGTTCTTTACTTTTCTTTGAAAAACTTATTTTTTGGAAAAAGTTTTTTTAATTAATTTTTTGTTCGTTTTATATTGACAGTCTTTTCAGGGAAAAAGAAAACAATACTTTAAATCTTTTCTTCTTTTTTTAAGACTTTATAGTTTGGCCTGCTATTCGTATGCTGGAGAAAAATTTTCAGCAATTATTAACAACATACACCCTTTTAAAATCTGGACACAAATAGTAGTGTTTAATTTAGTTTGATACCTCCTCTAGTTGACCTGTAATAGAGAACTTGATGCCATTCGCAAAAAAAAAAAAATCGGTTATACTTTCTTTGATACCTTGGATACACTTACGCTATTTTGATTTGGTTAAATTTCAAGAGCAGAAGTAGCCCGAAAGTTTGAACATAATACCCTCAGTCGTTCTTGGGATACTGTTGAGATGCCTTATTGGAAATTAGCATTAACACAGTGCATTTTGATTTAATCTTAAGGCAACATTTAGTTTTTAAATATAATGGGCAAATGGGAGGGTGGGCGTAGGAGGGGGACTAGTTGCCCTTCAATCACTTTTGACTATTAAAAAGGGCATTAGTCCTTTCTATTTTTAATCGAATGAGCCCTTTTCGAAGTTCCTACGACAACTCCTTCGATACGAAGTGCCCTGGTCTAAACAAGAAAAAGAAATAATAATACATTGTATCCAGATCGATCTTTACTATAAAAATGTCAAGCCTTCCAATCACTTTCGACAATTAAAAGGGCACTAGCCATTTCAATTTCCAATCGAATCAACCCTTTTTGAAGTTTCTAAACAACGCGTTCTACAAAAACCTTATATGCCCCAATGGCATAACTTACAATCCTTACCCTGAGGGCTGTGGGGGGGGGGGGGGGTTGTCATCCTCAAAGACATAATTTCCAGAACTTTCAACTACGTTGAACAAAATGGCTATCTTAAAATTTTGATTGGATGTGTTTGGATAAAAGGTGGGCGTGAGAGGGGGTTAGTTGCCCTCCAGTCCCTTTCGACTATTAAAAAGGGCACTAGCCCTTTGAATTTCCAATCGAATTAGCCTTTTTTTTGAAGTTTCTACGACAACGCTTACTATAAAAACCTTATATGCCCCCAAGGCATAACTTTACAACCCTTGCCCTGAGGGCTGTGGGGGAGTGACCTCCTCAAAAACATATTTTCTATCAGGAAATCAACTACGCTGAACAAAATGGCTATCTCAAAATTTTGATTGGAAGTGTTTTCGAGAAATGGCGAGCGTGGAAGGGGTGTTAGTTGCCTTCCAATTACTTTCGACTATTAAAAAGAGCACAAAACCACTCCAATTTCCAATTGAATGAGCCCTTTTCGAAGTTCCTACGACAACTTCTTCGATACGAAGTGCCCAGGTCTAAAGGAAAAAAAAATAATAAATAATACATTGTGCCAAGAGCGTTCTTATATGCCACCAGGGCATAACTTAAAACCCTTGCCCTGAGGGTTGTGGGGGAGTGACCTCCTCAAAAACATATTTTCTATCTGGAAATCAACTACGCTGAACAAAATGGCTATCTCAAAATTTTGATTGGATGTGTTTGGGGAAATGGTGGGCGTGGAAGGGGTGTTAGTGGCCTTCCAATCACTTCCGACTATTAAAAAGGGCACAAGCCACTCCAATTTCCAATCGAATGAGCCCTTTTTGAAGTTTCTGCGACAACTCCTTCAATACGAAGTGCCCTGGTATGGAAAAAGAAGAAAACAAAAAAAAATAATAATACAATGTGCCAACATCGTTCTTTACTTAGGCAGCGCGATTGCGCTGCCTATAATAGGAGATGGGAAAGCAGAAGCTTTAAACAGGGCGAGATGGGGGATGAGCAATCATCGGTGCTTAACACCTAGTCAAATTTACAGCAATACTAGATAAGAGCTTACCCAAAAGCGGTTCTCCGGTAAACCATTTCTAGAAAATACGGATCATAGATATTTCCAGAAAGCTTCTGACTTCTCATACTTTCCTTTTCACTCAGATAGCTGCTAGTATAATTTCCTCCATTTTTATAGGACTTTATTAAGTGCCTGAAATAGAAAAAAATATAATGGGCTAATCATTGTATATTTAAAAGCTAAAAAGAGATAAGAAACGAAAGCGAAGCAATGAAAAGATAAATTAAAGCAAATCATAAGATTCTTCGGCTTTACTAGGGCAATTTCTGTAAGACAAAACATGCTAATAAAGGAGGATCTGTACATCTACAACTTTCTCCGTAACTTTTATCGTAACTTTATATGTAGAAAAATACTTTTATTCCGTTCATGTTTTTTCATTTTGTTTAACAGCGCTCTCGTCCCAAAGCTTTCAAGCATATCTAAATTCATTAAATCTTGTTTTGAGCAGGCAATAACGCTTACATTTTTTTTTCGAACCACGTCCGGTGACAGTGGAGTGACCTGTTTGCATTTTTCTTTTTTTTTCCGAAGTAATCTGCCCGTACATCTAAAAAACGGTAGTTTTTCAGTACATCTTTGAAAGAATACATTTAGGAAGGAAAGGGGTGCTTTTGGACTTGAATCTATTTCATCCAGCTCCAAGTTCAATGAAAACTTTTAATTTTGATTTTCAAAGACACAAATGGTTTCGGTGAACAAACCAGCAATTTTCTTTTTGTAAATTTGCATGTAATTTCCTATCTTCAGATAAAGAACTATAATCAATGGAAATTAAAAAAGAAGGTAAATTTTCTCTAGATTCTATATTACACCTACTTTACAAGCAAAAGAAAAAATAGGCCACAAGGCAGCTAAATGTTTTGATCCAACACAAAAAAGTTTCAATTTCAATTAGCACAATTTTTACCAAATTTACAAAACCATACGAAATCTTAGCATAAAGACAGAGGGAGGAATCAGGCTTGGAAAGCCACTATCTCCCGTCTGCACCTTTCTTGTGATTTCAATACCTGTTAACAGAGAAAGTTTGATCATTTTTATTAGAGCCAAAGACTAGAAAATGGTTTTTATATTTAAAGCCTCTTTTTCTGTAAGGAAATATATTTATGGACAATGTTGAATTTCGACCAAGGAAATTATATTTACAGGGAAAATTATGTAATGGACAAACTATATAGCTGTGTAGGAGTATGGGGGAGGGGCATCTGTAATACTGAGGCTTACATCCACTCCTAGTGTGAAATAGCCTATACTGTTTAAGACTAGTAGGCTATTTTCTTATAACACAGAAAAACCGTTTGGGAGAAACCTCACGCTTGGAATCTACCTGAGAAGATACTACTCAATCGCCACCTCAGACTACAAAACTCCGTTCTAAGCTGGGGAGTGGGCGAATGAATCATCGTCTGGGTGAACTTTCTGCTCATTTTAATTAGCTAAATTAGTCGTTTAAGAAGTGATTATATTCTTGCGTAAAAGGAAGGAATAGGTTGATGCTCCCTCCCCCCAATTTTTTTTTTTGATTTGTAAAAAACGTAATAAATTGCATATAAAATATTTTTTATGTTTGTGTTAAGTTTTCCTTGTAACCCCCCCCCCCCCCGAACAAAACCCTGGATACGCCCTTGGCTAGGGGCCCAACAGGCTGTTACTAATAGACATTGTTGACAGGATATTTATAGGTTAACTAAATCTCTGTTGAAAAATTACCTTGCCACTTGCAGCCAGAGAACTGTATTTTCACCTTCATAAGTATAAGCAGCTTGAACTTGCGAATATATACGTGGAAAGTTCGAGTTAGACATGTAACCATGGCCCCCACATGACTGTCGCAATACTTCAACAAACTGACCAATATCAGTTGTTGATAAAGCTTTAAGGCCACACGACAAGGCATGGAGCTGAAAGAAAATACAAGAGAGTAGAATAATTGAAAAAAAAATTGTTTCTTTCGGTCAATTTCTTAAAGAAAAATTACTGCAACAATTTTTGATTGTGAACGGACAATGAACACAGTGAATTCTACCTTTAAAAACATAAAAAACAAACTCGAAACGGAGTATAAGCTCTATATCAGGCATATCAAATCTGCTACCAAATAGCCATGCACAGGCCACACACCAGTGATCAGCCACCCCTCATGATTGATAACCACAGTAAGATTCCAATCTTCGGCTAATGTAGTGGTTACAGTAAGCACCTAATTTTATGCAACGCACCCACAAAGTTGTTCAATCTTCTGCTTCCGAATGTATTTCGAATGCACTCATTAAAATCTTCATTGAGTATGACACAACAAAGAAGATGTCTTACAGTTGATGACACCCCTGCAACAACTGATACTTTTAAAGAAGTTGCTACAAAACTAAAAGAAAAAGATGGAAAAAGCAATTATTTCTAATGCTTCTACTGACATTAGGTTCCGAACTGGAAAATGCTTACAAAAGAAAGCGAATAAGATATATTTGTGTTCATAATTTCGATTACTACCAGTTTTAAAAATTACTAGCTGACACAGAAAGTAAATTTATTAATCGCTTGACATAAAAAATGATCAGAGCTAACTTAATGTTAAATGGTATGATACAAATCTTGTAGTTCAATATTACTAAAAACCATAATATTTTCAACTAGACTTGACTAATTTAGCAAAGCTGTCTCATCTTATTTAGTCTACACAAATCACAAGAGTTTAAATTGTCCACATATTATAACAAAATTATACCATCATAAAACCAATTCGAAAGTGGCCTTGTAGATTTCTAGAAATATTCAAATTTGTACATCTCTTTTCTTAATTGACATTAAACTGTAGATAGTGTTTTTGAATTAGTCTGAATTAGAATTTAGTGGAGCGTCATTTGACATATGAATTGTAATGCAGACATCAGAATAATAAATTTCTACTAATGTGAAAAATTTGACAAAATGTCAATGCGTGATGTAAATAAATGGTATTTTAAGAATATTGGAATATACTTATGGAAACAACAAAAACTGTTGCTTACATGTCCTTTCAAAAATCCGGTATAATTTTATCACATGCATTTTTAAATGCCCGACTAAACTATAAGTAATAAAAGTGGCATTTTGTTAAATTCGATTTTTTCTTCTTTTTTTTTGTGTGTGTGTGTTATATAAATAGCAACGAAGACCACGCTGCCTTTCCATCATAAACAATAAGTAGAAACAACGGGGAAATTTTTTTTTTATACAACAGAACGCAACTTTTAAATGAATATTTTGAACCTATATCCAAGGGCTGTCAGCAAAACAAAAGAAGAGAAAATAAAACAATATAAAAGAAACTTACATTAAAATTCGATCATTAAAACTGAAAAAAGCTTTTTTTTAATTTTTAAAATCAGCCCTAATATCATTACTTCAAGGAAGTTCAACCAGGACTGGTACACCAAGCGAAGTGGAAAAAGAACAATTCATTCAACTGGAATAAAAATACTTACAGACAAGCTTTTAAAGCTAATCTCGCCTTCTTGGCAGCCAGCTTAGATGGTCCGTTCGTAATAGGTTGAGTGGAATTATTTACTGGTTTTTTTAATATAATTACTTAAATCATTTTTAATTAAATTTGTGTATAGGGCATTAAGCGAATATTCCCCCAAATCTCTAATTAAAGAAATATTACTGTTTATTTTGATTTTAATTTCAATTGCCTCTCGAAAAACCTGTTTAATGCCTAAATCATTGCTAATAAGGCAAGTTTCTTCAAAAAGCATTTTATGGCTAGGGTTATCATAGATGTGACTGCTTAAAGCAGAATCAAAAGAATTATTTGTACTATTAGAATTTAAAGCTTTAGTTATGTCTCCTTTGTGTTGTTGTAGGCGTTTTTCTAAATTTTGATGGGTTCTACCAACATGAAAATGGTCACAGTCACATGGTATTTGAAAAACCCTCTTTGGCGAGTAACTGGGGTTATATCTTTCCCAGAGTTTAGGAAATTCAAGATTTTAAAACTATTTGCAAATACGACATAAAATTATTTTGTGTGCAAACTTTTTTTAAATTTGTAGTGACTTTTGGAATATATGGAAGGTAAATTATATTTGAGGGCTTGGCGGGAACTTCACATTGTAAAAGACCCTTGATTTTACGGGAGTGTCTTGCCAATCTTCGGCTAATTGTACTGTTAATAAAAACAATAGGATAACCGTTTCCAAATAGTATGTCTCTAATAAAATTTAGTTCATCTGTGATGTAAGATTCAGAGCAAATGTTTAGGGCACGATCGACAAGAGATGTAACAACACCTCTTTTAACCTGTTGGGGGTGATTGGATTTAAAATGTAGATATCTGTTATTTTGTGTAGGTTTTCTGTAAATTGTAAAGTCCAGTTTATCAATATACGAATAATTAAAACATCCAGAAACGGTAATTTATTTGCATTTTCATTTTCTAGGGTAAATTGTAAATTTCGGTCATATGTATTAAGGTGATCTAGAAAGCCCCTTAAGTTCATTTTCACCATAATTCCAGAGTGATATTACATCGTCCATATAACGCCCCCAATAGACATGTTTTAAAAAATATGAATTTAAGGCCCAATTTTCAAGGTGTTCTACATAAATATTCGCTAATAACCCGGATAGTGGTGCTCCCACAGGGAGACCATTTTTTGTTGATAAAAAGAATTACGGAACTGAAAATATATTGAATATTTATTACAAATTTTGACTAGGGACATAAAACCCTCGCCACATTAAAAATTATATTAATTATATTAAAAAACCAGTAAAATAATTCCACTCAACCTGTTACGAATAGACCATCTAGGCTGGCTGCCAAGAAGGCGAGATTAGCTTTAAAAACTTGTCTGTAAGTATTTTTATTCCATTTGAGTGAATTGTTCTTTTTCCACTTCACTTGGTGTACCAGTCCTGGTTGAACTTCCTTGAAGTAATGATATTAGGGCTGTTTTAAAAAATTTTTAAAAAACTTTTTTTTAGTTTTAATGATCGAATTTTAATGTAAGTTTCTTTTATATTGTTTTTTATCTCTTCGTTTGTTTTGCTGAGGACGGCCCTTGGATATAGGGTCGAAATATTCATTTAAAAGTTGCGTTCTACTGTCGTGTAAAAAAAAAAAATCCCGTTGTTTCTACTTATTGTTTTTGTGTGTGTGTTCGTGAATTAACATACCCTTATTACAAGAAAGATAGAGAATCGGAAGAGAAGTAGATAAAAAAGGACAATTAATTCAGGAGGAAATAACTAACAGATAAAACATATTTATGATTGAGAGGTTTTGTCTCAAGGATTTAAGCTTACTCAGTACATTCCACTAATAATGTCACTCTATTATTGAATCACTTTTAGGGACCCTTGTTGACACCTAAACCACCGAGAAGAGGTGAAAGAAGATTATAACTTTCATATTCTTTGCTAGGTGGATCGTGTTTATTTTATTTTTGGGGCGGAAAGCTGATATTTACGGCGGTATTCATACAAGTTAGCACCCTACTCATTCTTGCTGTACTATTTAGAAAAGAAAAAAAAGGTAGTTTTAACACTAATCAAAAAACCTAAAAATAATAACGGTTATCATCCGCCCCAAAGTAACAAAAAAAGGCATTAAGCGACATGCGAAAGCTTTCTGCGTTGTGGTAAAGACAAATAAATTTCCTATTTGTCTAAAATAATATTGGCTACTGCGTTAGCAAAGGCTATCTTACATGTGTTATTCCATCCTTCCTTTTTCCCCCAGCCGCTTCATATGGAAGGAAGGGTCGTAAAATTTTCAAAGAGACTCATTTGATTGCAAATCGAAAGTTATAGTACACTTCCTAGGAGTCGAAAACGGTTGAAGGGCACATGCCCCATTCCGTCAAGATTGTTGCTACCCACCCACTCTAAAGCCCCCGAGAAAGACGATAAATTTTCAGAAAGCCATTTAATTCAGAATTATCAAAAGGTCAATAAATATGTCTTTGGGGATGACATGCCCCAGCAGGTCCTGGTGCAAGACCCCTAAATTATATATATTACCAAATGTTTACGCACGTGCTTTACAATGGAAAAAGGGAGGTTGCTTGATCTTGGGTTTGAAAATGGCTCGAAAATTATATTCCTATATAGGTCAAGAGCAAAGCGAATTTTCTTATGAGAGATGGGAAGGGAGGTAGAAAAACCAGAAATGACATGCGTAACTAAGTAAAATTGAAAAATGCTAGGCACATGCCGGGTTGTAAAATCATCTACAATACCTGAGGAATGGCTTTAGATAATCAAGCTGAAAGTTTCAGGGAGTGTCGGGGTGGGGAGTTGCTACGGTTTCTAGTCAAAGTGGACATCACAGTTTGACTTAGAGTAGGGGTAGAGGTAAATCAAAAAATACTCTCTGCGTATTGGGTCATCGAAATTGCGTATCTCCAATATCTCTGGAACGACTTAGGGATGGTGTCGAAACTTTAAGGCATTTTGGGAGTGATGCTCAAAAAGGAACGGAGGACATCCCCCCTCTTGCCTTTTGAGAGAAGGACGGGGGAGGGAGGGGCAGTAGAATTAAAATTTTGTGTAGGTGAGAGGCGGAAGGGGCAAATCAATTGTGTTTCCGACCCGTAAAAGGTTTTGCACTATAAGGCCCTGTGGGACTTTTAATTTATGCACGGTTAAGTGTCAAGGTAAATCAAAACACACAATATGTTGGCAGGTTATCGAGATGATGCATCAGCAATACCACGTTAAAAGCTTGAGGCATTAAGTTGAAAATTTCAGGGAATTGGAAGGGCAGGTGGACGTTGAATCATGGCTTGGAGGGAGAAGGGAGAGTTAAATCGAAAGACACTAAGTGCATGCAGGTTATCATATCTAATCATTTTGGGAACGGCTGGGGGATGGATTTCAAGCTATCAGGTGGTTGTAGAGAAGGGCTATCAGCTCCATAGACTTTCCGTGGACCCTCTGTAGAGCGTCATTCTCGTTTTACTGAAAACGAAAATTTATTCTAAACAATTTCTTTTTTTGTGATTATAACATTGAAAAAAAAAATCCTGAGACTGTTAAAAAAAAACACTGTTCAAAATACATATTGGTTTCAGTACAATGGAAATGACGCTAAAGCCGCTTAGAGGGTTTGAGAAGGAGGAGCTAGCCTCACTCGTAGTTGTAAACCTTGATAAGCCAAGTGATATTATTCTTTTGTTGTGTTTTTAATTGATGTTATGACAAACAAAGTCACACATCTCAAAAAAATTGTTTTCAGTAAATCTTAAACCACGCTCTGACCTTAAAAATTTTTAGGGGGGCGACAAAACTACTTCTTTTTATGTTAATTTCTATTAGTTTTAATAGTGACTTGATAATAATTTTTTATTTCTGTTTATTTTAGAATTAATCTGTTCATCTACATCACAATCTGCGATCTCTATGTTTGATATCGTTATTCAAACAAATTCTCTGTACATTGATAATAATCTCTTTTCTTTCAAGTTTGAATTAGTAAATGTGTATTTCTGCTAGGCTTAGGTTTTAACATAACTCTTTACTTTTCTTTGAAAAACTTCTTTTTTGGAAAAGATTTATAGACTCATCCTTATAAACGTTTCTATTTTCCCCAATTTGGAAAAATTATACTGCAGTTGGAGAGAACAGTTACTTTTAGAAATGAAATTCAGCTTAGTTACGGAAGTACTATTCAGGTGTAAAAAACCAAAAAAAAAAACATTTTCAAATGATGAATTAAAATAAGAGAGTATAAGCATAAGAAATACCAAATTTTTATAAAGTAGACCATTTTTTTTTTTTTTTTTTTTTTTTTTTTTTTTTTTTTTTTTTTTTTTTTTTTTTTTTTAAGTAGGCAAATACTTGCCTGCTTAAGGGGCAACAAAGAAAGATACTAAAGGTTAGGAAAATTACTCAGTTTCACTTTTTTAGTTCGGTCCATTCGCTCTGACAAGAATCTCGTCAAAGCATGGACCAGGATCATAATTGTATGCATTCTGAATTTAAATAATTCAAAACTAAGATCTTTAAATATATATTACAAATCAATATGTTGATTTTTCAGGGTTTTCAAGAATATTATTTATTACATGAAGCTTATTTATTTACAAAATAAAGACTCAAAGATTGTTTAAATAAAGACGAAGACCACATTGCCTTTCCATCATAAAACCAGTGTCCAGCCTCTGGTAAAACGAAGTTTTACCAGAATGTAATGGTAATGGTAAATGTAAGGGTAAAATGAATGGTAAATTTTACCAGAATGGTAAAAGTAATGGTTGTGGGACTGTTTTAATTTTAGTTTTAACGGTCGCATTTTGTTGTAAGTCTTATTTGATTTATACTCATGCTTTGTTGAGGACGGCTGTTGGATATAGAGCCGAAATACTCATTTAAGAAATATTCAAATAAAATTTTTTTTTGGAATATTTAATATTCAGAGATATTTAATTTGATTTTTTATAGATTGTTTAAGGTGGGTCTTCTCAAACCAAGTAGTCAAGGAATGGAACATCCTCCTCCAAAATGTGGTTCTGGCTGACTCTACTAACTCTTTGAAGAATAGCATTGACAAGTTTTTTAGTGAAAGTAAATTTTTATAGAGTCGAAAGCTTTTTTATTGCAGTATATTATTATTATTATTATTGTTTAAAAGGTATAGCATTAACAATTCTAATTTGCCGCAAAAAAAGTTTAAATAAAATAGCAAAGACTGCTTTCCACTAACGAACTGGGTGCTCTAGCAAAGACTAGCTAACGCTTACCGAAGTACAAATATCGGTCTACAGGTTTTCACTGAGAGTAAATGCTAATATTTAAGTAGCTAGTTTGGCTAATAAAAGCGTGGAAGCACCATGAACTCTTGGCAAAGTGCGAATATCGGCCTTGGACCTTTCTGCTGAGCGCAAAATCATTGTCATAATTATGTTACTTTTATGTTTGATTCACAGATGATCACTGTGTTCTGAACAATAAAATGTTCAGAAGTGTTTCTGGATTGTCTGTTCCCCTGTCTTGAAAAAAAAAGTATTTGTTATTGAATTAAAGATTTTTTTTCCTTTTTTATGCGTTTATATGAAGTCTACGGAACTATTTAGCTTATGTTTTTACTTTTTAGTATAAAAAAGCGAAAGAAAAAAAGTGTTTACTTCAGGTAAGAGATCCAAATCTATTTCTTCTCCTCGTTGAGTGGTCTCCTGGTACAAATCAATTATATAAAATGCAGCAAATTTCAAGGCAAAACAGCAGCAACTGGTGGGAAAATTTTCGCTTGCTGTGCTTGATATTCAATTATCTGGGGCTCTGGTTCCCTAGAAGAAACTAAATAGAAAAAATTGAAATTAAGAAAAATAAAATGTGAATCAGACTTGATTTGAAAACCAGATTGTTTCCCTTAATTAACTCTGTCACTGTCACCAAATGTCAGAGAAGCACAAAGAATGAAAGTAAAATCTACTAGACTGCACCAAAAAACTTTCTCTATCATTCTTTTCCACTAGTTAGCTGTTACCACATGGACTAACAAGGGGCATTCTTTGCCTTAGAAATCATGGGCTCTTTCATACACACCAAAATAAAAATAGCACGAAATTTATTTTAGTTATTGTAACTGCATCATCGCACAGTCGGACAGACAAGGGCCAAAATACTGAAAAACTGAATTTTTGGGATACAAAATTTGACCCCGTCAACAATTTGAATTCAGCTATGCCAAAAAAATGATTAATATAGAATCTATATTTGAGAACTCATTTGCTAAGAAACACTAACCTGTACAATAGATTAATGCTTCTTCACATAGAAGATTTCTAAGTCATGATTTTTAAAGAACCTGGTCAATTTCCAGTAAAAACAAATAGCCGTTTCTACCCGTACCCTACTTATTTCATTCCCAGTAATTATTCTTGAGGTCCCAAACTTGGTATTACGAAGGTAAAATGAAAAGCTTATACTCGAATATATGATATAATACATTTAATGGAGATGAATAAATGACCTATTTTTAGGGGAGAAATAAAAAAAAACTAGAAATTACCTATAAACTTTTTGAAGCAAAAAAAAAGATACCACAAAAAGGTATATCAGTATTCTGCCTAGCTAATGACGTCTAATTAACCTGATTCCAATTACTTCAAGCTGCACGCTTTTATAATTTTAAAAGAGCTCCCCGAAAAGTCAAATATTCCCCCATCCTATATTTTCGTCAAGGGAGGACAATATTCTTTACAACTGAATTTAAAACAGCTTCCTGATCCTGAGAACAAAGAAGTTAGGGGTGCCGGAACATTACATGGAAGAATGTATTTGTATTAGCATCACTCATTGACCCCTCATCTCCAGTTGGGCAAATCATCATGAAACTAAAAGGAGACCATAGTGGACTCCAGAAGGCTCTCCCGTAAAAGAAGAAAGAATATGAATAGATCATTTTTCTAGTCGTCCCCAATCCTATTAAAACAATCTACTATAACCAAGAACAGGCAGTAACACTGAAAAAGGTCATTGGCATCAATTAGGGTAGTGGGGAGACGGAATATGGACATTTGCTCCGTAGACTTCCCTCCTAGACTTTGAACATACCTTATTAGGGGTATTTCCATTGAATGTGCCGTTTTTGGTATTTTCATTGACAACATTGAAAAAACGATAAAGTTGCCCCCCCCCTGGATTTTGACCCTCCTATAGACATTTCACCCCCTCTAAATTTTCGTGAATTGACTCCACTGGGGTGGGCTTCATTGAATCGTCGGAGATAAAGAACGATAACCTAATTGATGTTGGACGTTGTAGTGATTTTCATTTAAAAATAAGAACAAAATATATTTCATCTAAAGAGCAGTATAAATATAATAGGATTTTTCGAATTGTATACTATTCTTAGCGAAAACTATCACTACCATTATACTACATTTTTTTTAATACGAAATCAAAAATTTAAAATCGGATTGGGCTATAACTCTGACAAAACATATCAAATTTAAAGTAATTTCATTTTTAGACCCAGGACTGTATTGTAAATTCTAGGTTGTTTATTTTAGAAAAAATAGAGCGAAAAAAAGCAAAAAACAGAGCCTTTTTTGTAAGCGGTTGAGACATCCAAACTTATAGCACTAATTACTTTATAAAAAGAACATTTTTAAGACACAAAACCAATTCTTTTCGATCTTAATTTTGGAACAGTGGAATTCTACACTTGCAGCAAAAAAAAAAATCTAACTATAATAAGAAAACAAATACCAAATAAAAATAAAAAAGGGAACGTGGCTAATTTTCCAAGACACTGGAGCAGAAAAAGCAAAAATAAACTTGAGAATATTTCCATAAACAACTTAACAATTGTCGTCAATTAAATATCAATCTATGCATTGGCCATTCTCACCTTTACTACAAAAAAAATGGCTGATTTTTAATCATATAATACGGAGAGACAGACAAACATCTCAATGACTAGCCTATGCTCAAATTGTAGATCAACTCCATGTCCCTATGGTTCATGCACTGCAGCTTTATATTTCTCTTTATTAAAACCATACCAGTGCAAAATGAAGGGGCTACCTAGGACTGGTCTGAAAGACCCTCCCGTGAATTTGCGGGATACTTGGGGCCAAAAGCATCAACTTTTTGAGGCGTGAGTAATCCCCCTGGTATCATTTACAGATTAACTCAAAATCTAAAATTTTTACGAGACCAACAAAAAAGATTCAGGACAGACTATATCTGGCAAAGGAGTTTACGCAAAAAAAGAAGCTTAAAACTCATTGCAGGTGTTAAAACTCGTAATAGCTGGTTTGAAGGGATATTCTCCTAATTTAGAAGCCCTGAAGAACCATAAAAGTCTCAAAAGCCAAAGCTAAAAACGGAACACCGACTTTACAGTGGTTGGCTGTATCTTGCCTAACACAAATCTTTTAAAAAAAGATAAGTTTTCCAAAGCTCCGGCGAAAGGTACGATCGAATAAACATTTTACTTTTAATAAAAAGTCCTGTTTTTAAAAACAGGACTTTTAACTGAACCTATTGCCTTATTTCTGATCACCTCTCTTTTCTCCCATTTTATCTCTAACATACAAATGTATAGTCGTAGTAATCCGACCTTACTATTACTATAAATTCAACCTGGCGTTAAGCCAAACAATAGCCCTCTATCCCCTTCAATTTAAACCACCATCATGGCCACCTCCCGGAACATTTTAGAAAATGTAGGTCACCTTTCCAATCTCCTTCTAACCAAACCTGAAGAATCGTGGTTTTCTTTTTCCTATCACAGGCTTTCATGATTTAAAAGCCTTTTAATGATGCACATCCATGTGTGGGTTCGAATAAGTTCGCAGGCAAAAAGTAGCCTTTGGACACAGAAAAGTAAAAATTCCCTGAAAATGGAAAGAGTGCTCGGTCTGTTTCATTTGCTCGAACAGATTGATATGAGCCTTAAGACTGCATTTTTCTCTTTTGCAAGGACGGAACAATGAGGGGAGTTCAAAAAAGGTCATCCTCTTTAACGAGAAGGAAGCCAACATAAAAATGAAACAGGACAGGACTAAGAAACAGGCAAGGCCGTATCCAGGGGGCGTTTTAAGGGTTTTGACCCCCCCCCCCCCCCCGAAATGTTTTTCCGACTCATATAAACAATTTTTTGATATGTTTTATAGTTTTTTGGTATCACCCCCCCCCCTCTGAAAAAAATAAACCTCCCCAAAAACGATCCCGGATACGGCCCTGGCAATAGGGCTTAAAATTTTCTTTTAAATTTGATGGTTGTGGGAGACCATATTTCCAAAAACCAAAACAAACATATTTCCATAAGACATATTTTCATAAACAACTTAACAATTGTCGTCAATTAAATATCAATCTATGCATTGGCCATTCTCACCTTTACTACAAAAAAAATGGCTGATTTTTAATCATATAATACGAAGAGACAGACAAACATCTCAATGACTAGCCTATGCTCAAATTGTAGATCAACTCCATGTCCCTATGGTTCATGCACTGCAGCTTTATATTTCTCTTTATTAAAACCATACCAGTGCAAAATGAAGGGGCTACCTAGGACTGGTCTGAAAGACCCTCCCGTGAATTTGTAGGATAATTGGGGCCAAAAGCATCAAATTTTGAGGCGTGAGTAAACCCCCTGGTATCATTTACACATTAACTCAAAATCTAAAATTTTTACGAATATAATAGACCAACAAAAAAGATTCAGGACAGAATATATCTGGCAAAGGAGTTTACACAAAAAAAAGAAGCTTAAAACTCATTGCAGGTGTTAAAACTCGTAATAGCTGGTTTGAAGGGATATTCTCCTAATTTAGAAGCCCTGAACAACAATAAAAGTCTCAAAAACCAAAGCTAAAAACGGAACACCGACTTTACAGTGGTTGGCTGTATCTTGCCTAACACAAATCTTTTAAAAAAGATAAGTTTTCCAAAGCTCCGGCGAAAGGTACAATCGAATAAAACATTTCGCTTTTAATAAAAAGTCCTGTTTTTAAAAACAGGACTTTTAACTGAACCTATTGCCTTATTTCTGTTCACCTCTCTTTTCTCCCATTTTATCTCAAACATACAAATGTATAGTCGTAGTAATCCGACCTTACTATTACTATAAATTCAACCTGGCGTTAAGCCAAACAATAGCCCTCTATCCCCTTCAATTTAAACCACCATCATGGCCACCTCCTGGAACATTTTTAGAAAATGCAGGTCACCTTTCTAATCTCCTTCTAACCAAACCTGAAGAATCGTGTTTTTCTTTTTCCTATCGCAGGCTTTCATGATTTAAAAGTCTTTTAATGATGCACATCCATGTGTGGGTTCGAATAAGTTCGCAGGTAAAAAGTAGCCTTTGGACACAGAAAAGTAAAAATTCCCTGAAAATGGAAAGAGTGCTCGGTCTGTTTCATTTGCTCGAACAGATTGATATGAGCCTTAAGACTGCATTTTTCTCTTTGCAAGGACGGAACAATCAGGGGAGTTCAAAAAAGGTCATCCTCTTTAACGAGAAGGAAGCCAACATAAAAAAGAAACAGGACAGGACTAAGAAACATGCAAGGCCGTATCCAGGGGGCGTTTAGGGGTTTTGACCCCCCCCCCCCCGAAATGTTTTTCCGACTCATATAAACAATTTTTTGATATGTTTTATAGTTTTTTTGGTATCCCCCCCCCTCTGAAAAAAATAAACCTCCCCAAAAACGATCCCGGATACGGCCCTGGCAATAGGGCTTAAAATTTTCTTTTAAATTTGATGGTTGTGGGAGAGAAGTAGATACTGCTTACCCTGGAATCAATTCAGATTGTTTTCGAACACAGCTGTAGCGAACAGCAATCGTGGCAGCTTTCATCAACTGCTGGCAGGCATCAGAGACAATTACAACACGCACAAAAACCATTGTGCCATAGCTTAGCTTGGAATGAGCAGGTTTTACATAGGTGCCATCCTGTAAGATAAAATCACCAACTTTTTTTTTCTGTTACATTTAACAAGATCCATAAATACGCATCCTGGGAAAAATAACAAAATACCTGTCTCCGACAATTAATAATAATGTTTCTAATGTTTATACGGTATAGATAAAGCGTGAACAATACATTTATTTTAGGAAAGCAAGAACGATTACAGCAATATACCAAGCAGGCTGGTATTTAAAATCAAAGAGAGATAGATGAAAAACAGTTAGAAATTTTCAAAGAAACAAACAAAATAAAATGCGGAGAATTTATAAAATAAGTTAAGAAACTTCAGTCTGAATCTAGGAGTTCATGAATGATCCTTAATTGACTGCGTTCGCCGTAACAAACTTGTTGATATACGGTGTGAAGAATTCACGATCATAAAAATAGTTTAATTGGTCGTTGGATAAGAGCAAGGATCCTCCAAACTTGGCTTTTAATTTTCCTGTTCCCAGGTATGGCTGTTTGCCATGTCTTTGAGCAGCATATGTAAATTAAGCGTTGTGAGCATGGTAAGAAATAAATTGATGCTAAATTACAATAGTTGTTTAAATTTATCTTGATTATATCCTCACAGGAAGAAGGCATGATGCAAGCTTTTTCGGATGGATGGGAATTATCTAATCTGATACTGCTTAATATTTTTCCCCAAAGCCTTCAGTTTCACTCATGAGCTTCGGATCTTGGGCTTGGGAATACCAATTTTTTGAAATACACTAGACTCTAAAATGATATTATTCATATATATAGTTATTACTGAATACCTTAAGCAGGGCCGTTTCCAGGATTTTTGTTCACTGGGGGGGAGGGATACAAAAATAAAATTCAGAACCGCATCAAGAATTTGTTTATATGCATTTTTGTTACGTTTTTACGTGTCGGACAAACATTTCGGGGGGGGGGGGAGGTCCAAACCCCCTTAGCCCCCCTCCCTGGATACAGCCTTGACTTAAGATTCTTTCTTCAAGTCCTGAGAGCTTCCCAAGTATATTTTGGGGTTTTTAAATTGTCAATGGGAGTCCTGATCAGAGGCAGTGAAGAACTCTCCAACTAATTCTCAAAGCATTGTACTCACAAATTACAAGAGAACAAATGCAGTCAATGCTGTTAAGATTCTGGCAACAGTCCAATCTGTTACTAAAAACACTTCACCGAATATAGTCTCTTATAGTTAAAAAGTGCTTTGAGTGCCGTAAACAATTGCGTCTATAGGAAAAAATAACACGCTTGATATAGAGATTAAAATAGTGTGGTCAAAACTGCTGATTATGAAGAATAAAGAAATGAACCAATGGAAGATGATTATTCAATGTAATCAAGGCGTGAATTGGGTCGTCAGCTCCTTTTTAACGTAAATCGCGATTAAATGTGTAATTTATTATTCTGGGCTATTAACACGATACCCAGCAAGGATGATGAGTCTCTGATTCCGCAAGTGCTTGTGGATGGACTCTCATTATACAAAGATGCTTTACCCTCTCCTAGCGTAGTTCACTACTCCATTTTTTTTTTATCAAAGAAGGTACTCAAATTCGGTATTTGATTTTTCTTTTTACTTTTTGTATTTCTTTGATTACAAAAACTAACCTGTTCTTATATGATAGCAGCTTGCTAATTCAGATACCCCCCCCCCCAAAAAAAAATAAAATAAAAAAACGTATCTCCTTTCTGTAATGTAACAGTTTGATTATTACTAATTTAATAAACTAAAGACCAATACAATTGGGATAGCAGTTATCTCATTCTGGAACCTCACAAAAATAAAAGAATATAAGGTATGGTCCAATAGGGTCTCCCTGTATACAATGTAGTGTTTATATAATAATTTAATGAATAACAAGCCATATGTTATTGTTAATTTCGCTTGCTAATTCCAATATCCCGAGGAAAAAAATTAAATGGATGGTTTGATTGTATCTCCCTGCATAACAGGTAGTATTTGGATTATTAAGCGAGATTTGCGAAAGCTAGGATCTTATCAGATAATAATTTGCTTTTCCTCCATACGTATAACTCTTAAGGAACCTATAAAATTGTATATTTTTTTTGTGGAAATTGGCACTTTGTTTTTATTATCTGTACCAATTTTGGAGCATTTTATTTTTAATAATTACAGGATAACAACAAACTATTGATTTGTGTTCGTCCAAAATGCTTTGGTGCCTGTGTTGACACTGGGTAATATCATGCCATCTATTTTACCTTGTTGATTCTCCTAAGCACCGAAATTAGCGACCTGCATCCCGAATTTTAAAAATTTGAAATGTCTTAGGTACCGAAATTAGCAAAGTACTAATATGAACATGGGACACAAGACAACAGTTGGGCCGTCGATGCATAGTCCAGAATATACAGGAAATAGAGATACAGCTACAAAGTGTGGCAATGAGCATCTGGGCACACCTAGCACTAACAATTTACATGTGAGCAGTTATTCGAGAAGTCAGAAGTGAATAGGATAACCCGTACAGTAATGATAACAGTTAAAGATGATTAAACATTATGCTAAAAATGGTGATTCAGAACCATCTCTTGCACAGCTGTATGGTATACATGATGTTATGTAATTGTATACGATGTAATGGATTAATATATTATTGGGAATAATTCTGAGGGCAGGCATAAGCAGGATCTTTGTTTTATGTGAGAGTTTGTGAATTACAGAAGAAGAGGCATCTTAGCTTCAAAGAGTAGTTAGGATACTCTGTCGCAGAAAAAGGGTGAGCATTATAATACATCGAGATAAAAGAAAGGAGTATATAAACTAATTAAAAAGAGGGAAGAACAAATTCGCTAAGAATAGATGGAATTCAACTGAAAGTATGGAAGTGGAGCAGTGTCTGGATTATGTCGTGTAAAACACTTGTTTTTGTCATTTTGAGTCATCAGTGATGACCTGCTACATATACCTGGCCTACATACAACCTACGACCGTGTTGGGCAACCATGTTGGTCGACATCTACATAAGTGCAGTAACATAAGAAATGAGATAAGTTAGGGTCATAGTAATTACAGTATTTGGAATAGCATCAGTAAATTTTTTTGTAAGGTATTACGTCCGAGGCTAGACAAATGATTTGAGTCGCAGAAGAATATTATAGATATTAAGACAAATTTTAAGAAAGATTGTAGTGCGATGCATCAGTTCTTCATTTCTTTTGTGCTGACCCAAAAATATAATAAAGGAAGAAAAGAGGAACTATGTGTGGTTTTTCTGGACCCGAAAGGAGCAATCTATAAAGTGATAAAGGAGGTACTCATTCGGAGTTCGCTACAAATAGGATTGGCTAAAATGGTAGTAGATAGGTATAACTTAGTTAAGACTATAGTTCCATTAGGAAAATAGTTTTATATAGTAACTAAAAGTAGCACAGAAGTTCATCAAAGCTATAGTTTATCACCTAGGCTATATTCTCTATTTGTTAATGATACAAGGGATTACTTTAGAAATGAGTCAGCACCTGTTGTAAAATTATCAGGTAAATGTTTGCACTACTTTTTCCAGATGACATTACTATTAGTCATGGAAAGTTGAAACAAGCTGAAAAGATTGTTAATTTTACCCATGATTATTTGCTTAAAAGGAGTTTAATATTAAATTAAATGCTAACAGGTGAGCCGTTGTATTGTTGGGAGTGGAGGTGGAACATTACAAAATTCTTACATGAATCCTAAAGAGTTACAAATCTTAACAAGATTTTGTATTTAGGATGTAAGGTTTCATTGAAAGGTAGGTGGAGCAGTCATGTTGATCTTATTGTGAGTGGAGGACGAAGGGCAATGTGGAGTGTGGTAAGAAGCAGTTGGAAAAACACTGGCGTAAGTGGCATTAAGTTAACGAAGAAGGTTTTTATCAGTAAGAAAAGACCAGTATATAATGATAAAACATTGATATTTGAAAAGAGAGATCAGTTAGAGAGGATTCATTTCAGTTTTTTTTTTGTTTTTTATGAAGACACTGTTAGATTTAAGTGATAAATTTAATGGCTTTGATTTTAGGGGTGATTTGGGGCTGATTAGTGAAAGAGCAAATAGGCTAGTTAGTATAGTAAGGTATTAGAATAAACCAATACCACTCCTAGAAGTTTGCTTATTACTAACAGTAGCATACCAAGAATGTTTGACCGACAATAGAAAAAGGTTATTGAGCTAGCCGCGTTAGATATATTTTTCAGACTTGTGGAGAAGCTATGGTTGACAAGTCAAGGGAAAGGACTGGGGTTAAAAATGGGGTGCCATTAGCATCCAATCTTTCTCTTTCTCTGAAGACTTATAGTTAAAATGAATGAACACCTATCTATCTATAACTTTATTTCGGTGCATGATTTCATTCAATTCTTGAAACTTCATTGAATTTTATTTAGTAGGTTCTTTATTTGGCCTTTTGTAGCAGGACAAACTCGCAAGCTTAGCTCTTGGTGTGCTGCTGATCGGTTTTTCGTACTTGATTCGAAATAAATTGTTATACCACTATTAATACTATGAGAAGTAAATAGTTAAAAAAAAAAAAAAAAAAAAAAAAAAAAAAAAAAAAAAAAAAAAAAAAAAAAAAAAAAAAAAAAAAAAATACCGAAAGGACTTGACTATACTTCATCAGCATAGCTGTTCTGGGAATTCTGTGGCTTTTGAAACCAAGGTAGCCATTGTCATTGGTGTTTAAACCCATCTTGGGTCCTATTTCACCGACGTCGATTCCTAAAATAATTTATGAAAATAAACATTGGAAAAACTGCAAATGATTAGTAAATACATAATTCACATTCATGGATATAGCAGGCAAAGATGAGATAAAATATTACGACTATTAAGTACCAGAACTAGCAACACATCATCGCCACCGATGGCACCGGATATAAAGTTGTAAATATTTGTAAATATAATTAACTTTAAAAAATTAAGGGGGTTAAGAGCAGTAGCCTATGCTGCTTTCCAAAGACTAAAGGTGTATATCCCAGGGAGTTTTAAACTTTGACAATAAATACTTTAGCAGAGTCACCTATCACACCTGTTGAACAAATGGTTAAAAGGCATTTGAAATCTTCTCCAAGATGGAATGGCAACATTTCAGTTTATTGTAAGTCTAGTTTGGCAGATTGGCGAAAAGCGCAAACAAAGAGACTGCTTTTTTCGCAACACTTCGAGAATGAAACAGTAAAAATTAAAAAAAAATATTTAATGTTTGCGGATTTGAGGGAAATACCAAACGGGGTTTTATTTTAACTTTTCTTGTTTTTATATTAGTCATATAAGAGAATTTGTATATATTTAATGGATAAAATGTTTGAATGGGCTAAATATTCTGAAACGTCCTGACGGGGCGAAAATATCCTGAATGGGAACTTGAAGATATGAATTTGCCATATTGACAGTGCTTATGGCGCAATCCTTTAAGCCGTAGAAAGGTGGAAATAGCAGAACAATGAAAACCACAAAAGAACAACAAAAATTACACATTTTTGAACAATAACACAGATAAAATTAAAAATTGAACAAAACATTACGAATTGGAATAATATTAACATAAATCTCATAGAAAAATAATTTGAAAAAATAAATGAGAACATCTACTGCAGTAAGTCCTTAAGGCATCCCTAAAGGCGAAAATAAAGATCAAAACAACTCAAAAGAAAATAAATTAAAATCGATGCATTGCTATACTACATGAGCCGGCAACCCGCGACCCGCGGCCTGTGAGGCGTTTTTGCGCGGCTCGCAGAATCCTCGCCCCTAGGCACCTGACGGACCATAATACACACCATACGCAAACACAGCGGAGTGAAAGGGGGCGCCATCTAGCATTTTGCCTTCAAGCATTCTCGAAAAAATCCATAAACGCCATTTAGCATAGTTAGTTTGATGTTCAATCTTAGAGACCAATTATTTTGGTATGTTGCATTTTTTTTTTTTTTTTTAGTAAACCTACCACAAATTTTGGGACCCCCCCCCCCAAAAAAAAAATACTTTGCCTTTAGATTTTCTTTGTTTATTCTATTTTATTTGGTAAAATTCAGTGTTTGTGGTAGCAAATGAAAGCCAAATTATGTGGTCATGTTATGTGGCCATCTTATGGCAGAATATTATGAATAAAAAAATAACGCTTGATTTTGTAGATGGGTGTCATCTGGTATATAGTGTATCAGGAAAAAAAAGTACACACTGGGACATATCCCAGTATGTACCAGATGACACCCATCTACAAAATCAAAGGTTTTTTTTGTCTAAAGGTAATTTTCTTCAAAAAGGTTTAAGTACCTCCAGGTTGTCAAAGGAGCATAGATACAATGTCTCAGGAACAGAATAAGGTATTAAATTTCAACTTTCAGAGAAACTAGAAGAGGTGTAAAACTGAATCAAAAGGTACAATGCATATCCAGATTGCCAAAAGGGTGTTTGTGCAATATCCCAGAAAAAAGGGGAGGCAAGTTGGAACATTCAGAGTATATTTCTGAGGACGTTGAACTAAATCAAAAGACACTATGTCCATCCAAGTCTGTCATAAGGGCATATTACAACATCTTAGGAACAGATGAAGGTATTAAGTTGAAACTTCAGGACCTGTTGAGGGGGATTTACAACTAAATATGGATGTTATAATGGCCTATCTGCAATAAATCTGGAACGGCTAAGGTTATTAAGATATAACAACCAGGGGATATTGCAGTGTATATTGAACAAAATCAAACTGCATTCTATGCATGCAGGTTGTCAAAAGGACATATGAACAACATCTGAGGAACACTTGAAAGCAATAAATTGAACCTGCTTGCGACTTTGCAACTGCAGTTTGTGACTGCTTGCAACTACAAATACTTGTGACTGTGACTGATTGCAACTACAACCCCCTCTACTTGTAACTACAATTGCCACTGCATGTGACTTGGACTGCATCAACTACTCTGCAATAGCAAACAACAAGACAATCCCTCAGAACCGGAGCAATTCCAAAGAGGCAGGGGTAGACTGGCTGGCAGGCTTTCAAGCTCAAAATCCACGACTGTCACTACACAAGCCTAAACCAACAGGCTTGGGTCACGCAACGACCTTTAACAGTGTCAACATTGGATAGTTCTTCTCAAATCTGAAGTCAAATCTAGTAAAGCTTCCTTTGACTGCAAGTACCTTATATAACTGTGACGAAAATTCTGTGACCACTGTTCACGTTCCTCCTAAGGTGTTTGGGTTGAAGGGTCAGATGATAGTGCACAAGGCAACATCCTCGGAGAGAGGTGTCCCTATGAACATGGCCAGGACTGTTTCTACAAGCAGTCAGTATTTACCACCCTACTTTATTTCCAAGGAAAATTTTCAGCCTCACATACTAACTGTTGCTCCAGAAAACTCAGCACGTGGAGCCTCACCATCAGGTTGGATAAATGAAGATCTATTTTTGAAATATACTCATCACCTCAACGAATATACTCACATGCATCTCAAAAGAGCACCAGGCTTCTAATCTTAGATAACTATGACTCCTTAAACATCTATTTTTCCCTCTATTTTGACCAGACTTAAACCATATAAATCTTGTAACTTCTATAAACCTCTATTAGTCTCCATGACTCTCACATCTCTTTAAAAGTTGTCCAGTTTGCAAAAGATTCAGGCGTCACGCTACACGTCGGCCACAAGCATAGGGGTTAGATATATGTGTGTACTTTCCTTTCAAGTGCAAATACATCAAACCTGCAAACAACTGGATATTGTCTAATTCTGGGAAGACCTTGACAATATATTACATTAATTATCTTGTTAGATAAAGTCTTCCTCTACTGTTCACCCCAAATAACTGGTAAGTCAAATGCAACAACAGAAATCTCATTGACTGTATTAACTACAATAAATGTCGTAAGAATTATATATTAAGTGTTTTATTTTTAAACCTAAAATATTTGTATATAAATATTACAGATATACTCTAATCATCATAGTATACCTACAATGCTATATTACAGTATAATGGCATGTGACCTAAGTGCGGCCTGCGTAATATCCCCACGTAAAATTTTGGCCCTTTTACAATGAAAGGTTGCCGACCCATGCTATACTAATCAAAACATTTAAGTACCCGGGTACGTTAAGAGAAAAGAATAAATTTGTTGGAACTTTAAGGAGCCACAATACTAACCAGAATTATCCCTGATGCAATTAAAAGAGATTATGATTCAGCTCAATTAAAGCATACTTTTTAGCGATAATCATAGAGGTTCCTGGAATTCCGACAGCTACAAAATAGGAACTATTTTGTAGACCGCAAGACTAACCAGAATTATCCCTGATGCAATTAAAAGAGATTACGATTTAGCTCAATTAAAGCATACTTTTTAGCGATAATCATAGAGGTTCCTGGAATTCCGACAGCTACAAAATAGGAACTATATTTACTTGCTACATATTTTTTACGTTTTTAAAAATTAACTTAAAAAACGTTTCCGACAAAAAAAGTTTTCAAAGGAAAATTAAGAGCGGTATTAAACCACAAACGAGCAGAAATAAAGCAATTAAATTATTCGGACGTACAATGGACAGAAATTGCTATGATGAACACATGAAACGCCTCCCCCCCCCCAAAAAAAAACACACAAAGAAATATTAAAATGAACAATAAAAACCAAATTTATAACAGATATTGCTATGGATGAATAATAGAAGAAATAGGAACTAAGCTTAGTAATCAAGTCAAACTTAAACTAAACACAAGCTACCAAAAATAGATGTGGAGCTACACCCCCCCCCCCTTAAAGCCACTACAGGTTAGAGGGCCATTTGTGCCACAGGAACTCATAGAGCAAAAACTTTCAGGCTGATTGGAAAGAAGAAAAATGTTTGCCTCCCACCTCATCTCCTCCCCCTTTAAAGTCCATCCCTTTAGCAAACAAAAAGCCATTAAAGCTCAGGAGGCAAATGTTCTAGCATTCCTCTACCTCACTCCTAAACACAGACAATGAATTAACAAACTCAAAGAGAATCACAATCAGAAATAGCGTATAAAAGTTGTGGGGAAATTCTTCTAATTTTTCTAGTTGTTACTTTAAGTAAATATAAAACTCCACTTTAGCTTGCCCTCAGTTTGCTCAAGGACAAGGACAAACCATCCTATCTGGCCTAAGGCAAGATTAATACACAACTTTCCAAAATACGGTGTCATATTTATCAGTCCGGTCTGAGGTTCATACTTTCCACAAAAACCTCAGAGGTTAGACCCTTACAACTTTCAAGTAATAAACTGGAATTGACGGCATAGCAGAAAACAAGAAGGACAAAACCAAAGTGCTCCTCCGGCGACACAATTAACAAAAAAAAGTTTCCTGACGGAAGTAAAGAGCAAAACGGAAACTAAAAAAGGAATAAATTGCTTCGCAGCCTATACAACATGTATCTATCAAACAAGCTCAAAGGAAAATTTATTTTACCTATAATGCGCAGAATTAAACAAAACTACCACTTTGTTGAAAGCAAACAACCCACGGAAAAACAGGATGCTGCTTCATAGAATATAGAATATGTTTGTTCTCTACAATAGCTGGAGCTAACATGAGCATGCCATGACAAAAAAAAAAGAAGACAAAAAACAAGGATAAAAAAACAAATAAATAGCAACACAAAAATATTAAAGCAGCATGTGCTGCATCAAGGACAATAAATTAAAATGAGTCTAAAATAAAATTTATGACTCAGTCAATTTTCCCGGTTAAAATAGTGACCGCTTACACAGAATATATAAGAATATTAAAATATAAATGGTTGGTACATTCAAAACCACTCAAAGGCAAAAACTGAAATAAACTGCATCAAATATTAAAAATTTGTCAATATAATATTATTAAAATACGGATTAAAATAAGGGACAAATGGTTTGCAATATCTCTCGGTACTAGAGGCTGGGTAAGTCATTAACTGCGGACAATTCTTTTTTATTTGTCAGTCCCCGTTTTTTCGACTACGCAATTCAGTCTTGGAACGTAGCTTTTTCCTTCAGTGGAAAGTGAGATGCACATTAGGACAATAGTTCATGAAACAAAAGCCATGAGCAAGCTTTTTACACAGAGATTTATGTGGTAGATGACAACACTCGTCAGGGCAGCTGCCTTAAAAAAAATCCACACAAACATGGAGAAACGTGCAACTCTTGGCCCTTCTACAGCCTCCACGTAAAATCTGCAAACACATTGCTCAGGGGTGTGATCGGTTGTACGAGCCGCTTCATCTGCATGAAGGGACTGAGGATACTCTAGTTCAGTTTGAGTGGCTTGACTAGTAACAAAGTTACTGCATTGAACAGATACATCAGTACTGGGACATTCTGAGCTGGATTTATTACCCTAAAGAAAGTATCGTCCGGAGGGCTTCTGCAGAGCGATGACTAAGTCTGCATCAACTGCAGCACAGTCCGCAATGATGACAATCAAATGAGCGGCTGTGTTTTGTCGGTTAATCAAGTATGAGGCAACCCAAATCAGGACCTGAGCAGTCTTGTCTTTCCACCGTTATATTTTCTATAGCAGCCATCAGTCTCAGTGAAACGCCAGGAGCGGATTGTGATTTTGTCAACAAGTTTTCACTTGGGAAAATAGTGTTCATTTTAAATTAATCACTATTCTTCTCGTTGTTATTTGGCTGTTTTGGACTGTTATTTTTCGACTTCAATTTAGTCAAAGCACAGGTTTTTGGAGAATCTTTTTGCGCACAAATTACACACACAAAAGTCTTCTTCAAGTCATTTTGAGTACTTAGTTTTTCCAGAGCTAAAATGAGACCATTTATTGCATTTGATACACTGCACGGTACCTGTTTTGCTGGTTATTCTTTTTGAGCAGATGCCGTAGTATTCTGGGTCCATAATAGATACCGCTGCTGTTCACACAGAGTTGAATCGTCTAAGGTAATTAAATCTTTTTGTCGTCCAAGTCTCTGTACTTATTAAGTCACTAAATCCCAAGGGTTTAATATTCAAGTATTTACTTTAAATTTAAGTAGCAAAAAAGACAAAAGCAAGTAAATAAAATAATCGGATTATAAATGTCTCTAGGGAAATCCACAGGTTGAACCCTTACTTCATTGAAAGGTCAATATCCAGAATAAAGTGTTTACACAACGAACACTCGATCAAGACTGAATAGACTAGTTAGTAATATAAAATTAAAAACTTTGGAACAAGATTTTTTAATAATTTTAAATCAAGAACAAATAAACTACAATAGAAGCCCCAAAATCCTAGTTATTTCTGTCTATAGCACGAAAATTTTCGAACTTCGAATTTTTGAAATTTTAGGGTATCAGCAAAACCTTCCTACGAAAGGGTAAAATACAAAACATTAGACCGCCATCATCACAGCCAAGGCAAAGCACCAGGAAGTAATAGGATAATGGGCAAAAATGATGAAAACATCACTACGCATCAGCATAAATGTTTAGATTACATTTTTAGCGTGTATCTTGAAATCAGAAAAGGTTCCAAAGAATAAAACTGATCGGGCTTTTTTGAGAAAGGAGACTAATCGAAATATAATAACTGGAAGGGCATCTCCTCTCCATGCCAGAGAAACTATTCTCACAGTCACATCCAGACAGCCTTGGATAAGCACTTATGAGACGAACAACATGGCTTCCCCCCATCTTGCTCCTGCTTCGACTTTATATGTAGCCCATTAGCCTATCTTGCTCCTGCTTCCTGCTTCGTCCTACACCTTTTGGTCGAGATATGTACTGAATAGCGGCAACAGATGGACCATATATATTTTTAGATTTTGAAAAACAACGTTCGACTCAATTCATGAAGTCACAGTTTAAAATTACCCGTTATTATGGCATTCCAAATAAACTTGCATCCTTGATCATTATTCTCTGCAAATTGTGTTTTTATATAATATCCGGAATTAAACAATGGTGCGTACTCTCCCCTCTGCTTTTTGTTCTTGTAATTGATTAATAAAAAAAAAATTTCCATAAAATAAGTTTTTCAAAGAAAAGTAAAGAACTCCATTAAACAAAAAATAAGCAAAAATAAAATCAAATAATCCAAGCGTTAAACTACCACAAATCAGCATCGATAAATAAATGAAACCAAAAACGAACAGAAATTACAATAATTAACCGATTCAAACTCAAAACGAGGAGAAATTAACATAAGTTGGGCTCAAAACCCCTATGCCTTCCCAAGATCAGAACATAATTTGCATTTTACTGAAAAAATATAAATGTTTTTTTACTTTTATAACTTTAATAAATCAAATAATACTAAAATTTTGATTACTAATTAAGAGTATGTGTATATTAAACTGACAATGCACATTCATTTGTATTTGAAAAAATACAAATGAATGTGCGTTTTCTGTTCGTTTTCGGTTTCATTTATTTATCGATGCTGACTTGCGATAGTTTCACGCTTGGTAGATTGTTTGATTTTATTTTGCTCATTTTTTGTTTAATTGAGTTCTTGACTTTTCTTTGGAAAACTTATTTTGTGGAAAAAGCTTTTTTTTAATTATATTCTGTTCGTTTTATATTGACATAGTCTTTTCAGGAAAAAAGAAAATAATACTTTAAATCTTTTCGTTTTTTTAGGACTTTATAGTTTGGCCTGCTATTTGTATGCTGGAGAAAAATTTTCAGCAATTTTTAACAACAAACACCCTTTTAAAAATCTGGACACAAATAGTAGTGACTTAATTTTGTTTCATTCCTCCTCTAGTTGACCTGAAATGGAAAACTTGATACCATTCGCAAATTAACACAGTGCATTTTGATTTAATCTTAAGGCAACATTTAGTTTTTAAACATAAAGGCAAATGGGAGGGTGGGCGTAAGAGGGGGATTAGTTGCCCTCCAATCACTTTCGACTATTAAAAAGGGCATCAGCCCTTTCTATTTTCAATCAAATGAGCCCCTTTTCGAAGTTCCTACGACAACTCCTTCGATACAAAGTGCCCTGGTCTAAACAACAGCAACAACAAAAAAAATCACACATTATACCCACATCAATCTTTACTATAAAAATTTCAAGCCTTCCAATCACTTTCGACTATTAAAAAGGGTACTAGGCCTTTTGATTTCCAATCGAATGAGCCTTTTTTGAGTTTCTACGACAACGGATTCTATAAACACCTCATATGCCCCCAGGGCATAAATTACAACCCCTACCCTAAGGGCTGTGAGGGTGGTTGTCATCCTCTAAGACATAATTTCCAGAACTTTCAAGTACGTTAAACAAAATTGCTATCTCAAAATTTTGATTGGATATGTTCAGGAAATGGTGGGCGTGAGAGGGGCGTTAGTCGCTCTACCATTACTTTCAACTATTAAAAAAGGCACTAGCCCTTTCAATTTTCAATCAAATGAGCCCTTTTGAAGTTTCTACGACAACGCTTTCAATAAAAGATCTTATATGCCCCCAGGACATGACTTACAACCCTCGCCCTGAGGGCTGGGATTGTCATCCTCAAAGACCTAATTTCCAGAACTTTCTACTACGTTGAACAAAATGGCTATCTGAAAATTTTGATTGGATCTGCTTGGGGGAATAGTGTGCGTGAGAGGGTGATTAGTTACCCTCCAATCACTTTCAACTATTGAAAAGGGCACCAGCCCTCTCAACTTCCAATTGAATGAGCCTCTTATGAAGTTTTTACGACAACTCTATCTACAAAAATCTTCTATGCCTCCAGGGCATAACTTACAACCATTGCCCTGGGGGCTCTGGGGGTTTGTCATCCTTAAATACATAATTTCCAGAACTTTCAACTACATTGAACAAAATGGCTATCTCTAAACTTTGATTGAATGTGCTTGCGGAAATGGTGGGCGTGAGAGGGGGGTCAATTACTCTCCACTCACTTTCGACTATTAAAAAGGGCAATTTTAATTTCCAAACAAATGAGCCTTTTTTGAAATTTTTACAACAACTTTCTATATAAACCTTATATGCCCCCAGGGCATAACTTACAACCCTTGCACTGAGGGCTCTGAGGGGGTTATCATCCTAAAAGACCTAATTTCCAGGACTTTCGACTACGTTGAACAAAATGCATGTCTCAAAATTTTGATTGGATGTGTTTGGGGAAATGGTGGGCGTGAGAGGGGGGTTAGTTGCCCTTCAATCACTTTCGACTATTAAAAAAGCACTAGTCCTTTCAATTTCTAATTGAATGAGCCCTTTTTGATGTTGTTACAACATCACTTTCTATAAAAACCTTACATGCCCCCAGGGCATAACTTACAACACTTGCCCTGAGGGTTGTGGGAGGGGGGGGGGGTGTCATCCTTAAAGACCTAATTTACAAAACTTTCAATTACGTTGAATAAAATGGCTATCTAAAAATTTTATTGGATGTGTTTAGGGAAAAGGTAGGCGTGAGAGGGGGGTTAGTTGTCCTCAAATCACTTTTGACTATTAAAAGGGCACTAGCCCTTTGAGTTTCCAATCGAAAGAGCTCTTTTTCAAGTTTCTACGACAAAGATTTCAATAAAAACTTATATGCTCTCAGGGCATAACTTATAACCCTTGCCCTGAAGACTGTGGGAGGAGTGTCCTGCTCAAAGGTATAATTTCCTGAACTTTAAACTGCGTGAAACAAAATGGCTATCTCAAAATTTTGATTGGATGTGTTTGGGGAAAAGGTGGACGTGAGAGAGGGGTTAGTTGCCCTCAAATCACTTTCGACTATTAAAAAGGGCACTAGCTCTTTGAATTTCCAATCGAATGAGCCCTTTTTGAAGTTTCTACGACAACGCGTTCAATAAAAACCTTATATGCCCCCAGGGCATAACTTACAACCCTTGCCCTGAGGGCTATGGGGGAGTGTCCTCCTCAAAAAAATAATTTCTATCTGGAAATCAACTACGCTGAACAAAATGGCTATCTAAAAATTTTGATTGGATGTGTTTGGGGAAAAGCTGGGCGTGAGAGGGTGGTTAGTTGCCCTCAAATCACTTTCGACTATCAAAAGGGCTCTAGAACTTTGAATTTCCAATCGAATGAGCCGTTTCAAGTTTCTACGACAAAGATTTCAATAAAAACTTATATGCCCCAAGGGAATAACTTATAACCCTTGCCCTGAAGACTGCGGGGGGAGTGTCCTGCTCAAAGGTATAATTTTCTGAACTTTAAACTGCGTGGAACAAAATTGCTATCTCAAAATTTTGATTGGGTGTGTTTGGGGAAATGGTGGGCATGGAAGGGGTGTTAGTTGCCTTCCAATCACTTTCGACTATTAAAAAGGGCACTAGCAATTTCAATTTCCCATCGAATAAGCCCTTTTTGAAGTTTCTACGACAACGTTTTCTTTAAAAACCTTATATAACCGCAGGGCATAACTTACAGCCCTTGCCTTGAGGGCTGTGGGGGGGGGGGGGGGTTTTTCATCCTCAAAGACTTAATTTCCAGAACTTAAAACTACGTTGAATAAAATGGTTATCTCAAAATTTTGATTGGATGTGTTTGGAGAAAAGGCGGGCGTGAGAGGGGGGTTAGTTGCCGTCCAATCACTTTCGACTATTAAAAAGGGCATTAGCCCTTTGAATTTCCAATCGAATGAGCCTTTTTTGAGGTTTCTACGACAACGCCTTCTATAAAAACCTTATATGCCCCCAGGGCATAATATACAACCCTTGCCCTGAAGGCTGTGGGGGAGTGTCCTACTCAAAAACATAACTTCTATCTGGAAATCAACTACGCTGAACAAAATGGCTATCTCAAAATTTTGATTGGATGTGTTTCGGGAAATGGTGGGCGTGGAAGGGGTGTTAGTAATAATAACCAGAGAGACCACGTTACTGGTCAGACAGTTCATTTTATGTCACACCAGCTTTGGATGTCATAGACCAACGGAGAACGCACTTCTTAGGACATATCATCCGTATGGTGAAAGATGTCTGAGAGTGGGGAGACATCTAGGCAGCAGCACATATGAAGAATAACAAGTATCTCTTGCAGGAACCCTGGGTGCGTCTGGCGGCTCAGGAGAAACCTGAGCATGGCAAGACCTAATGCATGGCAAGGCCAGATTCGATAATTTGCCATCTTGAATAAAATGATTTTGTTGCTTTTTTTTCATTATGTGTTCGACTGATTGTGTTTGCTGCTGGTTACAGACCTAACTCTCTTACATGCAGTCAATCTAAACTCCAGTATTTACGCTAAACCATTGGTGAACGGTAGCGGTGGCAATTACAAATGGTATACTTTCCAAATTTCTAATTCATTCGTCTCGGATATGAAACCCGAAAGTCACACATTTTGATGCTACTTTCCCAAACAGGATTAGGTGAGTAATCTATAGAAAAAGATTTTTATAATGAGGTAATATTACTTTAAATTTCAAACAATATTTTAATTAAAAATTCTAAAAATCTTAATTATTTGAAAAGTAAAAGCGAAATATGTGAAAAAATAGCCAAAAATAATACATGCATTTTGATGAGTTGAAAATACAGCTGAACAATGAGCAAGGTCTGGATAGTTCGATGATTAAAATAGGGGCCTAGCATTCCAAGCTATTAAAATTGTGGTTCCTTTCTTTCCTCCTTTCTTTTGACGAAAAGAAATAGTAAATACTTTCTTTTCGACTCTCATATATTGATAATACATCTGATAATATTTTTGTTTCTTTTCCAAAGGATGGCGATACTTCCACGTGACGTCAAAATTGAAACTTTGGATACCATAAGGTACTAAAACGTGGTGCGTTAAGTGCCAATTTACTAAAATTATTTGACAATCAACGTTCCATTTCATATGGTCCCTTATCCATCTGTCTAGGATCGTCTATTTGATTTTATGACCGTACTGGAAAAACTAAGCGACAGAAGAAAAACAGGGACGCATTAGTGCATCCATGCGAAAATGTGGTCTTCCTTGTCTGTCAAGATGGGGGAGTGTAAACTCTGGATGCGGGATTTACGTCTTCTTTGAGGGGTTTTGTGCTTTTTTTGGAATTCCCAGAATCTTTTTGTATAATTACAAATTGTTGTTCAGTTGAATCGAAAGAAAAAGAACCATTTCAGAATGAATGCCAATTGAAAAATATTTTTTTTTTTTTTTTTTTTTTACAAAATCTTTGAGAAAACGATTGGTTAAATTTCAGTTACTATAGACCTTGGTGCTCTTTTTATTAGGTTGCAGCTACTGCTGCAACAAAGATTCTGGTATTCGATTTAATCTGAATAACAAGTTACTGTATCTGAATTAAGGTTAATTACGGAACTGTTATCACAAGATCGTTTCTCTGAACACAAGAGTCATAAATTTTAGGTATTATGGGCCGTGATCATTCTTTACTGGATTTCAGCTACTCCTACAGTCATGTTTAGGGACTGTAATTCACCATTTAATAATTTTCAACGATGGCAATTTCAATGGGGCGTTTATGGATTTTATCATATTTCTACTTTGAAAATGGCACCACCAAGTGTCATTTTGGTGCCCTATGGGACTTTATTCTCGTGAGCTCTTACCCATCTCTCTAGTTCAAAAACCTGTTAGCACTGGAGAAAAGAAGAAACAAATCAGTGCAACCCCTGGCAAAATGTATTTTTTTTTCATTGCGGGGGACCGTAAAACTTCAGTTAAGGACTTTAAATGATAGGGATTTCAATTGTGCACTTTGATTTGACGCCTTTTTTTTGAAGCAAGCTATTTTGTACACCTTGGAAGAAGTTACTTTTTTCCTTTATAAAATTTTTTTTGGAATTTTTACCTCAACAGCTATTATTTTCTATATTTCTGTTGCTACAACTAAAGAAACTGCAAAATACCTGATAGAGGTTCGTGAGTGTTAGTATCCCTGAGTTGTACCAGAAATGGATGTGGACCATGACACTTTCCTTTTGTCCATAACTGTGCCATTACGACTGCGTGATTTGCCGTTTTCCCAACTAAAACATTAAGTTTCTGGTTCAGTCACTAGGATAAATTCATTTTTTTACATCTTATAAACATTTTCCCTTAACAATGTGAATTAAAATGTAGTAAATCAAACAGGAGAAACACTTTGGCATTTCTTTGGGATATAATCCGTAAAGCATAATCAAACAGGAACAGTTAATAAATTGGGCTTCTGGGATGACTTTTCTTTAGTTCAAATTGCTCTTTGTTAAAAAGATTTTTGCTTTGTTTTTTTTTTTTGGCTGAACAGCCAAACAATTTCCCCTGTAAAATACCCCCTCCCCGCGGAAAAATCCCCACAGAAAATCTCCCCGGGAAGTCTCCCACGCAAAATTCCCCCATATGCAAAATGGAGCAGCCACAGAGCACAGAGAAAGTACAAAATGGGTACCTTGAAACATCTATCATATATCCTAAGGGGTAATAAAATGAAATTTAACAAGCCCTAAAAAAAAAAAAAAAAAAAAAAAAAAAAAAAAAAAAAAAAAAAAAAAAAAAAAAAAAAAAAAAAAAAAAAAATGCCAAGCAAAAGTGCGAAAAAGGACAGAACTACTTATTCCACATAAACAAGCAATAGTTTAACCCTTTCAGTCACCATGTTCTCACATGAGAACATCACAGCTTCGCTTGGTCTTCTTGGACCCTGTAGGTGGCAGCGATACTCGAGTATGCGCTCCATAATAATAAGTAATGCGAAAAGACACTGGCGAAGTTTCAAACCGATGATGCTAAATTCTGATTTTTAGCAGTATTTTGAAGTTGTTGCACATCCGTACTCGAAAGAATGGATCTACCAGGTATGTTTTCATGCATTTTTTTTACCAGATTTACCATGAAAATACGCGAAAAAAGGGGTTCATTTGTCCTTTTCAGTTAGTTACCCCATCTATTAAAAAAGTTTACCTCGCTAGTGCGTTGGATAGATGCCGCAGATTTTTTCGAAGTAGCGTGTTCTTGGGTAAGGACAGTGTGACTTGATACTAACTTTTCTAGTTCAATAGCAGCATATATGGTACAGTCAGAGGAACATACTTTTGGTAGTATTATTTGAAAACATCAGTGATAACTTTTTCCTGTCAAGTCGCTATTCTGGAAAAGCGACTCACTATCTTCTTTTCCAGGTCCATCCAATGATCGACCACGTCGAGTTCGTCACGCTGACATACTGAATGTCTTGGACGCGATCGACTCAGACCTTTCAGAGTTATCGGACCTACCAAACTCAGATGACGAAGGTGAAGATTGGGCGTCAGTAAATCTATCGCAGCCACACGATACGGATGAAGATTCATTATCGGAAGTTGAGGATGATGAGCCGCTCCTCCCCCCGCCTCCGAAAAATCGAAAACGCAGACTCGTATGGAAGAATGCGATCTTCTCGAAAGTTATCAACAATGCCGACCCGGCGCCGCCGCCACTTGGTCCCGAGGAGCCTATAGACTACTTCAAAGAATATTTTGATAGTGAATTTTATGAGTTAGCCGCCGAGATGACCAATCTTTATTCTGTACAGAAAACCGGCTCAAGTTTGGGTACAACAGCCTCTGAAATAAGAAGGTTCATAGGTATTCATATAGCGATGAGTGCTTTTAAATTCCCAAGGTATCGCATGTACTGGGGTAGTCGGACTCGGATACCTCTAATAGCAGACGCCATGAACTTCAATAGGTTTTCGCGTCTCCGAAATTTGTTTCATCTGGTAGATATCCTCTCTAAAGACCCGGAGAACACCGATCGCGTATGGAAGGTTCGTCCGGTTATAGACCGGGTCCTGAAAAAGACAGAAAGCATCGTACCTTCTGAGTATGTATCAGTCGACGAGCAAATGGTGCCGTACACCGGTGCATTGGACATAAAACAGTATATCAGGGGAAGCCAACACCGTGGGGCATAAAAATCTTTATGCTTTGTAACAGTAACGGCATCATACTCACTTTTGATGTTTACCAGGGTAAGAAAACTATCCTGACGGAAGAGCAGAAGCAGTTCGGACTGGGACCTGGAATGGTACTAGCTCTTGCTGGTCGCGTCCAGCTTCGCCCGCATACGAAAATATTCTTTGACAACTTTTTTACGAGTATTCCGCTCCTTGAAGAGCTTGAACGGAAAAGTATGTATGGCACCGGCACGATCAGAGCGAATAGAGTTCTTGGCGCAAAGTTGGAATCTGATACGTCTCTGAAAAAGAAAGGAAGGGGGGCGTTCCACGAGCTAGTGAGTGGAGAAGTATGTCTGATCAAGTGGATGGACTGTAGATCGGTGATAGTCGCTTCTAACATGATTGGAAGCGGCAACGTAAAAAACGTGATGAAGTGGTGTAAGAAAACGAAGACAGAGGTACAAGTGACGCAGCCGGAAGCTATTGCGGCTTATAACCTGAGTATGGGTGGGGTTGATAAGCTTGACCAGATGGTATCCTACTATAGGACCCTCATTCGATCAAAAAAATGGACTTTGAGACTCGTATTCCATTTGATCGATCTTGCTGTAGTCAACAGTTGGCTTGAATATGTCGAGATTTGCAAGGCACAGAATATGAGACAAAAGAACATTGTCGATTCGTTCACCTTCCGACTCGACATAGCAGAGACTCTCATTATGTCTGAAGACACTCCTAGAAGAAGAGGCCGACCCAGATCTCTTCCTTCAAGCGAAGAGGAGGAGAGTGATGAAGAAGACTCGGTTGCCGAAAATCGTAGGAAACGAAAACTCAAATTTCGTAGGCCCTGCTCCGCCGTGAAGAAAGATTCCTTTGCTCATTGGCCAGAAAAATTTGCCGCCCAAAACAGGTGTAAAAATGCCCCCTGTATCATGAAGACTAGGTTCATGTGTACCAAGTGCAACGTCCCACTTTGCCTGGAAGAATCGCGAAACTGTTTCGCACAGTTTCACAAACCTAAAGAAACGTAAAAGGATCATTGTCAATTCAGTTTCTCGTTTTTTGTACTATATTTGAAGTCTCAGTTTTTCATTGGTTTTATACTGTATTTGAATAAATTTGGTCACACTGTCCTTGCTCAAGTACATGGTGGAAAAGAAAGAAGACGTTCAGAAAAAAATCTGAAAAAATTCCTGGTAAGTACTTATCCATCACATGGTTGACTTTCGCTACTCTCATAATTTTGACCTTCCAGGCTAAAATTCGTGACTGAAAGGGTTAAGTAAACAAATAATAAAAAACCAAGAAAAAAAATCGAGAATGGGGTTTTTATAAGGCCAATGAAAATACTGGAAGAAACGAGACAGATATTTCGGACAGTCGCTACCCTTCTTCAACAATATAGGAGAAAGTCCCAGGAAAATATGTTCACATTTTCAGAGCGAAAATGGAAAGAACTCCTTATTTCAAAATGAAATACTTGCAAACTTTAGCGTAAAGAGCAAGGGTTGAGGAAGGGGAATCCCCCTCATATACAAAATAATTTCTGGTGGTTTTAGGTTTTAATGTTGCTCCCTACCTTCAGTTGAAAAAAGCTTGTTTACTTTTTAATTTAATTTCTGACTGTGTTTCAAATCAAGCCAGGAAATCCTCTTCCCTCCCCCTTATAACATTTCTCCAGGAAAATTTTCCGGGAACTTTCCTCCTCACTTAAAATTCTCCCCGTGGAAAATAGTCCCCCCCTTCCCCAGAAAATTACCCCTAAAAATGTCCGTATATTTCCGAATAACAAATACTATATGTGAATAAAATGGGCAAATTGCCTAACTTATAGCCCTTTCATCAGGAACTATGGAGGGCTATCTCACCACCAAAAGCATAATTAATGGACCTTCAACTATCCTGAATTAAATGGCTATCTTAAAATTTTATCGGATGTCTTTGGAGAAAAAAAGGGCACGGGAGGGGGGCTAGGTGCTCTCGAATCTTTTTGGTCACTTAAAAAGGGCAATTGAACTTTTATTTCCAGTCGAATGAACTCTTTTCCGATCTTCTAGGGCAATTGGTTCGATACGATCACTTACGAAAAGAAAAAAAAAAAAAAAAAAAACCATCTGTGATCTTTCTTCTGCCAGAAAATACAAAATTCTACATTTTTATCGACAGGAGCTGAAAACCTCTTCGGTAGGGTTCTCTGATACGCTGACTCTGATGGTTTGATTTTCATTAAAACCGTTTGAGTTTTTTTAGGGGGGAGGGGGAGGGTGTTTCCCCCCTTTTTAGAAAACCAAGCAAATTTTCTCAGGCTCGTGGCTTTTGAAGGGTAATATTAAACTCAATGAACTTGGGAGGGGGGCTTCCCCCTAATCAGTCGTAGAAACTTCGGAGGATGTTCATTCGATCGGAAATTAGAAGTTCTGGTCAACCCCCTTTTTTTTAAGTCGAAAGTGATTGGAAACCAAAGTACTATTTTGTACTTTTTCTGTGGCTGCTCAATTTTCCTCGATTATCCAGGGGTAGTTTACCGGGGGGATTTTCTAATCGGGGAAATTTTTCAAGGGGGAAGATTTTCTGAGGGGTACAATTTTTTTTGGGGGGGAGAGGGTGATTTACCACGGGAGAAAAACGACGGCCCCCAATTCAAATGTCGGGCAGATTAATTTTAGACAAAAATTTTCTATCCTTGTTTCAAGTTTAAATACGAAACACTGTGAAATGAAGCTTCAATTATTTCTTAATCATTTATTATGGTACCGTGAATCTTCATATGATGATACCTTTTTCGGAATCCATATAAATTTGTATTCGCAATAGACTTTCAAACAGTTCGTAGTAACGAACTGTAAGTAAGGTGCAACGCGGCTCAATAGTAACCGAAACTCTAAGAAACAGTATTGACAACAATAGATACATCAAAAGAATCGAATTTTTATTGTTATTCAAAATATATAAAATTCATCAAGTTTAATGTTCCCAATCAAAAGTTACAAGCCTGAGAAAATTTGCCCAATTTTTGAAAAAGGGGGTAAACACCCTCAAACATCAAGTGATCTTAGTGAAAAGCACACCATCAGATTCAGCACATCAGAAAATCACACTATAGAGGTTTCAAGCTCCTACACTAAAAAATGTCAAATTTAATTTTTTTTTTATTTCTTTACCAGAAGAAAGATCACAGATGCGTGTTTATTTGTTTATTTTCCCCAGGGGCGACCGCATCGAACCAATGACCCTAGAAGATCGGGAGTGGACTCATTTGATTGGAGATCAAAAGCTCTAGAGCCCTTTCAAAAGAAGAAATCAAATCCCAAAGGAAATCAAAAGAACTAGAACCTAGTTCTAGTGACAAAAATACTGAAGGGTAGCTAGCCCCCCTCCAGCGCCCCTTTTTTCCCAAAATCACGTGTTCAAAATTTTGAGATAGCCATTTTGTTCGACATTGTGGAAAAATCTAATAACTATGTCTTTGAGGATGACTTGACCCCACACAGCCCCCTGGGGAGGGGCTGCAAGCTACGAACCTTGCCCATTGTTTACATACAGTTTTGTTTATTGGGAACTAAACATATCTTTTCGGGGGAGGGGGATTTATGGCGGGGTATTACGTGGGAGGATCTTCCCATGGAAGAAGTTTTTGTGGGAGAAGGGAGTTTTCCATGGAGGATCCGGATTTCACATCATTATTTAAAAAACGATTAAAAATTAAATAATTAAAACATGCTTTTTCAACTGGAAGTAAGGAGCAACATTGAAACTTGAAACAAAAAGAAAATATTACGTATATGAAGGGGTTGCCCTTTCCTCAAAACAATAATACAAGGAGTAGACAATAAATCCATGACATCAAGTCTATATTACGACAATAAATCGGAGCAGAAAGCGCAAGAGAGGTGATTTATTAGACGATAGCCAAAACAAAGAAAGAGTCACTCGAGAGGGTGGAAATCGAAACTGATTGATCATTCGGGGCTTTTTCAGTTGTACTTGGACTCAGCCTATAAAATGATACAAAGACGATCGACAGGAAAAATATCTCTACCACATTTGCTTATTGGTGATTTGAAGCTAATTAAGTATCTTATATAATCATTTTAATATGTTTATAAATGTATAAGCTTTTTCTCTAAGGTCAATTTTAATATTTAGGTAAATCTCATCTCCAGAGAAACAAATTTTTCAGCAACAGCATATTGAAAACGAAACACGCTAAATTGTGAACTTGTATGATAGGATTAAACATAAATTAATTTTTTTTTGTCCTTAAAACATTTTTAATTGACTGACTTGCGTAAAAAAGGAGGTGGGAAGAAATTCCCAGATGCCTGAGCTCCCAGCTAAGTGATGCTTTTCAGAATCAGAATCATTTTAATGAAAACAGCTGTCATAGACACATTAAAAAAATGCACTAAAAGGCGCTGTTTTTTACATGAAAACTTTTTACATGAAAACACTTCTCTACATTTTATTAAAAGCACTTGTAAAAAAAGGAACAAAGGAGTTAATAAGTCTGTTTGTGCGGCACGAGACGGGCATAAGTTTGCTTTTTCTTCTGGTATTTGCGCGGACAGGCATTTTAGGTGGTAATATTGTCCTATGTACAGGACTAGACAATAAAAACTGGCCAAAACGAATCATCAGCTGAAAACGGCGATCGCGAAGGCTTGGTATTTCAAGTGACTTCAGAGCAGAGCTGTAATCTACATATTTGTCGCAAAGAATGATCTTTACGGCTCGTTTCTGGATCCCCTCCAAATCATCACTTAAGTAATCTATGTGATGAACTTGTGGGCCCCAGACGGGACACGCATATTCAAGGATGGGTCGAATAAAAGTGAGGTACGCTGTTTTCAGCTGATACACTGGAAAACCTAGGCGGCGCATCGCCACCAGTGTCGGCATAGCATAATGTCCCTTCTTAACCAGCTCTTGCACATGAATGGAGAACGAACAGTCCACACTAAAGGTGACGCCCAAGATAGTCGCACACGAAGAAGAAGGGAACAAAGTCACGGGGTAGGTAAAATCGCGTTTAAGTGGGTTGAACCTCAAAACCTTTGATTTATTCTCATTAATTTGAAGACTGTTCGCAGTACACTGTGATTTAAACTGATCGAAAAAATTTGGGTCAAACTGGGCTACAGCTTGCGAATCCTTTACGTGGTATTTAAGAAGCGTAGACAAATCATCGACGAATTTAAAACGATCGTCAAAGTCAGAAAGTACATAGTTGATAACAGCCAGGAAAAGAAGAGCTGCTAATTTGGTACCTTGTGGGGCGCCACATGTAATTTCCACCCATTCCGATTCAATATCACCGGGAAAAAGGGCGTACGCTTTTTGATACCTGTGACGTAAGAAATCAACTACTAATTGGAGGATGTGCTTACGGGCACCCATTGACTTGAGATTTTGGGCGGCAAGAGGGTGCTTAATCAAATCAAATGCCTTTCGGTAATCTACCAGAAGTAAATCTACAAACGAGCTTCCAAACTCCGACCATTCAACTACTAGGTGATAAAGTCGTACTAAATAAACAGACGTGCTGCATCCCTTCAAGCAACCATACTGGAAGGGGTCAAGTGACGGTGAAATGTCCGTGAGAAGTTCACGATATATGAAAGATTCTGCAACTTTAGCAAAGTTCGGTGTGATCGAAATAGGTCTTAACTGATCACATGTCTTAGGTCCTTTAACTTTGGGTATTACGCGAACATAGGCTCGCTTCCAAGCATCGGGAAAGGTTTGTTCACTGAAGCATTGATTGATGATCGATGCCAATGGTTTGGCTAAAAACAAGGCATATTCGCGAATAAGTTTGACCGGCAACTCACCAGGGTAGGAAGAGCAATTCGGTTTTAGTTTTTTAAGTTCTTTAAAAACAGCTAATTCGGTAAACTGTTTTATTTCGTCAGTTTCACAATCGACTAAGAGATCAACCAGTTCGGCCTCTGTAATTGAGGGGTAGGTGGTACAAATGCCAGCAAAGAAAACGTTTACGTCTGAAGCGCTCATTTGAGATCCATCAGGCTTGGGTATTTTTAGCTCACTGTTAACTGACTTGCCAGTCATTTGTTTCACTGTGGAATGCTACTTCCGACTGCTACTTTGGAGAAGGGGTACTACCTTTTCCCGAACATAATTTCTTCGCTTGAAACGATTGACGGCCATGATTCGATTTCTAAGTTTCGCCGCCGCGGCTATTTGTCCGGAACTGTGCAGCTTGCACCTCATCTTGATCATTTGTTTGAGATCGCTTGTGATCCATGGCTTATCGGACTCACTTACCACTACAACTTTAGTGGGAAAAAACTTGTGAAACATCTCTAACAGAAGAGAGTTAAACTGCTGAACTTTGCTATTCAGGTTTACTATAGAACACAGGTCGTCGAAGCAGTAAGTCCCGATCCACCGACCGAAATCGCAGATTGATTGAGAGTTAAGCGGACGAATAGTCACTCTGGTTCTCTTTGGCTTCGGTTGGTTATTTTTGGCTTGCCAGAGAATTACATAATGATCTGAACTCTGGAGAGGACCTAACGACCGAGGGGAGTAATAATTGTCACTCATGTTTGTAAAAATTAGGTCTAGAGTACTGCCACTCTGGTGCGTAGCAAAGGTAACTACCTGCTTCAGATCAAGGACACTAGATACCCATTGTCTGTTCGTCTGGTTAAAATCGCCAGCTATTATGAAGCCAGGATAGGCATGGGCACGACGAAGTTTATCGATGTAGGTCTGTAAGTAGCTGATAAGCTCTTTCCTATTTTTTGCACTCTCTGGGTAACACAGAGATGCAATAATCAAACATGAGAACTTTTTTGATAGTTTGGATGGCTTGCACTCTATCCAGACAACTTCGTGACACGAATCGGTTGGTATATTTAACAGCTTAGATGAAATGTCATTACGAATATAGATACCAACGCCACCACCTTGTCTACTCAAGCCTCTATCACGGCGAGTGTTGAAATAGCTAGTGTAGCCTTTTATTCTACCCATTTCATCAGTGATATCCCAGCATTCGGTAACTGCGGCAATAGGAACACTCACTTCTCTCAGCAGTATCTCCATCTCGTCAACTTTATTTGTTAAGGATCGGGCATTACACAGAATGAAATTCGGAAGCTTTGCCTGAGCTGATAACTGTTCAGGACGTAATAGCGGGGGAAGTTCATCAGAGGAACACGGTTTTTGCTAGATTGCCACATTTGTGAGTACCATTAGAACAAAAAAAGCCACTTGAGAAAGCGAGCAGCCCAATAGAATGGCATTCCTGGGTTTTGCGTGGGTAATACTCGGATTTCGCCTATTAGACGAAACAAAGAAATACGACAGGAGAGCTTCTTCAAATCTCTTCTTCCCTATTTTGGCATTTTCCTGAGTCTATTGTTCTATTCTGGTGCTTGGGATCCAAACTGACATTGAAAGTTCTCTAAATGCTCAACAAATTGGAGCTTAATCCTTACTCCCGTGATTTTAGAAAGCTGTTCCCCAACGGGAAAATGATATTCTGAACTAAGAGCCTGGAGTTTTATAATTTCAGAGTTAATAAATTCAGCGTTAACATATAAATCGAAAGACAGAGCTCGTCACAAAAGGATGACCATAAGTGAAAAACTTGGAAGTAGTAATTGGGTGTTCAGCCAGACCAAGGTCATATTAGGTAGTAAGCGGAAAGCAGCTTCTGATATTTGAATACTTATTATTGGCATGTGATATGTATTTAAAAAAAAAAACTTCGTTTCCATCTCCATCATGGGGAGTCACTTGTAAGGATGAATCGTACACTCTGATCTTCAGGATATGGATCGGATACATGTGCAAAGTATTTATTATTAGTTTCTGATGTGCATCAGAAGCAAAGAAAAATTTGTTTCTAGAGCAAAATTGTCCTTAGCATTAACAAAACTGAAAGCAAATAACAGGTTTTATCTTTGAGGCTTTAAATAATAGCTATCTTTAGTGACTACGGGTTTGCAAGCTTTACTGAACCTTGTTTTTAGGCCACCCACATCCAACACGGAGTTTTACAAGGCTTGTGCAGATCGTTTTGTGTGACATGTTCAATACCGGCGAATGTCTTCTCAGAACCCTTGTTCAACCATGCTATTCTGGCGTGTTATAATTTTGAGGAACCCGTGTCCACACGCTTGGAACCCGTAAGATGAAAACGCTTTAAAGTTTTACTGGGTTGAACACGGAAACAAATTTGTCGAACCCGTTCAAAACACGCTTCAAACCTGATGCCTAAAAATACAACACTGCTCGGTGCACCTTTTGTTGGTTTTTGATATGCATTTGAGGCTAAGGAAAATTCGTTTTCATCTCTATGATAGAGTAACTTGCAAGCAATAACTATACAGCATGTTGGAACTCAGAGGAGACGGCAAGCTACATGTGCTAAGTGCATACTACCGATTTCTGATGCGTATTTCAGGTTAAGAAAATTCGTTTCCAGAACTAAACTATTCTTACCATGAACTGAATCGTAAATAAATGATTAGATGTTTTGGGCAAAGTAACAAAGCGTTAGCCTGTATAAACGACCATTTTAAAAGCAACAATATTGGTTGGATATTTGAAAACACAACACAGAGTCAGTTTTAAGAAGAAACAGTGTATTTTAAAACTGTCTTTAATGAACGTGTCATCACTTTTTTTATGAAGAAAAGATTTTTCTTAAGACGTATCATATCAAATTTTTGACGAGTTAACAACTAAAGTGTTTAATTATTGACGAAGATTCAGAACCAAACTGTTTCTCCTGCAATATTTTTTGGCAAGGCCTATCAGGCGTTGCCAATCATGGTCTTGTCAAGCAGGTTTATAAGGTAACAACAGTTCCATTAGATAAAGATTAATACTACTAAACCAGCAATAAATAGGCGTCATATTACTTACGGCCACCAGGCCACCATTTATAAGCAGTGACAGTTGGCGTATTCAAAACAAACTCTTCGGTAGTTGGATCATAAGTCGCTGTTGTCTCTAAGCCTCTCAAAAATGTTCCATGGCCCAATTCAGTCTAAAAACAAAACAAAGCTTATTCAAGTAATCACATGTACACATATGTAAGAAATGCGGTAGCTTCAAATAAGCATGCAGCATGGCAATAAATACTGATAAGAACAAGTGTGCAAGAAGTTCCAAAGCTGCCAGTAGCAGATTTCCGAAAGCTGCCGACACTTTAGCAGCAAAACTTGCGTTTTGACAGCTTTGCTTTGAGCAAAAGGTATTTTTATACGTAAAATTTGCAGAAAAGTAACAAATGTGACTTAGTATTGCTTGGAGTTAGAAATACCAATAATTTTTTGAATCACAATTAACAATGTAATCTAATTCAGTGGCAAGCCATAAATATCATACTCCATAATTTTACATGTGCCATTTTATCAAAAGTACTGTATCATGTTTAGTCTAATACTGCTAGTGGAGTATGGTATTTTTTGGGATTCTACCCCTTGTTCATTTTTTTTAGATAAATGACCTGTTTTCTTTTCTGTAATTACATTTGCTTATATTTACCTATAGTATAATTTTCAATGATAAAGTTAAAGTCTCGTTGCTAAGCTAGATTCTTTTGCAATAAATTAGCTTTCAAGTTAAATTCTATTTTGTCTTCCTGGTCTGGGCCATTGTAAGATAATGCTGTGCGAAAAAAAAACAATGGATTTGAACTCTAATTTATTGGATTGTGTCCTTGCCATTCTGGGGTCCACCCCAACACAAGTTTTCCTTTTATGAAAATAGTGATTATGGAGTTAGTTGGTTGATAAAATTCAGAGTCTATGTTGATATGTAATGTAGTCAGTTTTGTCGGATTTGACATTGGAAACTTTAAGTAAGCTATTTTCTAGAGCCGTATGAAATTATTTTTCCCAGGAACCCAGGCAGGATCAGGAGAAGAGTTAGCTATAAGTACCGGCACTAGTATATCAACAGTGGGGCTGTTTACCCTCCAAAGAGATAGCTAGAGATAATAGGGGTGACCCAGGTGAATGCACCCTTGGCCAAGAATTTCGCCCGATTGACCGTTCGATCACATTACCATACCATGGAGCAGGGTACATGGTAATAGGGTATTGCCATACCCTTTATTTACAGTACAGTAGTGGTGGCCAGCGTAGGTTCATCTCCAATAAGTGGTGCAGCACAATTTCCACGCCAATATTGGGTACCAGCGGTGGTTACCATTCCAATAGTATTCAAAGTCTGAAGAATACTGTATATAGCTTACTGCTCTTACTTTATGGATGGAGTTGTACATTCCAATACTATTGGTATTAAAGAAATAATGTATACCCAACTGCATGCTTAATACTCATTGATCACTATACTATCTAACAGTTTGTGGTAACGAACTGTACAGCAAGAGCTACTTGGCTCAATAGTAATCAAAACTCTAAAGAAAGAATTTTGATACCAATAGATACATCAAAAGAATCGGATTCTTATGCTGATTTTGAACATACAAGTTTCATCGGGTTTAGTCTTACCCATCAAAAGTTACGAGAGTGAGAAGATTTTGCCTTATTTTTGAAAAAAGGGGAAACCACCATAGAATAGTCATAGAATAGAATCTTAATGAAAATCACACCATCAGATTCAGCATATCAAAGAACCTTACTGTAGAGGTTTCAGGCTCCTATGTGCAAAAATCTGGAATTTTTTTTTTTTTTTTTTTTTGCTAGAAGAAAGATCACGGATGAGGGTTTATTTGTTTTTTTGTTGTTTTTTTTTCACCAGGGGTGACTGCATCAACCCAGTGATCCTAGAAGTCGCAAAACGGTTCATTCAAACGGAAATTGAAAGTTCTAGTGCCTATTTTAATCAAAAAACAAAAAAAAAGTTAAAAATAGTCAAACAGTTCGTGGTAACGAACTGTGTAGTAAGAGCGACTCGTCTCAGTAGTAACAGAAACATTAAAAACGGAATTTTAATATCAATAGATACATCAAAAGAATCAGATTTTTATGCTAATTTGAAATATTTAAGTTTCATCAAGTTTCATCTTACTCATCAAAAGTTACAAGTTTGGGAATATTTGCCCTATTTTCGAAAAAAAGTCATATCTGCAATAATGTGAAATTTAGTATTTTTTGGCAGAAGAAATATCACGAATGTGCGTTTATTTGTTTGTTTTTTTGTTTTTTCTATTCCCCAGGGGTGATCGTATCGACCCAGTGGTCCTAAAATGTCACGAGAGGGCTCATTCAAACGGAAATTAAAAGTTCTAGTGCCTTTTTAAATCATAAAAAAAAATAAAAATAGAATCACTTTTACAAAAAAACTGCATTTTTGATGTCTTTTCATACTGGGTCTTTTCAAAGATATTTAATTTTTGAAACAATCAAAAAGTTCGTGGTAACGAACTGTATAGTAAGAGCAACTAGTCTCAATAGTAACCGAAACTTTAAAAAACGGAATTTTGGTACCAATAGATAAATCAAAAGAATCGGACTTTTATGCTAATCATGTTAAAGATTGATCAACGATGTCATAACTGTAGGTTGTAGCCAGGTCATCTCTTACTATTCTAATTAAGAAAAAGCCATAGACTTTTTCCTGTTTGTAATTACATTAAGGAACGAACTGTAACTCATAATAACTGAAGTATTAAATCAAACAGTTCGTGGTCATAATTACATTAAAAGACGATCATTGGAATAATAAACCATAGCATACATTAGACTTACTTGATTGTTTGCTACTTGATTGTTTTAGGTTCGTCTCTTACTATTTCAAAGAAGAAAAAGCCGTATGCTTTTTCATATTTGTAATCAGGTTATTATTAATGGGTAATGGTTCAGGTTATTATTACAATCAATATAAGGAAGGAGCAAAGGTACAAAATAAAAAAGGAACAGGCATAAATCCAGGAAAAACATAGAAATGGTAAATTTATTTTTTACTATGGGGCGTGATCGTCCCTTATTAGGTTGCTAGCTAACGCTGCAACCCGGACTAGGATAGCTGGTTTTCACGCAGTTGGCCTGAGTTCGATTCCGGTACGAGAAATTTTTACCTAAAATACTTAAGCAAAATTATATTTCTTAACATTGGTAAGGTAAAGACCGAACTCTAACCATCAGTATTGCCAAACAGTTCGTGGTAACGAACTATATAGTAATCCGGGATGCAGCGGTAGCTAGCAACCTAGTAAGAGACGATCATGGCCAATGTTAATAAATATAAAAACCCATAACTCCTAAACCAAGAGTCAGATTAAAAAGTACACCATTAGAACAGCCTTGTCCGAAGCCCCTATATAGGAAACTTCCTGTCCCTTGGCTTGAACAGCACGCGAAATATATTAGTCCCTTGGCTTGAACAGCACGCGAAATATATTGGCTTGAAAATCAATAAAAAAGTGGCAGCTACTACAGCAATCTGCCTAAACGGCATCTTTTTTTTTTTTTTTTCTTCCACAGACACCTTGGCACTGGAGCATCGTAGAGTTTTTCAATAGCTCATTTTAAAGGAAATTAATGGGGTTAAACACCGTTTGTAATAAGACATTAAGTTTTTAAATAGAATCAATTTTTTACGAAAAACTGCATGTTTCATGTTAAAGATTGATCAATGACGTCATAATTTCAGGATGTAGCCAGGTCGTCTCTGACTATTCCAATTAAGAAAAAGCCATAGGCTTTTTCCTGTTTGTAATTTCGCGTCAAACAAAGATCATGTATACAAAAAATGAACTCAGTTCAAAATTTAAAGGATAATTATATAGAATGCAAAAATAGAGTGTTTTAGCTAAAATACCACTTTTTGGATTGAAACTAGTAAATAGCTGAAAATTTCTAAAAAAAATTCTTTTATCTTAGTTTTAAGGACAATGCTACCCCATTTTATCAGTATAAGTTATGGTATTAGCTGATAGAAAACGGCAAAAAAGGATACCCAAACATTCAGAGAAAAGGAGAAAAACTAAAAATAATAAAGGATGTCCTAAAGGAGTTGAGAGAGATTTTGTATAAACGATCAGTCAAGTTAATCATAGACATTGCTTTTTCTTTTCCACCTATGAAAGCTTTGCACTGGAATATCGTAGATAGCTGTTTAATACATAAAGGGTCGATACTGTAAATGAAAATAAAAAACTATTTAAGTTTCATCGGATAAAGACTAAGCCTAGTAAAGAATAAATCACGGCAAATAGTAACTAAAAGTTAAGACAATACAAGCATCTTTTGAAAGGTTCCTCGTCAGGGATATAGTGCCTTATTGAGGATCATCTCTTTCTATTCCAATTAAGAAAAAGCTATTGACTTTAATCCAGGTTGCAGCGATAGCTAGCAACCTAGAAAGAGACGATCACGTCCCATAGTAAAAAATAAAATTGCCCATAACTCCTAAAACTAGAGTCAGATAAAAAAAAAGCTCTATTAGAACCGCCTTGTCCAATACCCCTATACAGGAATCCAACTGTCCCTTGGCTTGGATAACGAGAAAAATTCATTGAGTTGAAAAACAAGATAATTGGCTGCAATCACGATATTCTGCATTGACGGTATCTTTTTTCTATTTTTTTTTCTCCTCAGATAGCCAAGTGGCTAAAATCAGCTACTCCACTATAGTTTCACACGTCCCAGGCCCAGATAGATTGCCAAGCTTCCATGCATAAGAACACCAATATCCACGGCTTGCTTTGAAAACAGACCATTGAACTAATTTTAGCCTCAACAGTTTTGTAAGAGGCCTCTCTGTAATCTGTTGCCTGTATGTATTGGAAATAATTGTTTAGAGATCTCCTCAAGCCATCCAAGGTTCAGATATATAGCATTTTCTTCTTAATCCTAGCCTTATTCGGGCAACAACCAACTAAAATCAGCTACTCCACAACAGAAAAATTATGAAGCAACAGTGAAAAGTAAAGGGGGTCTTTGGTATATATGACGTCATACGAGGATACATTTGATTTTGAATAAATCCGAACAGCTATAGCCAAAAACCTTGAAAAATTTCTGACGCAATGAAATTTTCTGAGGAAATATAAAGCGTGACGACATCTGCGGCTAGAAGACACACAACAACAGATGTCAAAACGATTCGAAAATGTAAATAATTGATCCGTGTTGCAGCGGTAGCTTGCAATCTAGTAAGAGACCATCAAGTCCCATAGTAAAAAACAAAATAGCTCATAACTCCTAATACTAGTCAGATCAAAACAAGAAGTACACTATTAGAACTGCCTTGTCCGAAACCCCTATGTAAGAAACTTACTGTCCCTTGGCTTGAACAACAAGAAAAATATATTGGCTTGAAAATCAAGAAAAGTGGCTGAAACCACGATATTCTGCATATACGGCATCTTTTTTTGCTTGCGATTTTTCTTTCCCCTCAGCTAGCTAGGCAGCGGAAAATAATAGAGAGCTGTATAATGGCTCATTTTAAAGGAAATTGCTACATCTAGTGCCTTTTGTAATTAAAAAAAAATATTTTTAAAATTTAATCAATTTTGACAAAAAAATGCATTTTCGTATACAAGCTTGATGAATGACGTCATAATCGTATAGGTTATAACCATAACTGAAGTAACAAGTGAATGCAATATTTATACACGCTTATCTGTCGACAAGATAATAATTATCCTATAAATTTAAATGAAATAATTTTATTCCATATCAGTTCAAAGTTATAATTGTATCCTGGATCCAAACTTTTTTTGGCTTAGCCCGCAAAACACGTATCTCTATATTGTTGTCCTATATTTCCAAAGAAAAATATTCATTTTTTTTAATTTTAGTTTTCAGTTCAGAATCGCTGAAGTTATTATGTAAATTGCAAAAATATTTATGGTGTCTAAACAATAACACTAATTTTTTAATTAAAACTAGAAAAATACCTCAAAATTTTTAAAATAGTTACGTTTTTGTCTCCTGGAACTAAATTTTTTGGCTTAACCCATAAAGTATCTGGGTTACAGCGGTAGCTAGCAACCTAGTAAGAGGCGATCACGTCCAATGTTAAGAAATATAATAATCCATAATTCGCAAAAATAGAGTCAGATCAAAACAAAAAGTACACCATTAAAACCGCCTTGTCCGAAACCCCTACATAGGAAACCTTCTGTCCCTTGGCTTGAACAGGAAGGGGAATAAATTGGCTAGAAATCAAGAAAAGTGGAAGCTACTACAGCATTCTTCTTAAACGATATCTGTTTTCTTTTACACAGATAGCTTGGCACTTGAACATCGTAGAGAATTGTTCAATGGCTCATTTTAAAGGAAATTAATGGGGTTAATAACTTTTTGTAATTAAAACGAATTATTTTTAAAATAGAATCAATTTTTCTACGAAAACTGTATATTTCATGTTAAAGACAGATCAATGACGTTATAATCCTAGGTTGTAGCCAAGTCGTCTCACACTATTCCAATTGAGAAAAAACCATAGACTTTTTCCTGTTTGTATTATCCGGGTTGCAGCGGTAGCTAGCAACATAGTAAGAGACGATAAGGTCCAATATTAAAAAATATATTAACCCCTAACTCCTAAAAATAGAGTCAGATCAAAACAAGAAGTACCCTATTAGAAACCACATGTCCAATACCCCTATATAGGAAACTTACCGTCCTTTGGCTTGAATAACATGGAAAGTATATTGGTTTAAAAATCAAGAAAAGTGGCTGCAACAAGGATATTCTGTATCGAGGGCATCTTTTTTTCTTCTTTTTTTCTCCTCAGCTAGCTTGGCACTGGAAAATCACAGAAAGCTGCTTAATGGCTTATTTTAAAGGAAATTGACGTGTTTATAAACCTTTCATAATAAACAAAAAAAAAATCGGGAACAAAATCAGTTTTTTAAGAAAAACTGTATTTTCATGTACAAGATTGATGAATGACCTCATAATCTTAGGTTAAAAATAAATGCAATATTATAATGCTAGCTATAATTACATCCGTACAGAGTCGTAAATGCTATTATGCAATTTACATAAAAGATCGATTAGCTATAACGGGGAATTATGTAAGTTTCATTGGTATCATCCGGGTTGCAGCGGTAGCTAGCAACCTAGTAAGAGACAATCACGTCCAATGTTAAGAAATATAAAAACCCATAGTTCCTAACAGAGGAGTCAGATCAAAACAAAAAGTACACCATTAGAACCACCTTGTCCGAAACCTCTATAAAGGAAACTTACCGCCCTTTGGCTTGAATAACAAAGAAAATATATTGGCTTGAAAATCAAGCAAATTGACTTTTACCACGTTATTCTCCACAAACGGGATATTTTTTTCTCTTTTCTTTCTTTTCCAGAGATAGCTTGGCACTGGAACATCGTAGAGATTTGTTCAATAGCTCATTTTAAAGGAAATTAATCGGGTTAAAAACCTTTTGTAACTAAAATAAATTATTTCTAAAAGAGAATAAATTTTTCCACCAAAAACTGCATTTTCGATGTCTTTTCACACTGCAGGATTTCAAACATTATACTAGCGGTAAGATTTGAACCCACGCCTCCGAAGAGACTGGTGGCTAACACCAGTGCCTTGGACCACTCGGCCAGGCTACCTCTCATAAATAATATATATGTGAATCTGGGTTGCAGCAGTAGCTAGCAACCTAGTAAGAGACGATCAGTCCAATGCTAAGAAATATAACAAAACTCCTAAAAATAGAGTCAGATCAAAACAAAAGAACATCATTAGAACTACCTTGTCTGAAATTACATAAAGGATCGAAACAGTTAATTATTATACTAAAGAAAGAATAATATTTTCAAACAGTTCGTGGTAACGAACTCTATAGTATGAGCGACTCATCTCAATAGTAACCGAAACTCTAAAAAACGGATACCAATTTTGATACCAATCAATACATCAAAAGAATCAGATTTTTATGCTCATTCTAAATTTATAAGTTTCGTTAAGTTTAGTCTTACCCTTCAAAAGTTACAAGCCTGAGAAAATTTGCCTTATTTTCGAAAAAAGGGGGAAACACCCCCTAAAGTCATAGAATCTTAATGAAAATCACACCATCAGATTAAGCGTATTAGAGAAGCTTACTGTAGAGGTTGCAAGCTCTTATCTGCAAAAATGTGGTATTTGGTATTGTTTGCCAGAAGAAAGATCACGGATGTGTGTTAATTTGTGTTTTTTTTTTACCAGGGATGGTCGCATTAACCCAGTGGTCCTAGAATGTCGCAAGAGGGCTCATTCGAACGGAAATAAACGACCTTTTTTAATAATAAAAAAAAAATTAAAATCGAATCAAAAGATTGATCAGATTGATCAATGATGTAATAATCGTAGGTTGTAGCCAGGTCATCTCTTAATATTCCAAAAAAGAAAAAGCCATAGATTTTTTCCTGTTTGTAATGCAGTCAGGACCGAAGTCTATCTCATGATAACTGATGCAACAGAGAAAAGAAAAGGAGGTCTGTGGTGTATATGACGTCATTAAAATCATGAACTAACTCTTGTCTACACTAACTTGTATAGGCAACTTAACTATAGTTAAGATTACAGTATTTAAGCAAAAGGTATGAGAAAAAACTGCAAAACTTTGCTAACTGCAAAAATATTTAGGATGTTTTAGTAATTACATTAAGGAACGAACTGTAACCCATAGTAACTGAAGTATTATAAGAAACCATTATATAGATGATGATCTAAAATATACTTAACACAAATTTATTTTAGTTTTATTCCTTAAGAAATCATCATAAGTAAAAATTTCCCATATCAGGAACCTAACTCGGGTCAATAATAGTGAAGATTAAACTCAAGCCCAACGGAACTAGGTGCATTCACATAATCTTCATCATTTTAGCTAGGAGGTAACTAAAACGAGTTTCTTTTTTAAATTTTAAATGCACAAAGGATCGATACTGTAAATGGGAATTTTGTAAGTATCCTCGGTATCATGGTTTTGATGATATCCGGGTTGCAGCGGTAGCTAGCAACCTAGTAAGAGACGGTCACGTCCAATGTTAAGAAATATAAAAACCCATAGTTCCTAAAAAAGGAGTCAGATCAAAACAAAAAGTACACCATTAGAACCGCCTTGTCCGAAATCCCTGTATAGAAAACTTTCTGTCCCTTGGCTTGAACAGCAAGGGAAATATATTGGCTTGAAAATCAAGAAAATTGACTTTAACCACGTTATTCTCCCCAAACGGGATATTTTTTTCTCTTTTCTTTTTTTGTATCCAGAGATAGCTTGGCACTGGAACGTCGTAGAGGGTTGTTTCAATAGCTCATTTTAAAGGAAATTAATTGGGTTAAAAACCTTTTGTAACTAAAATAAATTATTTCTAAAAGAGAATAAATTTTTCCACCAAAAACTGCATTTTCGATGTCTTTTCACACTGCAGTCTTTCAAACATAATCGTATACCAGCGGTAAGATTTGAACCCACGCCTCCGAAGAGACTGGTGGCTAACACCAGTGCCTTGGACCACTCGGCCAGGCTGCCTCTCATAAATAATATATGTGAATTTGGGTTGCAGCAGTAGCTAGCAACCTAGTAAGAGACGATCAGTCCAATGCTAAGAAATATAACAAAACTCCTAAAAATAGAGTAAGATCAAAACAAAAGCTAGCAACCTAGTAAGAGACGATCACGTCCAATGTTATAATAAAGAACGACCTCTTGCCTATACTAAATTTTATACGCCACTTAATTTTTGTAGAGGTTAGTAATTCCACAGATAGCTTGGCACTGGAACATTGTAGAGAGTTGTTTAGTGGCTCATTTTAAAGGAAATTAATAGAGTTAAAAACCTTTTGTAATTATATTATAATAAAGAACGACATCTTGCCTATACTAAATTTTTTACGCCACTTAATTATAGTATAGGTTAGTACAGATAGCTTTGCACTGGAATTTACACAAAGGATCGATGTCAGTCAAGAGGATCTAATGTAGTACTAGTTAATAAAAGTTTTAATTAGCCTTTAAATAGATAAATCTGTAAAAATTGCCTCTGGCACGATTTGAACCTGCAGTCTTCGGAGTAGAATTCCAACGCGCTATCCACTGCGCCAGGCAGGCCATCAAGGACCCAAATTTTGAATGAATTCATAATTTACTTAATTGTATGTTAAAGATTTATCAATGACGTCATATTCATTGGTTGTAGCCAGGTCGTCTCTTACTATTCCAATTAAGAAAAAGCCATAGGTTTTTTCCTGTTTTATAATAAAGAACGACCTATTGCCTATACCAAATTTTATACGCCACTTAATTATAGTATAGGTTAGTAATTCAATAGATAGCTTGGCACTGGAACATCGTAGAGAGTTGTTCAATGGCTTATTTTAAAGAAAATTAATGGGGTTAAAAACTTCTTGCAATTAAAACAAATTATTTTTATTATATTAAGAAATTTTAATTATGTTCCTTAAGAAATCATCATAAGTTATTATAATAAAGAACGACCTCTTGCCTACACTAAATTTTATAGGCCACGTAACTATATTATAGGCTAGTACAGTTATTATATTTAAGGTCAATATATTAAGGTCAATACATATATTAATATGTTAAGGTCAATATATTAAAAGACGATCATTGGAATAAAAATCCATTACACACATTTGATTTAGTTAGCTACTTAATTGTTTGAGGCTAGTCTCTTACTATTTCAAAGAAGAAAAAGCCGTAGGCTTTTTCCTGTTTTACAATAAAGAACGACCTCTTGCCCATACGGACTGAAATTACGATTATGTTTGAAAGACTGCAGTATGAAAAGACATCAAAAATGCAGTTTTTGGTGGAAAATTTATTCTCTCTTAGAAATAATTTATTTTAGTTACTATAGATTTGTAACCCAATTAATTTCCTTTTAAATGAGCTATAGAACAACTTTCTACGATGTTCCAGTGTCAAGCTATCTCTGGAAAACAAGAAAAAAAGATCCGAGTTGCAGCGGTAGCTAGCAACCTAGTAAGAGACGATCACGTCCAATGTTAAGAAATATAAAAACCGATAGCTCCTAAAAAAGGAGTCAGATCAAAACAAAATTATAATAAAGAGCGACCTTCAGGCTTTACTAACTGAAAAGTTTAATATAAATATTATAACAAAAGTAATTTTGAAAAGTTGCTTCTCAGGGGTGTAGTACCATTTCTGACTGATTTTGCTACCTGATGTCCTATGGTTCATTCATATTTTCTTCATTATTTTAGCTAGGAGGTAGCTAAAATGAATTTCTTTTTTAAACTTTTAATTTAAGATATCTGGGTTGCAGCGGTAGCTAGCAACCTAGTAAGAGACGATCATGGCCAATGTTAAGATATATAAAAACGCATAACTCCTAAAAAAAATCAGATCAAAACAAAAAGTACACCATTAGAACCGCCATGTCTGAAACCCCTGTATAGATAACTTTCTGTCATTTGGCTTGAACAGCAAGGGAAATATATTGGCTTGAAAATCAAGAAAATTGACTTTAACCACGTTATTCTCCACAAACGGCATCTTTTTTGTCTTTCTTCTTCTTTTCCACAGATAGCTTGCCACTGGAACATCGTAGAGAGCTGTTCAATGGCTCATTTTAAAGGAAATCTCTAGATCTAGTGCCATTTGTACTTAATTTTTTAAAAAATAAAATCGATTTTTTACGAAAAACGTAATTTTTTATGTACAATATTGATCAATGACGTCATAGTCGTTGGATGTAATTAATCCGGGTTGCAGCGGTAGCTAGCAATCCGGGTTGCAGCGGTAGCTAGCAACCTAGTAAGAGACGATCACGTCCAATGTTAAGAAATATAAAAACCCATAGTTCTTAAAAAAAGAGTCAGATCAAAACAAAAAGTACACCATTAGAACCGCCTTGTCCGAAACCCCTGCATAGTAAAATTTCTGTCCCTTGGCTTGAACAGCAAGGGAAATATATTGGCTTCAAAATCAAGAAAAGTGGCAGCTACTACAACATTCTGCCTAAACGGGATATTTTTTTCTTTTTTTTTCTTTTTTTGTATCCAGAGATAGCTTGGCACTGGAACATCGTAGAGGGTTGTTCAATAGCTCATTTTAAAGGAAATTAATTGGGTTAAAAATCTATAGTAACTAAAATAAATTATTTCTAAAAGAGAATAAATTTTTCCACCAAAAACTGCATTTTGATGTCTTTTCACACTGCAGTCTTTCAAACATAATCGTATACCAGCGGTAAGAATTGAACCCACGCCTCTGAAGAGACTGGTGGCTAACACCAGTGCCTTGGACCACTCGGCCAGGCTGCCTCTCATAAATAAATATATATGTGAATTTGGGTTGCAGCAGTAGCTAGCAACCTAGTAAGAGACGATCAGTCCAATGCTAAGAAATATAAAAACCCAAAACTCCTAAAAATAGAGTCAGATCAAAACAAAAGTACATCATTAGAAATACCTTGTCTGAAACCCTACTAGATAAATAATGAACGTCATCATAGTTTTATATTAGAGCTATGACGTGAATAGAGTGACGTCATAATTAGTATATAAGGAAAGTCAATACAATAAAGAACGACACCTTGCCCATGTTAACTAAAACATAAATAGGGATTATGTAATTTCCAATAGTATCATGGCTGTAGAGATGGCTGAAACCTAGTTACAATAAAAAACGATCATTGGAATAACAAAAATTGAATACCTTTGAAATTAGCTAGCTATTATGATAAAGAACGACCTCTTGCCTATACTAAATTTTACACGCCACTTAATTATAGTCCGGGTTGCAGCGGTAGCTAGCAACCTAGTAAGAGACGATCACGTCCAATGTTAAAAAATATAAAAACCCATAGTTCTTAAAAAAAGAGTCAGATCAAAACAAAAAGTACACCATTAGAACCGCCTTGTCCGAAACCCCTGCATAGTAAAATTTCTGTCCCTTGGCTTGAACAGCAAGGGAAATATATTGGCTTGAAAATCAAGAAAAGTGGCAGCTACTACAACATTCTGCCTAAACGGGATATTTTTTCCTTTTTTTTTTTCTTTTTTTTGTATCCAGAGATAGCTTGGCACTGGAACATCGTAGAGGGTTGTTCAATAGCTCATTTTAAAGGAAATTTATTGGGTTAAAAATCTATAGTAACTAAAATAAATTATTTCTAAAAGAGAATAAATTTTTCCACCAAAAACTGCATTTTGATGTCTTTTCACACTGCAGTCTTTCAAACATAATCGTATACCAGCGGTAAGATTTGAACCCACGCCTCTGAAGAGACTGGTGGCTAACACCAGTGCCTTGGACCACTCGGCCAGGCTGCCTCTCATAAATAAATATATATGTGAATTTGGGTTGCAGCAGTAGCTAGCAACGTAGTAAGAGACGATCAGTCCAATGCTAAGAAATATAAAAACCCAAAACTCCTAAAAATAGAGTCAGATCAAAACAAAAGTACATCATTAGAATTACCTTGTCTGAAACCCTACTAGATAAATAATGAACGTCATCATAGTTTTATATTAGAGCTATGACGTGAATAGAAAAACACGAAATTATATTGTTGTTTCTGAAGACGTCATGAAATAATACCATTGCGCCATGACGTCATACTCTGTGACGTCATAATTAGTATATAAGGAAATTCAAAACTGAAAATTCTCTCATTCTTGATTAGAATAATGGTTAGATCAAAGCAGGCTATACGCAAGTTGAAAAAAGAGTACTACACAAACAACAGAGATAGTAACTTGAAAAGAAAAAAGCAAAGGTATTCAACCGACCAGGTGTATCGAGAAGTAATAATTGAGAGAGCAAAACAAAGGTATTCAACCGACCAGGCGTATCAAGAAGTAATAATTGAGAGAGCAAAACAAAACAGCAAGATGTGTTATCACAATGATGAAGATTATAGACATGCAAAAATTGAGACAGCCAAACAAAAGATCAAGGAACGGTATGGTAATGATGAACATTACAGAGAAGCAAGAATTGAGCAGACTAGACAAAAGATCAAGGAGCGTTATCACAATGATAAACTTTATAGAGAAGCAACAATTGAGCAGGCTAGACAAAAGAGCAAGGAACGGTATGATAATGATGAAGATTACCGAAACAAACATAAGAAAAAAGTTGCTACCAGAATAATGGGTAGATACTGGGGTGACAAAAGCTATAATGAAAAAATTAAATTCTCTGCGAGGTTGTACCGAAGAACGCATAAGGACAAAGGGAAAAATTACATTCAGAAATACAAGAAGATGGCAAAAATGCAGGCTGATCTTCGTAAATTGAGAAACATTTTACGCATGTTTTACCAGGATGACGAAAAGTATTCAAAATTACAGCTTAAAATTCTCTTTGAAAAAGCGGATGCTGTTGATAAGTCGGCTAGAAATGCTTTGGCAAAGCTTCATAGTAATATCCAAAAGAAATGTTGTCAGTTTAATGAAAAGCTTCCAAGGTATGGATTGGCCACTGCGGAACAGTTTATAGATGCAATGGAAAATGTTCGACAACACAGTGAATATACGGAGGCGTACTTCTTTGAAAATTCGTATATTAATTTTGGAAGGAGCAATTGCAGTTTATGTAGCAGCAATAAAAATATATATACAAGCATACCTATCAACAGCGAAGGAAAAGCAATGTTTTTCAATTATGGCGAAAACGAGCCTGTTAGGGTTATTAGTATATGTGTTTGTAAGACTAATCCGGGTTGCAGCGGTAGCTAGCAATCCGGGTTGCAGCGGTAGCTAGCAACCTAGTAAGAGACGATCACGTCCAATGTTAAGAAATATAAAAACCCATAGTTCCTAACAAAGGAGTCAGATCAAAACAAAAAGTACACCATTAGAACCGCCTTGTCCGAAACCCCTGTATAGGAAACTTTCTGTCCCTTGGCTTGAACAGCAAGGGAAATATATTGGCTTGAAAATTGAGAAAATTGACTTTAACCACGTTATTCTCCCCAAACGGGATATTTTTTTCTTTTTTCTTTTTTTTTTCTTTTCCACAGATAGCTTGGCACTGGAACATCGTAGAGGGTTGTTCAATAGCTCATTTTAAAGTAAATTAATTGGGTTAAAAACCTTTTGTAACTAAAATAAATTATTTCTAAAAGAGAATAAATTTTTCCACCAAAAACTGCATTTTCGATGTCTTTTCACACTCCAGTCTTTCAAACATAATCGTATACCGGCAGTAAGATTTGAACCCACGCCTCCGAAGAGACTGGAGGCTAACACCAGTGCCTTGGACCACTCGGCCAGGCTGCCTCTCATAAATAAATATATATGTGAATTTGGGTTGCAGCAGTAGCTAGCAACCTAGTAAGAGATGATCAGTCCAATGCTAAGAAATATAACAAAACTCCTAAAAATAGAGTCAGATCAAAACAAAAGTACATCATTAGAATTACCTTGTCTGAAACCCTACTAGATAAATAATGAATGTCATCATAGTTTTATATTAGAGCTATGACGTGAATAGAAAAACATGAAATTATATTGTTGTTTCTGAAGACGTCATGAAATAATATCATTGCTCTATGACGTCAACAAAATCATTACGCTGTGACGTCATAATTACTACTTAAGAACTACAAAGATGAAAATGTTCTCATTCATAATTACATAATGGTTTCAATCAAGCATTAAATTAAAGAACAAACTTTAGTCCATAGTAACTGAAGTTATATTAAAAGGCGATCATTAGGATATCATACATAAGGCATTATAGCATAGTAAAGATCGAACTCTAGCCTACTATAGAATATAGTAGGCTAGAGTAATAGACATACGAATAATACTTTTTTCAAAAATAGGGCAAATTTTCTTGGGCTCGTAATTTATAATGAGCAAGACTAAACTTAAAAAAAAAATATTTTGCCAACATCGTTCTTTACTTAGGCAGCGCTATTGCGCGTCCTATGATTCCTTGTCTTTCATTACTGAGCTTAAACATGATCGGGTAACTTATATGAAGACGAATTAAAATATCAAGAACACTAAGTGGAATTACAACTTTTCCTCCTTTCTCTAGATTTTGTTTGTCATCTAGGAGTGTTGAAACTAAATAATAGCTATATGTCTGGACGAGCTCAGTTTGTAGCGGTGCAACATTCTAATGTATTACAATAAAGAACAACACCTAGCCTATTTTAAATGAAACATAAATAGGGATTATGTAATTTCCATCAGTATCATGGCTGTAGAGACGGCTGATACCTAGTAAAGAACAAACCATTACAGCAAAGAACATTTCATGATAAAGATTAATCAATGATGCCATATTCAAAGTTTGTAGCCAGGTCGTCTCTTACTATCCCAATCAAGAAAAAGCCATAGGCTTTTTCCTGTTTTTACAGTAAAGAACGATCTCTCTCCCATACTAACTGACTATATGGTGGTTCCAGGTGTAGTTACATTTACAGTAAAGAACGATCGCTCATGCATAGTAACTGATATATGGTGGTTCCAGGGGTAGTTACTTGTGGTTCGTCTCTTACTATTTCAAAGAAGAAAAAGCCGTAGGCTTTTTCCTGTTTGTAATGATATAACATAAAACGAATTCCAAGTTGTAACTGACGTCATCCTGGTTGTTATAGCAAAGAACGAACTCTTGCCCTTAGTTACCTACTATGTCATGTCAAATTAGCTTATTAATTTCATCTAATTTTGTTTAAAAATAATTCCCACACCGGGATTCGAACCCAAGACAATTAATTGAAAGCCAATTACAGTAAGGAACGAACTGTAGCCCATAGTAACTGAAGTATTGAATCAAACAGATCGTAGTCATAATAAAGAGCTACGTAATGGTTCATTTTAAAGGAAATTGTTGTATACAGAAACCTTTTGTAATTAAAAAAATAATTATTATTATAAAATAAATGTTTACGATATGGCAAAGAACTAACTCGAGTCCATAGTAACTAATTTAGTTTTGAAAAGAAGGAATTACGGCAGAAACCTAAACGGTAGTATAAGTAAGCTACATTTTATAAAAAAGGGTCCATCGAGATTTGGACTTATATTGCAGGATTCAAAGTCCTAAGTGCTAACCACTACACCAAGAAATGTTCATATAATAATTTCAGTAAAGAACGAACATCCAGCCCATAGTAGCTAAAATAAGATTATAATTTAAGACATGAGCTAGAAATTTGTTTGCTTTCGTATAAAATACTGGTACCGGTCGGATTTGAACCCATTACATAAAGCGTCGATATAGTTCATTATAAATTGAGGCTATGTAAGTCTGAACAGATATAGCTGAAACCTAGTAAAGAAGAAACCTAGAACCATGGCACACTGAAACTAAAACTTAAGACAATACAAGCATCTTCAGAAAGTTTTTTTTTTATCTGGAGTATCCGGGTTGCAGCGGTAGCTAGCAACCTAGCAAAAGACGATCACGTCCAATGCTAATAAATATAAAAACCCGTAACTCCTAAAAACAAGAGTCAGATCAAAACAAAAAGTAAACCACTAGAACCACCTTGTCCAAAATCCTTATATGTGAAACTTTCTGTCCCGTGGCTTGAGCAGCAAGGGAAATACATTTGCTTGGAAATCAAGAAAAGTGGCAGCTACTACAGCATTCTGCCTAGACGGCATTTTTTTTTTCTTGTTTTTTCCTCCACAGATAGCTTGGCACTGGAACATTGTAGAGAGTTGTTCAGTGGCTCATTTTAAAGGAAATTAATAGGACTAAAAACTTTTTGAATTAAAACAAATAATTTTTAAAGTAGTTATAATAAAGAACGACCTCTTGCCTATACTAAATTTTAAAGGCCACTTAACTATAGAGTATAGGCTAGTACAGTTATATATAAGGTCAATATATTAAAATTTCCATTAAAAGACGATCATTGGAATAAAAACTCATTACATATATTTGATTTAGTTACCTACTTGATTGTTTGAGGCTAGTCTCTTTCTATTTCAAAGTACATAAAGGCTCGATCATCGAATAAAGCTGAAACTGAGTAAAGGACAATTATGCCTCCATATATCCAAAGTGATGTCTAAAAATACCTTAAAATTTTAAAATTAGTTTTATTTTTGGTTAGGTTCTAACTACCCGACGAGGGATTTAATATGTATTTCCAGACCAAAAAATTCAATTTTTTATATATATCTTATTTTTCAGTTTAGAATCGCTAAATTTGTTATGTAAACTGCAAAAATATTTATGATATCTGAGCAATAATTTTAATTTTTTCATTCAAACTAACAAAATACCTGAAAATTTAAAAATTAGTTTTATTTTTTGTTGGCTATGGGTACTTGATACGAGACTTAAGAAATGATAATAGGATAATTAAGATAGTAATAAGATGCCTTCTAAGCGAGTTATACGTAATTTAAAAAAACAGTACTACACAAAAAACAGAGATAGCATCTTGAAAAGAGAAAAGCAAAGGTATTCAACCGACCAGGCGTATCGAGATGCAAAAATTGATAGTGACAAACAGCTTTATTATAATGATGAAGTTTTGCAAAAGACATGCAAAAATTGAGACAGCCAAACAAAAGAGCAAGGAACGGTATGATAATGATAAAGATTACCGAAACAAAGATAAGAAAAAAGTTGCTACCAGAATAATGGGTAGATACTGGGGTGACAAAAGTTATAATGAAAAAATTAAAACCTCTGCGAGGCTTTACCATAGAACGCATAAGGACAAAGTGAAAAATTACATTCAGAAGTCCAAGAAGATGGCAAAAATGCATGCTGATCTTCGTAAATTGAGAAACATTTTACGAATGTTTTACCAGGATTACGAAAAGTATTCAAAATTACACATTAAAATTCTCTTTGAAAGAGCGGATGCTGTTGAAACAGAAGCTATAGAGGATTTGCTAGACGCAAACAAACAGATTTTAAATGGTGACACCGAAGATAGGTTGAAAAATGATCATGAGTCGCTCAATATTGATCAAAAGAGAGTTGTTGACAAAATTTTAGACTCAGATACCAAGCGCAATGGTGCAACATGAAAATCTAGGGTTATCAGTGTCGTGAGAAGACTACTTTGCAACAAGTTCAAGAATGAAGATTCTTGAACCACTGAAAAAACTTCTTACTTTGAGAAAGACACCTAAGGAGACACGACTTTTTATTATTGATGAAATGAGTATAGTTTCGTCTCTTCTTTTAACCTACATTCACTTAAGACTATAAGAAATAATGGTAGTTGATTTGCCAATGGGTAATGCTAACTGCGTATTTTTGGGAGATTTTCTTCAATTAAGACCAGTAAGTGGCAATCCTCCTTATATACCTCTGACACGACTAGAAGTAAAAAGGGGAATCGGATCCGTCGGTAATTTCAACCTCTGACATCTATTTGAGTATGAGGAACTAAGCATAAATGTGAGACAAAAGATGGATAAGAGTTATGCTCATACACTTGCTGAAATTAGACAAGGATTTTGCACTGGTGAAAATTTGAATAGCCTTCACAATAGAAAAATTGGGAACTCCTACAGAGCTTCAAATGACGAAATTATAGATCTTTACTCAAAATGGTATGCAGAGGAAATAGACCTGTCATTCTTATGCCCACCAATGAAAATTGAATGGTAGTTAACGAGTTGCTTCTTAAAAAAAGCTGCTCAGACTACGTTAAACTTTCTGCAGTTGATCGACTCTCTTCAGCTGTTGACGACAAGCGAATCGAACAGAAAGCAGCAAACACTGTTTTAAACTTTGGCAACGACAAGAAAAGAACAGCCGGTGCTTTCATGAGCTTGTTACTTGCAGTAGGTGCACGTGTAATGCTCCAAAGAAATATTTGTGCTGCTAAGGGGCTAGTAAATGGATCAATGGGTACAGTAACAAGCTTCAAGTTGCTAACAAACGGAGAAATAATTGGAGTTCTTGTAAAATTTGACGGACTGGAACTTCCGGTTGAAATTGACATCCGGGTTGCAGCGGTAGCTAGCAACCTAGTAAGAGACGATCACGTCCAATGTTAAGAAATATAAAAACCCATAGCTCCTAAAAAAGGAGTCAGATCAAAACAAAAAGTACACCATTAGAACCGCCTTGTCCGAAACCCCTGTATAGGAAACTTTCTGTCCCTTGGCTTGAACAGCAAGGGAAATATATTGGCTTGAAAATCAAGAAAATTGACTTTAACCACGTTAGTCTCCCCAAACGGGATATTTTTTTTTCTTTTTTGTATCCAGAGATAGCTTGGCACTGGAACATCGTAGAGGGTTGTTCAATAGCTCATTTTAAAGGAAATTAATTGGGTTAAAAATCTATAGTAACAAAAATAAATTATTTCTAAAAGAGAATAAATTTTTCCAATAAAAACTGTATTTTTGATGCAGTGACGTCATAATTACTATATAAGAAACGTCAAAACTGTAAATGGTCTCATTCATGAATACATAACGTCATACGCCGTGACGTCATAATTAGTATATAAGGAAAGTCAAAACTGAAAATTCTCTCATTCTTGATTAGAACTACGATTATGACATCATTGATAAATCTTTAATATTAATTATAATCTTATTTTAGTTAATATGGGCTGGAAATTTGTTCTTTACTGTAATGAATTACAAGAAGTTTTTAACCCCATTAATTTTCTTTAAAATGAGCCACTGAACAACTCTCTACGATGTTCCAGTGCCAAGCTATCTGTTGAATTACTAACCTATACTATAATTAAGTGGCGTATAAAATTTAGTATAGGCAAGAGGTCATTCTTTATTATAATTTAAAATGAGCCATTAAACAACTCTCTACGATGTTCCAGTGCCAAGCTATCTGTGGAATTACTAACCTATACTATAATTAAGTGGCGTATAAAATTTAGTATAGGCAAGAGGTCGTTCTTTATTATAACAAGGTAATTCTAATGATGTACTTTTGTTTTGATCTGACTCTATTTTTAGGAGTTTTGTTATATTTCTTAGCATTGGACTGATCGTCTCTTACTAGATTGCTAGCTACTGCTGCAACCCGGATTCACATATATATTATTTATGAGAGGCAACCTGGCCGAGTGGTCCAAGGCACTGGTGTTAGCCACCAGTCTCTTCGGAGGCGTGGGTTCAAATTTTACCGCTGGTATACGATTATGTTTGAAAGACTGCAGTGTGAAAAGACGTCGAAAATGCAGTTTTTGGTGGAAAAATTCATTCTCTTTTAGAAATAATTTATTTTAGTTACAAAAGGTTTTTAACCCAATTAATTTCCTTTAAAATGAGCTATTGAACAACCCTCTACGATGTTCCAGTGCCAAGCTATCTCTGGAAACAAAGAAAAAAAGAAAAAAGAAAAAAATATCCCGTTTAGTAAGAATGTTGTAGTAGCTGCCACTTTTCTTGATTTTCAAGCCAATATATTTCCCTTTCTGTTCAAGCCAAGGGACAGAAAGTTTCCTATACAGGGGTTTCGGACAAGGCGGTTCTAATGGTGTACTTTTTGTTTTGATCTGACTCCTTTTTTAGGAACTATGGGTTTTTATATTTCTTAACATTGGACGTGATCGTCTCTTACTAGGTTGCTAGCTACCGCTGCAACCCGGATTATTTTTTAGAAATAATTTATTTTAGTTACAAAAGATTTTTAACCCAATTAATTTCATTTAAAATGAGCCATTGAACAGATCTCTACGATGTTCCAGTGCCAAGCTATCTGTGGAAAAGAAAAAAAAAGAGAAAGAAAAAAATATTTCGTTTGTGGAGAATAACGCGGTTAAAGTCAATTTTCTTGATTTTCAAGCCAATATATTTCCCTTGCTGTTCAAGCCAAGTGACAGAAAGTTTCCTATACAGGGGTTTCAGACATGGCGGTTCTAATGGTGTACTTTTTGTTTTGATCTGACTCCTTTTTTAGGAACTATGGTTTTTTATATTTCTTAACATTGGACGTGATCGTCTCTTACTAGGTTCCTAGCTACCGCTGAAACCCGGATATACATGATATAATGTTTAGTCAAACAATAGAGTAAGCCTTCGGTAGCTCAGTTGGTAGAGTCGTCGGACGGCAAACACGTATGTCGCTGGTTCAAATCCAGGTCGAAGGAATTTTTTACCACCTTTGTTTTCAACTATACTCTGTCTCGTGTTTTAAATTAAAAAACCACAGAAAATCAGGCAACTAAGCTATTCAATTACATGCTGTTGTTTGTTATTTACTAATTTTCAGATCGATCCTTTATCGCCTGTTGCAACAGTTATTATGAGATAGACTTCGGTCCTTACTATAAAATCTTAACTATAGTGAAGTTGCGTATGCAAGTTAGTATAGGGAAGAGTTCGATCTTTATTATAAAGTTACAAAAGGTTTTTAACACAATTAATTTCCTTTAAAATGAGCTATTGAACAACCCCCTACGATGTTCCAGTGCCAAGCTATCTGTGGAAAAGAAAAAGAAAAAAGAAAAAAATATCCCGTTTGGGGAGAATAACGTGGTTAAAGTCAATTTTCTTGATTTTCATGCCAATATATTTCCCTTGCTGTTCAAGCCAAGGACAGAAAGTTTCTTATACAGGGGTTTCGGACAAGGCGGTTCTAATGGTGTACTTTTTAATTTGATCTGACTCCTCTGTTAGGAACTATGGGTTTTTATATTTCTTAACATTGGACGTGATCGTCTCTTACTAAGTTGCTAGCTACCGCTGCAACCCGGATTAACTCTATAATCTTCGAATATTTGAACCTTTTATAATTTATAATGATGTATAACATAAATACTGTAATCTTAACTATATTAACTATAGTGAAGTTGCGTATGCAAGTTAGTATAGGGAAGAGTTCGATCTTTATTATAATTTTTGTTTTGATCTGACTCCTTTGTTAGGAACTCTGGGTGTTTATATTTCTTAACATTGGACGTGATCGTCTCTTACTAGGTTGCTAGCTATCGCCGCAACCTGGAGGTTGCTAGCTATCGCTGCAACCCAGAAAAAAAACACATTGTGCCTACATCGTTCTTTACTCAGGCAGTGCTAGTGCGTTGCCTATGATAATACACTGATTACACACAGGAAAAAGCCTACGGCTTTTTCTTCTTTTAAATAGTAAGAGACGAGTCTCAAATAATCAAGTAGCTAGCTAATTCCAAAGGTATGCAATTTTTGTTATTCCAATGATCGTTTTTTATTGTAACTAGGTTTCAGCCATCTCTACAGCCATAATACTATTTGAAATTACATAATCCCTATTTATGTTTTAGTTAACATGGGCAAGGTGTCGTTCTTTATTGTAATAAATAGTAAGAGACGAAACTCAAACAATCAAGTAGCTAACTAAGTCCAATGTATGGAATGGTTTGTTATTTCAGTGATCGTCTTTTAATGTAAATTTACTAACCTATACTATAGTTAAGTGGCCTATATAATTTAGTATAGGCAAGAGGTCGTTCTTTATTATAACGAACCTCAAACAATCAAGTAGCTAACTAAGTAAAATGTATGCAATTGTTGGTTATTTCAATGATCGTTAATAAAATTTAGTATAGGCAAGAGGTCGTTCTTTATTATAAAACATTGGAGGTGATCGTCTCTTACTAGGTTGCTAGCTACCGCTGCAACCCGGATCGTTCTTTATTATAAATGTTATTAACTATAATTAAGTTGAGTATCTAATCTATTATAGGCAAGAGTTCGCTCTTTATTATAATGACGTCATAGTCCAAGTGGCAAGCACAATCGGCCTTTAACCGAAAGGTTGTAGGTTCAAAGCTACCAGAAATCATTTTCTTTTAATTTGTAATTCAGCTATCAATAAAACCATATCATTACTATATCATTAAGTATGATTAAGTTGAGTATGCAATTTAGTATAGGCAAGAGTTCGTTCTTTATTATAATGTCGTTTGTGAAGAATATCGTGGTAAAGTCAATTTTCTTGATTTTCAAACAACTTATTTTCCTTCTTATTCAAGCAAAGGGACGGTAAGTTTGCTATATAGGAGTTTTAGACAAGGTGGTTCTAGTAGTAACGTCTTTTAATGTAAATACCCCTGGAATCACCATATATCAGTTACTAAGGGTGAGAGATCGTTCTTTACTGTAAACTACCAATGCAAACCGGATTTCGTAACATTGGACTGATCGTCTCTTACTAGGTTGCTAGCTACCGCTGCAACCCAGATTCTATGCTGTATGATTACAAACAGGAAAAAGCCTACGGCTTTTTCTTCTTTGAAATAGTAAGAGACGCACCTCAAACAATCAAGTAGCTAACTAAGTCCAAATTATGCAATAGTTTGTTATTCCAATGATCGTCTCTTAATGTAATCTTCTTTTAAAGAAGGAAAAGCCAATCGTTTAATATTGATCCCTTACTACAGGTGGATTTGAACCCGCAAACCTCGAATCATGAGGCACACTTTCATCCATTGTGCTGTAGTAAGGTATTCATTGATTTGATTTTTCCACAAATCTGTGTATATACGGATAAATAGATTTTGATAAACGTATTCTAACGGCTATACTAACTTGACTATTCATTATAATGATTCCTTACTGTAATCACTCTATTCACGTCATAGCTCTAATATAAAACTATGATGATCTTATATAGTAATTATGACGTCACTGCATCAAAAATACAGTTTTTATTGGAAAAATTTATTCTCTTTTAGAAATAATTTATTTTAGTTACAAAAGGTTTTTAACCCAATTAATTTCCTTTAAAATGAGCTATTGAACAACCCTCTACGATGTTCCAGTGCCAAGCTATCTCTGGAAAAGAAAGAAAAAAAAAAAGAAAAAAATATCCCTTTTGACGAGAATAACGTGGTAAAAGTCAATTTTCTTGATTTTCAAGCCAATATATTTCCCTTGCTGTTCAAGCCAAGGGACAGAAAGTTTCCTATACAGGGGTTTTGGACAAGGCGGTTCTAATGGTGTACTTTTTGTTTTGATCTGACTCCTCTGTTAGGAACTATGGGTTTTTATATTTCTTAACATTGGACGTGATCGTCTCTTACTAGGTTGCTAGCTACCGCTGCAACCCGGAAAAACCAAAAAAAGTTTGGTTCCAGGATACAATAATAACATTGAACTGAGATGAAAAAATTTTTTCTTCCAGGAGACAAAAAGCAAAACTAATTTTAGAATTTTCATGTATTTTTGTTGTTTAAATTAAAAAATTACTATTACTGATTAGGCATCATAAATATTTTTGCAGTTTACATAATAATTTTAGCGATTAAGCCTGAACTAAAATCGAAAATAAAATAAAAATTAATTTTTTCAATTTTTACGTCACGTCGCTAATTAAGTCATATATGGTTATTAGCACACAATAGGTTTTAGATATTACGTCATGTCACTTATTAAGTCATATATGGTTATTAGTAGATAATCGGTAAAATATTCGTTCTTTATTATAACTAACCTATACTATAGTTAAATGGCCTATATAATTTAGTATAGGCAAGAGGTCGTTCTTTATTATAATTAACTATAGTGAAGTTGCGTATGCAAGTTAGTATAGGGAAGAGTTCGATCTTTATTATATTTCACTTAACAGGCTCGGGTTCGATTCCCGGTGTGGGAAGATTTTTAACTCTATAATCTTCGAACATTTGAACCTTTTATAATCTATAATGATGTATAATATAAATACTGTAATCTTAACTATAGTGAAGTTGCGTATGCAAGTTAGTATAGGGAAGAGTTCGATCTTTATTATATTCAAAGTAAAAACTATTATATATCCTATCTATATGTGTTGCATCATCATGCATTTGAATATTTATTTTAACAAATCAGTTACTATGGCCTAGATTTTGTTCTTTATTACTGTTTTCAAAATGTGTTTTTCCCCTTTTTGGTTACTGTGGGCTCTGGTTTGCCTTTTACTAGGTTGTGCCAACTAAACTATTATATATCCTATCTATATGTGTTGCATCATCATGCATTTGAATATTTATTTTAACATTTCAGTTACTATGGCCTAGATTTTGTTCTTTATTACTGTTTTCAAAATGTGTTTTTCCCCTTTTTGGTTACTGTGGGCTCTGGTTTGCCTTTTACTAGGTTGTGCCAACTACTGCAATTTTGATTTTTCAAAACATGTTTTAAACTTTTAGTTACTATGAGCTTCGGTTTGTCTTTTACTTGATTGTAGCTATAGCTACAACCATCATTTAGAGCTCGTTCTTTACTATAATTAACTTTAGCGATTCTGAACTAAAAACGAAAATAAAATAAAAATTAATTTTTTCAATTTTTACGTCACGTCGCTCATTAAGTCATATATGGTTATTAGTACACAATAGGTTTTAGATATTACGTCATGTCACTTATTACGTCATATATGGTTATTAGTAGATAATCGGTAAAATATTCGTTCTTTATTATAAAGAAAAAAAAGAAAAAAGAAAAAAATATCCCGTTTGGGGAGAATAACGTGGTTAAAGTCAATTTTCTTGATTTTCAAGCCAATATATTTCCCTTGCTGTTCAAGCCAAGGGACAGAAAGTTTCCTATACAGGGGTTTCGGACAAGGCGGTTCTAATGGTGTACTTTTTGTTTTGATCTGACTCCTTTGTTAGGAACTATGGGTTTTTATATTTCTTAACATTGGACGTGATCGTCTCTTACTAGGTTGCTAGCTACCGCTGCGACCCGGATCCAAGGCACTGGTGTTAGCCACCAGTCTCTTCGGAGGCGTGGGTTCAAATCTTACCGCTGGTATACGATTATGTTTGAAAGACTGGAGTGTGAAAAGACATCGAAAATGCAGTTTTTGGTGGAAAAATTTATTCTCTTTTAGAAATAATTTATTTTAGTTACAAAAGGTTTTTAACCCAATTAATTTCCTTTAAAATGAGCTATTGAACAACCCTCTACGATGTTCCAGTGCCAAGCTATCTGTGGAAAAGAAAAAAAAAGAAAAAAAGAAAAAAATATCCCGTTTGGGGAGAATAACGTGGTTAAAGTCAATTTTCTTGATTTTCAAGCCAATATATTTCCCTTGCTGTTCAAGCCAAGGGACAGAAAGTTTCCTATACAGGGGTTTCGGACAAGGCGGTTCTAATGGTGTAGTTTTTGTTTTGATCTGACTCCTTTGTTAGGAACTATGGGTTTTTATATTTCTTAACATTGGACGTGATCGTCTCTTACTAGGTTGCTAGCTACCGCTGCAACCCGGATCTTAACTATAGTGAAGTTGCCTATGCAAGTTAGTATAGGGAAGAGTTCGATCTTTATTGTAATATACAATAATTAAGTGGTGTATAAAATTTAGTATAGGCAAGAGGTTGTTCTTTATTATAACATATAAAATTTCTTAATGTAACAAAAATAATTGTTTTAATTACAAAAAGTTTTTAACCCCATTAATTTCCTTCAAAATGAGCCAATGAACAACTCTCTACAATGTTCCAGTGCCATAGTATCTGTTGAATTACTAACCTATACTATAAATAAGTGGCGTTTAAAATTTGGCATAGGTAAAAGGTCGTTCTTTATTATAATCTTTAACATAAGCTTCATTAATAAGATATTTAATACATTTTATATGGTTTACTGGTTAGGGTAGCTGACTTTTACCTAGTTTGCCTGAGTTCGAATCCCAGTATGGGAAATTTTTACCTATGATGATTTCTTAAGGAAAATTTCTCATCTATATGATGATTCGTTATAATACTTCAGTTTTTATTGACTAAAGTTCGTTCTTAAATGCATAGGACTTTGAATTCTGTGATCTGAGTTCAAATCTCGGTTGACGGTTCTTATGAAATGTAGCTTACTTATGCTACCATTTAGGTTTCTGCCGTAATTCTTTCTCTTCAAAATTAAATTAGTTACTATGGCCTAGAGTTAGTTCTCTACCATATCGTAACGATTTATTTTAGAATAATAATTATTTTTGTTAATTAAAAGAGGTTTCTTTATACAGAAACTTTCTTAAAATGAGCCATTACACAGCTCTTTGTTATGACCTAGAACTGTTTGATTTAATACTTCAGTTACTATGGGTTACAGTTCGTTCCTTATTTTAATACAACCCAGACTATGTTGCTAGCTACCGCTGCAACCCCGAAAATTAAAAAACACCATTTATGATGAGCTATATTCGTCGTTTATGTAACTACACCTGGAACCACCATATATCAGTTAGTATGGGAGACTCATCGTTCTTTACTGTAATGATCTGACTCCTTTGTTAGGAACTATGGGTTTTTATATTTCTTAACATTGGACGTGATCGTCTCTTACTAGGTTGCTAGCTACCGCTGCAACCCGGATTCGGTTCTTCGGTACAACCTCGCAGAGAATTTAAGTTTTTCATTATAGATTTTGTCACCCCAGTATCTACCCATTATTCTGGTAGCAACTTTTTTCTTATATATTTTTCGGTAATCTTCATCATTGTGATAATGCTCCTTGATCTTTTGTCTAGCCTGCTCAATTGTTGCTTCTCTACAAAGTTTATCATTGTGATAACGCTCCTTGATCTTTTGTCTAGCCTGCTCAATTCTTGCTTCTCTGTAATCTTTATCATTATCATACCGTTCCTTGCTCTTTTGTCTAGCCTGCTCAATTGTTGCTTCTCTATAAAGTTTATCATTGTGATAACGCTCCTTGATCTTTTGTCTAGCCTGCTCAATTCTTGCTTCTCTCTAATCTTCATCATTGTGATAACGCTCCTTGCTCTTTTGTCTAGCCTGCTCAATTGTTACTTCTCTATAATCTTCATCATTACCATACTGTTCCTTGTTCTTTTGTTTGGCTGTCTCAATTTTTGCATGTCTATAATCTTCATCATTGTGATAACACATCTTGCTGTTTTGTTTTGCTCTCTCAATTATTACTTCTCGATACGCCTGGTCGGTTGAATACCTTTGCTTTTTTTCTTTTCGAGATACTATCTCTGTTGTTTGTGTAGTACTGTTTTTTAACTTGCGTATAGCTTGCTTTGATCTAACCATTATCTAATTATGAATGAGAACATTTACAGTTTTGACGCTTCTTATATAGTAATGTTTCCTTCATGTTGGATGTATTTTTTCAGTTTAATATCATACAGTTTTTTCCTTCCAGTTTGTTTCCAGTATCTGTTTCCTTCATGTTGGATGTATTTTTTCAGTTTAATCTCATACAGTTTTTTCCTTCCATTTTGTTTCCAGTATCTGTTTCCTTCTTGTTGGATGTATTTTTTCAGTTTAATATCATACAGTTTTTCCTTTCAGTTTGTTTCCAGTGTCTGTTTCCTTCATGTTGAATGTATTTTTTCAGTTTAATCTCATACATTTTTCTTCTTTCCACTATCTGTTTCCTTCATGTTGGATGTAATTATTCAGTTTAATCTCATACAGTTTTTTCCTTCCAGTTTGTTTCCAGTATCTGTTTCCTTCATGTTGGATGTATTTTTTCAGTTTAATCTCATACAGTTTTCTTCCTTCCAGTATCTGTTTCCTTCATGTTGGATGTAATTATTCAGTTTAATCTCATACAGTTTGTTGCAAGTTCAAATCATCATGGACCTGTTTTGACTCGTTTTGGTTTTTGAATGTGACTCTACTTTTCTCTGCAAATTTTAGTTTATGGAAAACATTTTTATTTATTTTGTTCGTTGTTTAGTTGACGATTATTTTTTTTAGCAATACTTGGTAATGTTTATTCAGTTTTTTGGATATGAAATAAAACACTGGATTTGTTAATCCATTTGTATTTTACTTATGAAAACGCTTAAGAATTAGTAGAATTATAAGATTTTTAGATAGTTAAATAGTCATATTTGTTTGTAAACCAAGATCTTTCATCTGCTTAAAATCTGCAATGAAAACACCATTTATGATGAGCTATAATCGTCCTTAATGTAACTACACCTGGAACCACCATACATCAGTTAGTATGGGAGAGAGATCGTTCTTTACTGTAAAACCCGGATAACCTATACTATAATTTTTAACCCACTTAATTTCCTTTAAAATGAGCCATTTAACAACTCTCTATGATGTTCCAGTGGCAAGCTATCTTTGGAAAAGAAGAAAACAGAAAAAAAGAAAAAAAATATGCCGTTTAGGCAGAATGTTGTAGTAGCTGCCACTTTTCTTCATTTTCAAGCCAATATATTTCCCTTGCTGTTCAAGCCAAATAACAGAAAGTTTACTATACAGGGGTTTCGGACAAGGCGGTTCTAATGGTTTACTTTTTGTTTTGATCTGACTTCTTTTTTAGGAGCTATGGGTTTTTATATTTCTTAACATTGGACGTGATCGTCTCTTACTAGGTTGCTAGCTACCGCTGCAACCCGGATGGAAATTACATAATCCCTATTTATATTTCAGTTTACATGGGCTAGGTGTTGTTCTTTATTGTAATTACTAGGTTGCTAGCTACCGCTGCAACCCGGATTATATTTCTTATCTTTGGACGTGATCGTCTCTTACTAGGTTGCTAGCTACCGCTGCAACCCGGATTTTTGTTTAATAACAAGCCGAAATATTTTCTTGGTTGTTTAAGCAAAGAGATTCCATGTTACAGCTGCTGCTGTAACCCAGATACCGCTGCAATCTGGATAGCTTGCAGCTACCCCTGGAACCACCATATATCAGTTACTATGGGCGAGAGATCGTTCTTTACTGTAATCCTTTATGTAACTACCCCTGGAACCTCCATATATCAGTTACTATGGGCGAGAGATCGTTCTTTACTGTAAAACATCAATAAAACCATATCATTACTATATCATTTACTATAATTAAGTTGAGTGTGTAATTTAGTATAGGCAAGAGTTCGTTCTTTATTATAATATAATATAAATACTGTAATCTTAACTATAGTGAAGTTGCCTATGCAAGTTAGTATAGGGAAGAGTTCGATCTTTATTATAATGATTTCTTAAGGAACATAATTAAAATTTCTTAATGTAATAAAAATAATTTATTTTAATTACAAGAAGTTTTTAACCCCATTAATTTTCTTTAAAATGAGCCATTGAACAACTCTCTACGATGTTCCAGTGCCAAGCTATATGTTGAATTACTAGCCTATACTATAATTAAGTGGCGTATAAAATTTAGTATAGGCAAGAGGTCGTTCTTTATTATATTATGGTGAACTATATCGGTCCCTTATGTAAGTTGCTAGCTACCGCTGCAACCCGGATAATAAACTGATTACAAACAGGAAAAAGCCTACGGCTTTTTCTTCTTTTAAATAGTAAGATACGAACCTCAAACAATCAAGTAGCTAACTAATTCCAATGTATGCAATTGTTTGTTATTTCAACGATCGTCTTTTAATGTAAAATTACATAATCCATATTTATGTTTCAGTTAACATGGGCTAGGTGTCCTTCTTTATTGTAATGGTGAAATAATAATATGCATATGGTTCTTAAATCATACTTCTTCATGGTCCCATTTGGTCTAGTGGCTAGGATAGTTAACTTTCACTTAAGAGGCCCGGGTTCGATTCCCGGTGTGGGAAAATTTTTAACTCTATAATCTTCGAACATTTGAACCTTTTATAATTTATAATGATGTATAATATAAATACTGTAATCTTAACTATAGTGAAGTTGCCTATGCAAGTTAGTATAGAGAAGAGTTCGATCTTTATTATAAAAAAAAAAGAAAAAAATATCCCGTTTAGGCAGAATGCTGTAGTAGCTGCCACTTTTATTGATTTTCAAGCCAATATATTTCCCTTGCTGTTCAAGCCAAGGGACAGAAAGTTTCCTATACAGGGGTTTCGGACAAGGCGGTTCTAATGGTGTACTTTTTGTTTTGATCTGACTCCTCTGTTAGGAACTATGGGTTTTTATATTTCTTAACATTGGACGTGATCGTCTCTTACTAGGTTGCTAGCTACCGCTGCAACTTGGATCTCTACGATGTTCCAGTGCCATGCTATCTGTTGAATTACTAACCTATACTATAATTAAGTTGTGTATAAAATGTAGTATAGGCAAGAGGTCGTCTTTTATTATAATTTTTATATTTCTTAACATTGGACGTGATCGTCTCTTACTAGGTTGCTAGCTACTGCTGCAACCCGGATAAAACGATCTGATAGACAAAACTGATGGTTAGAGTTTGGTCTTTAAGTTATCATATACTGTTAAAATTCTTTCTTGAATGAACGTTTCTTGGTGTAGTGGTTAGCACCTAAGACTTTGAATCCTGCGATCCGAGTTCAAATCCTGGTGGACGGTTGCTATTATATGTAGCTTACTTATACTACCATTTAGGTTTCTGCTGTAATTCTTTCTTTTCAAAATTAAATTAGTTACTATCGCCTAGAGTTAGTTCTTTACCACATAATAATAATTTGTTTTATAATAATAATTAATTTTGTTAATTACAAAAGGTTTCTATATACAGCAATTTCCTTTAAAATGAGCCATTACACAGCTCTTTACTATGACAACGAACCGTTTGATATAATACTTAAGTTACTATGGGTTAAAGTTCGTTCCTTATTGTAATTCATGTATTTTTGTTGTTTAAATTAAAAAAATACTATTACTGATTAGGCATCATAAATATTTTTGCAGTTTACATAATAATTTTAGCGATTAAGCCAAAAAAGAAAATTTTGGTTCCAGGAGTTTCGGTTACTATTGAGACAAGTAGCTATTATTACTATAGAGTTCATTACATGGACTGTTTTATTGCTTCAAAATTCAAATATCTTTGAAAAGACTGCAGTATGAAAATACATCAAAAATGCAATTTTTTTGACAAAATTGATTCTACTTTAAAAAGTATTTTATTTTTAAATACAAAAGTGACTAGATGTTGCAATTTCCTTTAAAATGAGCTATTATACAGCTCTCTATGATTTTCCAGTGCCCAGCTAGCTGAGCAGAAAGAAAAAGCGGAAAGAAAAAAATATCCCGTTTGTGGAGAATAACGTGGTAAAGTCAATTTTCTTGATTTTCAAGCCAATATATTTTCTTTGTTATTCAAGCCAAAGGGAGGTAAGTTTCCTTTATAGAGGATTCGGACAAGGCGGTTCTAATGGTGTACTTTTTGTTTTGATCTGACTCTTTTTTTAGGAGTTGGGGGGTTTTATATTTCTTGACATTGGAGGTGATCGTCTCTTACTAGGTTGCTAGCTACCGCTGCAACCCGGATACCGCTGCAACCCGGATAATCCTCCTTGATAAAAATATTAAACTTTTCAGTTAGTAAGGCCTTAAGTTCATTCTTTATTATAAAATAAATTACAAACAGGAAAAAGCCTACGGCTTTTTCTTCTTTGGAATAGTAAGAGACGATCCTCAAATAATCAGGCAGCTAACTAGGTTTATAATTTGTTCTTTAACATAAACTTCATTAATCGGATAGTTTAATATATGCGATATGGTCTAGAGGTTGGGCTAGCTCTCACCCAGTGGCTTGAGTTCAATTTCCGTATGAGAAATTTTTACTTGTCATGATTTCTTAAGGAACATAATTAAAATTCCTTAATGTAATAAAAATAATTTGTTTTAATTACAAAAGGTTTTTAACCCCATTAATTTCCTTTAAAATGAGCCATTGAACAACTCTCTACAATGTTTAAGTGCCATGCTATCTGTTGAATTACTAACCTATACTATAATTAAGTGGTGTATAAAATTTAGTATAGGCAAGAGGTCGTCCTTTATTATAATCATAGTAATATCCAAAAGAAATGTTGCATGTTTAGTAAAAAGCTTCCAAGGTATGAACCGGCAACTGTGGAACAGTTTATAGATGTAATGGGAAATTTTATAGATCACTGTGAATATATGGAGGCATAATTGTTCTTTACTTAGTTTCAGCTTTAATTCGATGATCCAGACTTTATGTACTAACTACATCCAAAGACTATGACGTCATTGATTAATATTGCATATAAAAAATTAAGTTTTTCGTAAAAAAAATTAATTAAAAAAAATTAAGTACAAATAGCGCTAGATCTAGAGATTTCCTTTAAAATGAGCCATTGAACAACTCTCTACGATGTTCCAGTGCCAAGCAATCTGTGGAAAAGAAAGAAAGAAAAAAATATCCCGTTTGTGGAGAATAACGTGGTTAAAGTCAATTTTCTTGATTATCAAGCCAATATATTTTCTATGTTATTCAAGACGCAGTGCGGTAAGTTTCCTTTATAGGGGTTTCGGACAAGGCGGTTCTAATGGTGTACTTTTTGTTTTGATCTGACTCTGTTTTTAGGAGTTAGGGGTTTTTATATTTCTTAACATTGGACGTGATCGTCTCTTACTAGGTTGCTAGCTACCGCTGCAACCCGGAAAAAAAAGAAAAAAATATCCCGTTTAGGCAGAATGTTGTAGTAGCTGCCACTTTTCTTGATTTTCAAGCCAATATATTTCCCTTGCTGTTCAAGCCAAGGGACAGAAAATTTCCTATACAGGGGTTTCGGACAAGGCGGTTCTAATGGTGTACTTTTTGTTTTGATCTGACTCCTCTGTAAGGAACTATGGGTTTTTATATTTCTTAACATTGGACGTGATCGTCTTATACTAGGTTGCTAGCTACCGCTGCAACCCGGATCTCTACGATGTTCCAGTGCCATGCTATCTGTTGAATTATTAACCTATACTATAATTAAGTTGTGTATAAAATGTAGTATAGGCAAGAGGTCGTCCTTTATTATAGTTTTTATATTTCTTAACATTGGACGTGATCGTCTCTTACTAGGTTGCTAGCTACTGCTGCAACCCGGATAAAACGATCTGATAGACAAAACTGATGGTTAGAGTTTGGTCTTTAAGTTATCATATACTGTTAAAATTCTTTGTTGTATGAACGTTTCTTGGTGTAGTGGTTAGCACCTAAGACTTTGAATCCTGCGATCTGAGTTCAAATCCTGGTGGACGGTTGTTATTATATGTAGCTTACTTATACTACCATTTAGGTTTCTGCTGTAATTCTTTCTTTTCAAAATTAAATTAGTTACTATCGCCTAGAGTTAGTTCTTTACCACATAATAATAATTTGTTTTATAATAATAATTAATTTTGTTAATTACAAAAGGTTTCTATATACAGCAATTTCCTTTAAAATGAGCCATTACACAGCTCTTTACTATGACAACGAACCGTTTGATATAATACTTAAGTTACTATGGGTTAAACTTCGTTCCTTATTGTAATTTTGGAACCGCTGAATTGAGAGGCTGGACAGAAAAATGTTCAACCAATGTAGATTTTGCGCTTTCTGTCAGTTTCTGAAGGATTGCAGCTTCCGGTATTTCAGGTAAATTATCAACACCAACCGCTTTTTCAGCAAGACGGGCTTCAAGTATTTTTTTTAAATCTTCTAGGGTGTATGCATGTATTGTTTTATAGAGACTGTTGTTCTCTCTTAACCACAACAGTGCTTCATGGACTTTTCTCAGATCTATTAGTGCAGTCCAAACATTCTTGTTGTAAGTAGGCTGACCATTGACAATGACTACAAAACTATCAATGTTAAGAAGTTTTTCAGGCTGAATATCTGCATTTGCTTGCACATCAACAGGTAGATATACTATTCTCCCCTTAAGAGCGTCAACAAGTTCTGTTCTAGGTCTCTTCAATGCAGTTACTTGCCCTAATCTGACGATCGTAAGACAAGGCATTACAAATCGAATCATTGCCATTTCAAAATTATTTAAACACTTTATACATTCCGGTGTACAGTCTATATGAAGGTTATTTAATACTGATCGGACATTCTCCTGACTTTTCAACATTTTCCCAGCACAGTAATCACAGACAAAGAATGAATCTATGACATCCTCTTTCCAACCTGTACATTGAATTAGTTGTTCTCTGTCATCTTTGGGTATGTCCTGTTGTAGGTGTTCTAAAATCGTGGCCATCATTACATCAAAACCTTTCTTATTTGAAAGGGATCTTAGACTCTTCAATTGGTATTTTGTCTTTATCTGCTCACAACTGTCACAATGCATTGTGGGGTATACATCCCTAATGTTCGCTACCTTATCAAGGCTCTCACCAAATAATTTTATTATTGTATTTTCATCCACAGAAACTCTAATATTGCTATCACCGTAAATGAAGTCTTGACTATTATTACGACAGAGTCTACTTGACACTTCTTCTATGTAATGACTTAGTTCCTTGTACGAGCCCTCGACTTTTAGTAGATTAATATGTTGTATAATCTTACATTTTGATACTGCCTTATATACGCTATTAATGAAACAGTTCAAGACAGGAAAATGTGGAGCTAGTGCCCTTAGAGAACGCAAATAGCTCTGACATCCCTCATTTGGGCTACAGTATAACGAATGCCCATGCTTTCTTGTGTCCCTGTAATTGATTTCACAATAATCCAAGCCGCCAAGGTAGAAATTAACCACTTTGTCAGTTGAAAATTTTAATGCTATATTATTTTCAAGGATATCAAAAAGAATTTGACATAATTCAATATCCGTCGGATAGAGCTTGCAGATATCAGGGTGACATTGCCAAGTAACCTGCTGCCCAATTTTTGGTTTTGAATGTTTACTCAGATTGTTATAGGTGACTTCAGCCATCATAATTTCCTTGTCAGATCTAGATTCAGAGCATTCTTCAATAGTTGTCTCGTACTTTTCAGGACAGTTTGTTCTACTACACAGAGAATTTTTTGCCAAATATTCAGTAGAACTAAAAGAACTGTTTAAAACACAGTTAGAAATGCTTTTTTCTTGAGTCGGTGTTCCAGGAATTTGTTCTAAATCATTAGTCTTACAAACACATTTACTAATAACCCTAACAGGCTCGTTTTCGCCATAATTGAAAAACATTGCTTTTCCTTCGCTGTTGATAGGTATGCTTGTATATATGTTTTTATTGCTGCTACATAAACTGCAATTGCTCCTTCCAAAATTAATATACGAATTTTCAAAGAAGTACGCCTCCGTATATTCACTGTGTTGTCGAACATTTTCCATTGCATCTGTAAACTGTTCCGCAGTTGCCAATCCATACCTTGGAAGCTTTTCATTAAACTGACAACATTTCTTTTGGATATTACTATGAAGCTTTGCCAAGGAATTTCTAGCCGACTTTTCAACAGCATCCGCTCTTTCAAAGAGAATTTTAATCTGTAATTTTGAATACTTTTCGTGATTCCGATAAAACATGCGTAAAATGTTTCTCAATTTACGAAGATCAGCCTGCATTTTTGCCATCTTCTTATATTTCTGAATGTAATTTTTCCCTCTGTCCTTATGCGTTCTTCGGTACAACCTCGCAGAGAATTTAATTTTTCATTATAGATTTTGTCACCCCAGTAACGCTCCTTGATCTTTTGTTTGGCTGTCTCAATTTTTGCTTCTCGATACACCTGGACGGTTGAATACCTTTGCTTTTGGTTTTTCTTATATTTGATGCGGTAATCTTCATCATTGTGATAACTCTCCTTGATCTTTTGTTTGGCTGTCTGAATTTTTGCATGTCTATAATCTTCATCATTGTGATAACACATCTTGCTGTTTTGTTTGATTACTTCTCGATATGCCTGGTCGGTTGAATACCTTTGTTTTTTTCTTTTCAAGATACTATCTCTGTTGTTTGTGTAGTACTGTTTTTTCAATATCCGTGCAGCTTGCTTGATTGAAACCATTATGTAATTATGAATGTGAACTTTTACAGTTCTGAAGCTTCTTATATAGTAATTATGACGTCACAGCGTAATGATTTTATTGACGTCATAGCGCAATGATATTATTTCATGACGTCTTCAGAAACAACAATATAATTTCGTGTTTGTCTATTCACATCATAGCTCTAACAAAATTTAATTAGAGTTCGTTCTTTATTGTTATGTTAGCATTGGACGTGATCGTCTCTTATTGTGATATTCATGAATGAGACCATTTACAGTTTTGACGTTCTTATATAGTAATTATGACGTCACTGCATCAAAAATACAGTTTTTATTGGAAAATTTATTCTCTTTTAGAAATAATTTATTTTAGTTACAAAAGGTTTTTAACCCAATTAATTTCCTTTAAAATGAGCTATTGAACAACCCTCTACGATGTTCCAGTGCCAAGCTATCTCTGGAAACAAAGAAAAAAGAAAAAATATCCCGTTTGGGGAGAATAACGTGGTAAAAGTCAATTTGCTTGATTTTCAAGCCAATATATTTCCCTTTCTGTTCAAGCCAAGGGACAGAAAGTTTCCTATACAGGGGTTTCGGACAAGGCGGTTCTAATGGTGTACTTTTTGTTTTGATCTGACTCCTTTGTTAGGAACTATGGGTTTTTATATTTCTTAACATTGGACGTGATCGTCTCTTACTAGGTTGCTAGCTACCGCTGCAACCCGGATAAATTAAAAAACCACAGAAAATCAGGCAACTAAGCTATTCAATTACATGCTGTTGTTTGTTATTTACTAATTTTCAGATCGATCCTTTATGTATATACTACTTTTAATTAATATTTCAGTTACTATGAGCAAGTGTTCGTTCTTTATTATAACAGGAGACAAAAAGCAAAACTAATTTTAGAATTTTCATGTATTTTTGTTGTTTAAATTAAAAAATTACTATTACTGATTAGGCATCATAAATATTTTTGCAGTTTACATAATAATTTTAGCGATTAAGCCAAAAAAGAAAATTTTGGTTCCAGGAGTTTCGGTTACTATTGAGACAAGTAGCTATTATTACTATAGAGTTCATTACATGGACTGTTTTATTGCTTCAAAATTCAAATATCTTTGAAAAGACTGCAGTATGAAAATACATCAAAAATGCAATTTTTTTGACAAAATTGATTCTACTTTAAAAAGTATTTTATTTTTAAATACAAAAGTGACTAGATGTTGCAATTTCCTTTAAAATGAGCTATTATACAGCTCTCTATGATTTTCCAGTGCCCAGCTAGCTGAGCAGAAAGAAAAAGCGGAAAGAAAAAAATATCCCGTTTGTGGAGAATAACGTGGTAAAAGTCAATTTTCTTGATTTTCAAGCCAATATATTTTCTTTGTTATTCAAGCCAAAGGGAGGTAAGTTTCCTTTATAGAGGATTCGGACAAGGCGGTTCTAATGGTGTACTTTTTGTTTTGATCTGACTCTTTTTTTAGGAGTTGGGGGGTTTTATATTTCTTGACATTGGAGGTGATCGTCTCTTACTAGGTTGCTAGCTACCGCTGCAACCCGGATTATGACGTCACTGCATCAAAAATACAGTTTTTATTGGAAAAATTTATTCTCTTTTAGAAATAATTTATTTTAGTTACAAAAGGTTTTTAACCCAATTAATTTCCTTTAAAATGAGCTATTGAACAACCCTCTACGATGTTCCAGTGCCAAGCTATCTCTGGAAAAGAAAGAAAAAAAAAAAGAAAAAAATATCTCGTTTGGGGAGAATAACGTGGTAAAAGTCAATTTGCTTGATTTTCAAGCCAATATATTTCCCTTGCTGTTCAAGCCAAGGGACAGAAAGTTTCCTATACAGGGGTTTCGGACAAGGCGATTCTAATGGTGTACTTTTTGTTTTGATCTGACTCCTTTGTTAGGAACTATGGGTTTTTATATTTCTTAACATTGGACGTGATCGTCTCTTACTAGGTTGCTAGCTACCGCTGCAACCCGGATTGGCTACAACCTACAATTACATCATTGATCAATCTTTAACACAATTCCTTATGTTTACTACCGCTGCAACCCAGAAAACATCATATCATATTCGTGTTTTGAAGTTATTTGCTTTATTGTACCTGCAGCTGTTGGCTTAGTTGTCTACAACTGTTTGCTCTATTGTATTTGTAGCTATTGGCTTAGTTGTCCGTGCATATTGTACTGGCAGCTGTTAGCTTGGTTGTTTACAGCTGTTTGCTTTATTGCACCGGCAGCTATGGGCTTAGTTGTTTTCAGCTGTTGGCTTTGTTGCCTACAACTGTTTGCTTTATTATACCTGCAGATATTGGTTTGGTTGTTTGTGTTTGTTGTACTGGCATCTGTTGGCTTAGGCATGTGCACCTGTTTGTTTGATTGCACCTGCAGCTGTTGGCCTAGTTGTTCGCAGCTTTTGGCTTAGTTGTCTGCAGCTGTTTGCTTTAATTTAGATGCAGCTGTTGGCATACTTTTCTGCGGCTGTTTGTTTTATTGTACCTGCACCTGTTGGCTAGTTGACTAAAGCAGTTTGCTATCTTTAACCTTCAGCTGTTGGCTAAGTTGTTAGCAAGTGATGGCCTAATTACCTAAAACTGCTTGCTTTATTGTACCTGGAGCTATTGGCTTAATTGTTCCTGTATATTTTAATCACTAGTAGCTAGAGTCCGTTCTTTACTGTAACACTTAGTCTAATGTATGCAATGGTTTGTTATTCCAATTATTGTGTTTTAATGTAAACAATCAACTAATCATCTATATAATTATTTCTTTTATTATTTCAGTTCGTTCCTTAATGTAATTCTTTTCTATTATAAATTTCTTTTTTATTATAAATTTCCTTTAAAATGAGCCATTGAACAACTCTCTACGATGTTCCAGTGCCAAGCTATCTGTTGAATTACTAACCTATACTATAATTAAGTGGCGTATAAAATTTTATATTGGCAAGAGGTCGTTCTTTATTATAAATTTCATAAGGAATATAATTAGAATTTCTTATTGTAATAAAAATAATTTGTTTTAATTACAAAAGGTTTTTAACCCCAATAATTTCCTTTAAAGTGAGCCATTGAAGAACTCTCTTTGATGTTCCAGTGCAAAGCTATCTGTTGAATTCCTAACCTATACTATAATTAAGTGGCGTATAAGATTTAGTATAGGCAAGAGGTCGTTTTTATTAATTCAATATATCCAATGTGGTCTAGAGGTTGGAATAGCTCTCAACCAGTTGGACTGAGTTCAATTTCCGTGTGGGTAATTTTTACTTATGATGATTTCTTAAGGAATATAATTAGAATTTCTAATTGTAATAAAAATAATTTGTTTTAATTACAAAAGGTTTTTAACCCCAATAATTTCCTTTAAAGTGAGCCATTGAAGAACTCTCTTTGATGTTCCAGTGCAAAGCTATCTGTTGAATTCCTAACCTATACTATAATTAAGTGGCGTATAAGATTTAGTATAGGCAAGAGGTCGTTCTTTATTATAAAAAATTAAGTACAAATAGCGCTAGATCTAGAGATTTCCTTTAAAATGAGCCATTGAACAACTCTCTACGATGTTCCAGTGCCAAGCTATCTGTGGAAAAGAAAGAAAAAAATATCCCGTTTGTGGAGAATAACGTGGTTAAAGTCAATTTTCTTGATTATCAAGCCAATATATTTTCTTTGTTATTCAAGCCGCAGGGCGGTAAGTTTCCTTTATAGGGGTTTCGGACAAGGCGGTTCTAATGGTGTACTTTTTGTTTTGATCTGACTCTGTTTTTCGGAGTTAGGGGTTTTTATATTTCTTAACATTGGACATGATCGTCTCTTACTAGGTTGCTAGCTACCGCTGCAACCCGGATAACATTGGACGTGATCGTCTCTTACTAGGTTGCTAGCTACCGCTGCAACCCAGAATAGGTTGCTAGCTACCGCTGCAACCCAGATAATTGACAAAACACCATTTATGATGAGCTATAATCGTCCTTTATGTAACTACACCTGGAACCACCATACATCAGTTAGTATGAGAGAGAGATCGTTCTTTACTGTATTCTAATCAAGAATGAGAGAATTTTCAGTTTTGACTTTCCTTATATACTAGTTATGACGTCACTCTATTCACGTCATAGCTCTAATATAAAACTATGATGACGTTCATTATTTATCTAGTAGGGTTTCAGACAAGGTATTTCTAATGATGTACTTTTGTTTTGATCTGACTCTATTTTAGGAGTTTTGGGTTTTTATATTTCTTAGCATTGGACTGATCGTCTCTTACTAGGTTGCTAGCTACTGCTGCAACCCTAATTCACATATATATATTTATTTATGAGAGGCAGCCTGGCCGAGTGGTCCAAGGCACTGGTGTTAGCCACCAGTCTCTTCAGAGGCGTGGGTTCAATTCTTACCGCTGGTATACGATTATGTTTGAAAGACTGCAGTGTGAAAAGACATCAAAATGCAGTTTTTGGTGGAAAAATTTATTCTCTTTTAGAAATAATTTATTTTAGTTACTATAGATTTTTAACCCAATTAATTTCCTTTAAAATGAGCTATTGAACAACCCTCTACGATGTTCCAGTGCCAAGCTATCTCTGGATACAAAAAAAGAAAAAAAAAGAAAAAAAAAAGAAAAAAATATCCCGTTTAGGCGGAATGTTGTAGTAGCTGCCACTTTTCTTGATTTTCAAGCCAATATATTTCCCTTGCTGTTCAAGCCAAGGGACAGAAATTTTACTATGCAGGGGTTTCGGACAAGGCGGTTCTAATGGTGTACTTTTTGTTTTGATCTGACTCTTTTTTTAAGAACTATGGGTTTTTATATTTCTTAACATTGGAAGTGATCGTCTCTTACTAGGTTGCTAGCTACCGCTGCAACCCGGATGATCTGACTCCTCTGTTAGGAACTATGGGTTTTTATATTTCTTAACATTGGACGTGATCGTCTCTTACTAGGTTGCTAGCTACCGCTGCAACCCGGATAAGTCTAATATAAGCAATGGTTTGTTCTTCTAATGATCATCTTTTAATTTGGCGTTTCTTACTAGGTTGCTAGCTACCACTTAAACCCTGATTATGTCATAGGTTGCTAGCTACCGCTGCAACCTAGATATTCTTATTTTTGCTACTATGGGCTAAGGTTCGTTCTTTCATGTAAAACTAGCAAAAAATTTTTAAGCCTGATGAAGATTTAACTAATGTGTCAAAAGTAAGGTTGCAAGTCGACGATTTTGTTTTGGCCTTATTATAATTGGTATGGTGAAATAATAATACGCATATGGCTCTTAAATCATACTTCTTTATGGTTCAATATGGTCTAGTGGGTAGGATAGTTAACTTTCAATTAACAGGCTTGGGTTCGATTCCCGGTGTGGGAAAATTTTTAAATCTATAATCTTCGAACTATTGAACCTTTTATAATCTATAATGATGTATAATATAAATACTGTAATCTTAACTATAGTGAAGTTGCGTATGCAAGTTAGTATAGGGAAGAGTTCGATCTTTATTATATTAACTATAAATACAAACAGGAAAAAGCCTACGGCTTTTTCTTCTTTAATAGTAAGAGACGAAACTCAAACAATCAAGTAGCTAATAACTAAGTCCAATGTATGGAATGGTTTGTTATTTCAGTTATCGTCTTTTAATGTAAATTTACTAACCTATGCTATAGTTAAGTGGCCTATATAATTTAGTATAGGCAAGAGGTCGTTCTTTATTATAATTTATGTAACTACACCTGGAACCACCATAAATCAGTTAGTATGGGAGAGAGATCGTTCTTTACTGTAAATCATGAATGAGACCATTTACAGTTTTGACGTTTCTTATATAGTAATTATGACGTCACTGCATCAAAAATACAGTTTTTATTGGAAAAATTTATTCTCTTTTAGAAATAATTTATTTTAGTTACAAAAGGTTTTTAACCCAATTAATTTCCTTTAAAATGAGCTATTGAACAACCCTCTACGATGTTCCAGTGCCAAGCTATCTCTGGAGACAAAGAAAAAAGAAAAAAATATCCCGTTTGGGGAGAATAACGTGGTAAAAGTCAATTTGCTTGATTTTCAAGCCAATATATTTCCCTTTCTGTTCAAGCCAAGGGACAGAAAGTTTCCTATACAGGGGTTTCGGACAAGGCGGTTCTAATGGTGTACTTTTTGTTTTGATCTGACTCCTTTGTTAGGAACTATGGGTTTTTATATTTCTTAACATTGGACGTGATCGTCTCTTACTAGGTTGCTAGCTACCGCTGCAACCCGGATTAAGTGGCGTATAAAAGTTAGTATAGGACAGAGGTCGTTCTTTATTGTAATACAAACAGGAAAAAGCCTACGGCTTTTTCTTCAAACAATCAAGACTAGCCTCAAACAATCAAGTAGCTTACTAAATCAAATGCATGTATTGGGTTTTTTTTATTCCAATGACCGTCTTTTAGTGGAAAAATTTTAATATATTGACCTTAAATATAATAACTGTACTAGCCTATACTATAGTTAAGTGACCTATAAAATTTGGTATAGGCAAGAGGTCGTTCTTTATTATAATTTCTTAGTAAGTTAACCTTTTTTTTTATCATTTCTTATATGTAACATATTTATAATCTTATATGTAACATATTTATCATGATTCTCCAATAGTACAATGGTAAACATACCCACTTGTCACGAGGGCGATCGGGGTTCGATTCCCCGTTGTAGGGAATTTTTAATTTGTTGACTTTAAATATAACTTTACAAGCCTACACTATAGTTAAGCAACCCATACCAGTTAGTATAGGCAAGAGTTGGATCTTTATTGTAAGGATTAAAAATTATTATCATATCTTATATGTAACTTTTATTTTAAAAGTCATCGATAGTCTAATGGTAAGTATGCCCACTTTTTACTTGGGAGAAGGGGGTTCGATTCCCCGTCGGGAAGAACTTTTAATATGTTGAATTAAAAGCACTATCTTTTCAATTTAAAATTTAAAAAAGAAACTTGTTTATTTACATTCTAGCTAAAATAATGAAGATAATATGAATGAACCACAGTGTTCAGTTTCTTTGGACTTGAGTTCGTTTTTTAACTATAAATACAAACAGGAAAAAGCCTACGGCTTTTTCTTCTTTTAAATAGTAAGAGACGAAACTCAAACAATCAAGTAGCTAACTAAGTCCAATGTATGGAATGGTTTGTTATTTCAGTGATCGTCTTTTAATGTAATAAGGGCAAGAGTTCGTTCTTTACTATAATAATGATGTACTTTTGTTTTGATCTGACTCTATTTTTAGGAGTTTTGTTATATTTCTTAGCATTGGACTGATCATCTCTTACTAGGTTGCTAGCTACTGCTGCAACCCAAATTCACATATATATTTATTTATGAGAGGCAGCCTGGCCGAGTGGTCCAAGGCACTGGTGTTAGCCACCAGTCTCTTCGGAGGCGTGGGTTCAAATCTTACCGCTGGTATACGATTATGTTTGAAAGACTGGAGTGTGAAAAGACATCGAAAATGCAGTTTTTGGTGGAAAAATTTATTCTCTTTTAGAAATAATTTATTTTAGTTACAAAAGATTTTTAACCCAATTAATTTACTTTAAAATGAGCTATTGAACAACCCTCTACGATGTTCCAGTGCCAAGCTATCTGTGGATACAAAAGAAAAAAAAAGAAAAAAGAAAAAAATATCCCGTTTGGGGAGAATAACGTGGTTAAAGTCAATTTTCTTGATTTTCAAGCCAATATATTTCCCTTGCTGTTCAAGCCAAGGGACAGAAAGTTTCCTATACAGGGGTTTCGGACAAGGCGGTTCTAATGGTGTACTTTTTGTTTTGATCTGACTCCTTTGTTAGGAACTATGGGTTTTTATATTTCTTAACATTGGACGTGATCGTCTCTTACTAGGTTGCTAGCTACCGCTGCAACCCGGATAGTCATATTAAAAATACGCTATTTTGGTAGTCTGGTTCTTAACTGTGATTTATGATGAATCATATCGATCCTTTATGTAATATTACGTCACATATGGTTATCTTTTAATGTATTATTTGGAATAGTAAGAGACGAACCTCAAAGAATCAGGCAGCTAACTAAGTTCAATATAAGCAATGGTTTGTTCTTCTAATGTTCATCTTTTAATTTGGCGTTTCTTACTAGGTTGCTAGCTACCACTGCAACCTAGATATTCTTATTTCTGCTACTATGGGCTAAGGCTTGTTCTTTACTGTATCTTTTAAGAAGAATAGTAGGCGTCTTTATTATCTTCTTTGCGTAAGCATTTATCTAGTATAGGCAAAAGGTCGTTGTGTTTTCATCTCTACTATTTCATTTTTCAAGATGTTGTCTCTGTTTTTTGTACTAACTCGCTTCTTATGACTCGTCATAATACTTTATTTAAACTCATAACACTTCTTATGATTCGTATCAAATATCCATAACCTAACAAAAAGTAAAACTAATTTTTAAATTTTCAGGTATTTTGTTAGTTTGAATGAAAAGATTAAAATTATTGCTCAGATATCATAAATATTTTTGCAGTTTACATAATAACTTTAGCGATTCTAAACTGAAAAATAAGATATATTAAAAAATGGAATTTTTTGGTCTGAAACTACATAGTCAATCCCACATCGGGTAGTTAGAACCTAACCAAAAATAAAACTAATTTTAACATTTTAAGGTATTTTTCTAGCTTGTATTGAAATATTCAAACTACTGCTCAGATACCATGGATATTTTTGCAGTTTACACAAGCTAATAAGAATATTAATTTATATAATTTATAAAGAATATAAATTAATATAGGTAAGAGGTCGTTCTTTATTATAAAACAGGAAAAAGCCTACGGCTTTTTCTTCTTTTAAATAGTAAGAGACGAGTCTCAAATAATCAAGTAGCTAGCTAATTCCAAAGGTATGCAATTTTTTGTTATTCCAATGATCGTTTTTTATTGTAACTAGGTTTCAGCCATCTCTACAGCCATGATACTATTGGAAATTACATAATCCCTATTTATGTTTTAGTTAACATGGGCAAGGTGTCGTTCTTTATTGTAATGCTTCAAAATTCAAATATCTTTGAAAAGACTGCAGTATGAAAATACATCAAAAATGCAATTTTTTTGACAAAATTGATTCTACTTTAAAAAGTATTTTATTTTTAAATACAAAAGTGACTAGATGTTGCAATTTCCTTTAAAATGAGCTATTATACAGCTCTCTATGATTTTCCAGTGCCCAGCTAGCTGAGCAGAAAGAAAAAGCGGAAAGAAAAAAATATCCCGTTTGTGGAGAATAACGTGGTAAAAGTCAATTTTCTTGATTTTCAAGCCAATATATTTTCTTTGTTATTCAAGCCAAAGGGAGGTAAGTTTCCTTTATAGAGGATTCGGACAAGGCGGTTCTAATGGTGTACTTTTTGTTTTGATCTGACTCTTTTTTTAGGAGTTGGGGGGTTTTATATTTCTTGACATTGGAGGTGATCGTCTCTTACTAGGTTGCTAGCTACCGCTGCAACCCGGATTATACAGCTCTCTATGATTTTCCAGTGCCCAGCTAGCTGAGCAGAAAGAAAAAGCGGAAAGAAAAAAATATCCCGTTTGTGGAGAATAACGTGGTAAAAGTCAATTTTCTTGATTTTCAAGCCAATATATTTTCTTTGTTATTCAAGCCAAAGGGAGGTAAGTTTCCTTTATAGAGGATTCGGACAAGGCGGTTCTAATGGTGTACTTTTTGTTTTGATCTGACTCTTTTTTTAGGAGTTGGGGGGTTTTATATTTCTTGACATTGGAGGTGATCGTCTCTTACTAGGTTGCTAGCTACCGCTGCAACCCGGATTTATGGTGAACTATATCGGTCCCTTATGTAAGTTGCTAGCTACCGCTGCAACCCGGATAATAAACTGATTACAATTTTTTAACTATAAATACAAACAGGAAAAAGCCTACGGCTTTTTCTTCTTTTAAATAGTAAGATACGAACCTCAAACAATCAAGTAGCTAACTAATTCCAATGTATGCAATTGTTTGTTATTTCAACGATCGTCTTTTAATGTAAAATTACATAATCCATATTTATGTTTCAGTTAACATGGGCTAGGTGTCCTTCTTTATTGTAATTCGTTCTTTATAATATTTAATGTTCGTTCTTTACTGTAATTGCCTAACACCATTTATGATCAATCCTTATGTCCCACTATACATGTTTGTATAGGCAAGAGTTCGTTCTTTATTGTAATCTTTAATGTAAGTAATGCAACCCGGATTGACAACCCAGATTATGTAAACCCTGATTACAAACAGGAAAAAGCCTACGGCTTTTTCTTCTTTGGAGTAGTAAGAGACGACTCTCAAAGAATAAAGGAGCTAACTAAGTCCAATGTATGCAATGGTTTGTTCTTCTAATGATCGTCTTTTAATATAATATTTTTAACCCCATTAATTTCCTTTAAAATGAGCCATTGAACAACTCTCTACGATGTTCCAGTGCCAAGCTATCTGTGGAATTACAAACATATACTATAATTCAATGGCGTATAAAATTTAGTATAGGCATGAGGTCGTTCTTTATCATAACTCTTATTGTGATATTCATGAATGAGACCATTTACAGTTTTGACGTTTCTTATATAGTAATTATGACGTCACTGCATCAAAAATACAGTTTTTATTGGAAAAATTTATTCTCTTTTAGAAATAATTTATTTTAGTTACAAAAGGTTTTTAACCCAATTAATTTCCTTTAAAATGAGCTATTGAACAACCCTCTACGATGTTCCAGTGCCAAGCTATCTCTGGATACAAAGAAAAAAGAAAAAAATATCTCGTTTGGGGAGAATAACGTGGTAAAAGTCAATTTGCTTGATTTTCAAGCCAATATATTTCCCTTGCTGTTCAAGCCAAGGGACAGAAAGTTTCCTATACAGGGGTTTCGGACAAGGCGATTCTAATGGTGTACTTTTTGTTTTGATCTGACTCCTGCTTTAGGAGCTATGGGTTTTTATATTTCTTAACATTGGACGTGATCGTCTCTTACTAGGTTGCTAGCTACCGCTGCAACCCGGATGACTTTCAACCAATTAGCTTGGTTTCGAATCCCGGTGTGGGAATTATTTTTAAAACAAAATCAGGTGAAATTAAGTAGCTAATTTGACAAGACATAGGTAACTAAGGGCAAGAGTTCGTTCTTTATTATAAATTTCAAGCCAATATATTTCCCTTGCTGTTCAAGCCAAAGGGCGGTAAGTTTTCTTTCAAGGGGTTTTGGACAAGGCGGTTCTAATGGTGTACTTTTGAATTTGATCTGACTCCTTATTTAGGAACTATGGGTTTTTACATTTCTTAACATTGGACGTGATCGTCTCTTACTAGGTTGCTAGCTACCGCTGCAACCTGGATCATTCTTTACTATATGATTACAAACAGGAAAAAGCCTACGGCTTTTTCTTCTTTGGAATAGTAAGATACTACCTGGCTACAAACTATGATTATGGCATCAATGATTAATCTTTAACATGAAATGTTCTTTACTATAATGATTTGTTCTTTACTTGGTTTCGGACACCTCTGCAGCCATGATACTGATGGAAATTGCATAATCCCTATTTATGTTTCAGTTAACATGGGCTAAGTGTCGTTCTTTATTGTAAATAGAGTTCATTACATGGACTGTTTTATTGCTTCAAAATTCAAATATCTTTGAAAAGACTGCAGTATGAAAATACATCAAAAATGCAATTTTTTTGACAAAATTGATTCTACTTTAAAAAGTATTTTATTTTTAAATACAAAAGTGACTAGATGTTGCAATTTCCTTTAAAATGAGCTATTATACAGCTCTCTATGATTTTCCAGTGCCCAGCTAGCTGAGCAGAAAGAAAAAGCGGAAAGAAAAAAATATCCCGTTTGTGGAGAATAACGTGGTAAAAGTTAATTTTCTTGATTTTCAAGCCAATATATTTTCTTTGTTATTCAAGCCAAAGGGCGGTAAGTTTCCTTTATGGAGGATTTGGACAAGGCGGTTCTAATGGTGTACTTTTTGTTTTGATCTGACTCTTTTTTTAGGAACTATGGGTTTTTATATTTCTTGACATTGGAGGTGATCGTCTCTTACTAGGTTGCTAGCTACCGCTGCAACCCGGATTACATTTTGATACTGCCTTATATACGCTATTAATGAAACAGTTCAAGACAGGAAAATGTGGAGCTAGTGCCCTTAGAGAACGCAAATAGCTCTGACATCCCTCATTTGGGCTACAGTATAACGAATGCCCATGCTTTCTTGTGTCCCTGTAATTGATTTCACAATAATCCAAGCCGCCAAGGTAGAAATTAACCACTTTGTCAGTTGAAAATTTTAATGCTATATTGTTTTCAAGGATATCAAAAAGAATTTGACATAATTCAATATCCGTCGGATAGAGCTTGCAGATATCAGGGTGACATTGCCAAGTAACCTGCTGCCCAATTTTTGGTTTTGAATTTTTACTCATATTGTTATAGGTGACTTCAGCCATCATAATTTCCTTGTCAGATCTAGTTTTAGAGCATTTTTCAATAGTTGTCTCGTACTTTTCAGGACAGTGTGTTCTACTACACAGAGAATTTTTTTGCCAAATATTCAGTAGAACTAAACGAACTGTTTAAAACACAGTTAGAAATGCTTTTTTCTTGAGTCGGTGTTCCAGGAATTTGTTCTAAATCATTAGTCTTACAAACACATTTACTAATAACCCTAACAGGCTCGTTTTCGCCATAATTGAAAAACATTGCTTTTCCTTCGCTGTTGATAGGTATGCTTGTATATATATTTTTATTGCTGCTACATAAACTGCAATTGCTCCTTCCAAAATTAATATACGAATTTTCTAAGAAGTACGCCTCCGTATATTCACTGTGTTGTCGAACATTTTCCATTGCATCTATAAACTGTTCCGCAGTTGCCAATCCATACCTTGGAAGCTTTTCGTTAAACTGACAACATTTCTTTTGGATATTGCCATGAAGCTTTGCCAAAGCATTTCTAGCCGACTTTTCAACAGCATCCGCTCTTTCAAAGAGAATTTTAATCTGTAATTTCGAATACTTTTCGTGATCCCGATAAAACATGCGTAAAATGTTTCTCAATTTACAAAGATCAGCCTGCATTTTTGCCATCTTCTTGTATTTCTGAATGTAATTTTTCCCTTTGTCCTTATGCGTTCTTCGGTACAACCTCGCAGAGAATTTAATTTTTTCATTATAGCTTTTGTCACCCCAGTATCTACCCATTATTCTGGTAGCAACTTTTTTCTTATGTTTGTTTCGGTAATCTATATCGTTATCATACCGTTCCTTGCTCTTTTGTTTCGCTGTCTCAATTTTCCCTTCTCGATACCCCTGATCCGTAAGATACCTCTGTTTTGCTCTGTCATATTTCATTTTCTTAAATCCTGGATCACAAGACATCTTAGTAGCAATCCTTACGCGTGCTCGAGCTTTATTGCGTTTGGTGGCATTTTTATCTCTTTTAAATAAACTTTTCTTATATTTCAGGATGTTAGCTTTATTTTTTGTGTAGTAAAGTTTTCTATTAGTAGAAATTTGGATTGTTCTATTTTGATATTGTTTTTGGTTATTCTTTCTTTTTTTCCACTCGCGTGAGACCATATTTTTTCAAGATTTAAAATTATTAAGCACACAAAATCCCGTGTCGAGTACCTAAAACCTAGCATAAAACAAAACTAATTTTAAAATTTTCAGGTATTTATCTTGTTTGAATTACAAAATTAGTATTATTGGTTAGACACCATAAATATTTTTGCAGTTTAAATAATAAGTTTAGTGATTCTGGACTGAAAACTAAAATAATTGCAATTATGAGACAATAATATGGAGATATGTACTTTACGGGTTACAGGATACAATAATAAATTTGAACTGAGATGAAAAAAAAATTTCTTCCAGGAGACAAAAAACAAAACTAATTTTAAAATTTTCAGGTATTTATCTTGTTTGAATTACAAAATTAGTATTATTGGTTAGACACCATAAATATTTTTGCAGTTTAAATAATAAGTTTAGCGATTAAGCCAAAAAAGAAAATTTTGGTTCCAGGAATTTCGGTTACTATTGAGACAAGTAGCTATTATTACTATAGAGTTCATTACATGGACTGTTTTATTGCTTCAAAATTCAAATATCTTTGAAAAGACTGCAGTATGAAAATACATCAAAAATGCAATTTTTTTGACAAAATTGATTCTACTTTAAAAAGTATTTTATTTTTAAATACAAAAGTGACTAGATGTTGCAATTTCCTTTAAAATGAGCTATTATACAGCTCTCTATGATTTTCCAGTGCCCAGCTAGCTGAGCAGAAAGAAAAAGCGGAAAGAAAAAAATATCCTGTTTGTGGAGAATAACGTGGTAAAAGTCAATTTTCTTGATTTTCAAGCCAATATATTTTCTTTGTTATTCAAGCCAAAGGGAGGTAAGTTTCCTTTATAGAGGATTCGGACAAGGCGGTTCTAATGGTGTACTTTTTGTTTTGATCTGACTCTTTTTTTAGGAGTTGGGGGGTTTTATATTTCTTGACATTGGAGGTGATCGTCTCTTACTAGGTTGCTAGCTACCGCTGCAACCCGGAAAACTTTGATCTAACCATTATGTATTCATGAATGAGACCATTTACAGTTTTGACGTTTCTTATATAGTAATTATGACGTCACTGCATCAAAAATACAGTTTTTATTGGAAAAATTTATTCTCTTTTAGAAATAATTTATTTTAGTTACAAAAGGTTTTTAACCCAATTAATTTCCTTTAAAATGAGCTATTGAACAACCCTCTACGATGTTCCAGTGCCAAGCTATCTCTGGAAAAGAAAGAAAAAAAAAGAAAAAAATATCTCGTTTGGGGAGAATAACGTGGTAAAAGTCAATTTGCTTGATTTTCAAGCCAATATATTTCCCTTGCTGTTCAAGCCAAGGGACAGAAAGTTTCCTATACAGGGGTTTCGGACAAGGCGATTCTAATGGTGTACTTTTTGTTTTGATCTGACTCCTTTTTTAGGAGCTATGGGTTTTTATATTTCTTAACATTGGACGTGATCGTCTCTTACTAGGTTGCTAGCTACCGCTGCAACCCGGATCCTTTAAAATGAGCTATTATACAGCTCTCTATGATTTTCCAGTGCCCAGCTAGCTGAGCAGAAAGAAAAAGCGGAAAGAAAAAAATATCCCGTTTGTGGAGAATAACGTGGTAAAAGTCAATTTTCTTGATTTTCAAGCCAATATATTTTCTTTGTTATTCAAGCCAAAGGGAGGTAAGTTTCCTTTATAGAGGATTCGGACAAGGCGGTTCTAATGGTGTACTTTTTGTTTTGATCTGACTCTTTTTTTAGGAGTTGGGGGGTTTTATATTTCTTGACATTGGAGGTGATCGTCTCTTACTAGGTTGCTAGCTACCGCTGCAACCCGGATTAATGTAATCTTCTTTTAAAGAAGGAGAAGCCAATCTTTTAATATTGATCCCTTACTACAGGTGGATTTGAACCCGCAAACCTCGAATCATGAGGCACACTTTCATCCATTGTGCTGTAGTAAGGTATTCATTGATTTGATTTTTCCACAAATCTGTGTATATACGGATAAATAGATTTTGATAAACGTATTCTAACGGCTATACTAACTTGACTATGCCAGTTAGTATAGCCAAGAGTTATTTTATCATTATAATGACGTCATATACACTATACCTCTTTTTCTTTTCTCTGTTGTACTATGAGATAGACTTCGTTCCTTACTGTAATACCGCTGCAACCCGGATAGTATATTGACTTTAAATATAACTGTAGAAGCCTATATTATAGTCAAGTGGCCTATATAGGTTAGTAGAGGAAAGAGTTCGTTCTTTATTATAATGAATGAGACCATTTACAGTTTTGACGTTTCTTATATAGTAATTATGACGTCACTGCATCAAAAATACAGTTTTTATTGGAAAAATTTATTCTCTTTTAGAAATAATTTATTTTAGTTACAAAAGGTTTTTAACCCAATTAATTTCCTTTAAAATGAGCTATTGAACAACCCTCTACGATGTTCCAGTGCCAAGCTATCTCTGGATACAAAGAAAAAAAAAAAGAAAAAAATATCTCGTTTGGGGAGAATAACGTGGTAAAAGTCAATTTGCTTGATTTTCAAGCCAATATATTTCCCTTGCTGTTCAAGCCAAGGGACAGAAAGTTTCCTATACAGGGGTTTCGGACAAGGCGATTCTAATGGTGTACTTTTTGTTTTGATCTGACTCCTGCTTTAGGAGCTATGGGTTTTTATATTTCTTAACATTGGACGTGATCGTCTCTTACTAGGTTGCTAGCTACCGCTGCAACCCGGATTATAATAATAATTAATTTTGTTAATTACAAAAGGTTTCTATATACAGCAATTTCCTTTAAAATGAGCCATTACACAGCTCTTTACTATGACAACGAACCGTTTGATATAATACTTAAGTTACTATGGGTTAAACTTCGTTCCTTATTGTAATAAATTAAAAAACCACAGAAAATCAGGCAACTAAGCTATTCAATTACATGCTGTTGTTTGTTATTTACTAATTTTCAGATCGATCCTTTATGTATATACTACTTTTAATTAATATTTCAGTTACTATGAGCAAGTGTTCGTTCTTTATTATAACAGGAGACAAAAAGCAAAACTAATTTTAGAATTTTCATGTATTTTTGTTGTTTAAATTAAAAAATTACTATTACTGATTAGGCATCATAAATATTTTTGCAGTTTACATAATAATTTTAGCGATTAAGCCAAAAAAGAAAATTTTGGTTCCAGGAGTTTCGGTTACTATTGAGACAAGTAGCTATTATTACTATAGAGTTCATTACATGGACTGTTTTATTGCTTCAAAATTCAAATATCTTTGAAAAGACTGCAGTATGAAAATACATCAAAAATGCAATTTTTTTGACAAAATTGATTCTACTTTAAAAAGTATTTTATTTTTAAATACAAAAGTGACTAGATGTTGCAATTTCCTTTAAAATGAGCTATTATACAGCTCTCTATGATTTTCCAGTGCCCAGCTAGCTGAGCAGAAAGAAAAAGCGGAAAGAAAAAAATATCCCGTTTGTGGAGAATAACGTGGTAAAAGTCAATTTCTTGATTTTCAAGCCAATATATTTTCTTTGTTATTCAAGCCAAAGGGAGGTAAGTTTCCTTTATAGAGGATTCGGACAAGGCGGTTCTAATGGTGTACTTTTTGTTTTGATCTGACTCTTTTTTTAGGAGTTGGGGGGTTTTATATTTCTTGACATTGGAGGTGATCGTCTCTTACTAGGTTGCTAGCTACCGCTGCAACCCGGATGTCTGCAGCTGTTTGCTTTAATCTAGCTGCAGCTGTTTGCTTACTTGTCTGCAGCTGTTTATTTTATTGCACCTGCACCTGTTGGTTTTGTTGTTCCTTCCACTGTTGGGTGAGTTGACTAAAGCAGTTTGCAATCTTTAACCTTCAGCTGTTGGCTAAGTTGTTTGCAGGTGATGGTCTAATTACCTAAACCTGCTTGCTTTATTGTACCTGGAGCTATTGGCCTAGTTGTTCCTGTATATTTTAATTACTAATGGCTAGTGTTCGTTCTTTACTATAACACTGAGTCTAATGAATGCAATGGTTTGTTATTCCAAATATCGTGTTTTAATATAAACAATTAACTAATAATCTATATAACTATTTCTTTTATTATTTCAGTTCGTTCCTTAATGTAATAACAAAAAAACTGATTTCAAACAGGAAAAAGCCTACGGCCTTTTCTTCTTTGAAATAGTAAGAGACAAACATCAAACAATGAAGTAGCTAACTAAGTCCAATGGTTGGTATGCAATGGTTTGTTATTCCAATGATCGTCTTTCAGTGTATTATTTAAAAATTGGGGACTTGAAAGCCTGAATGGTGCAGAGGATAGCGTGCTGGGTTTCTAATCCTAAGGCTGCAGATTCAAATCCTGCCAGAGGCAATTTTACACATTTATCTATTTAAAGTCTAAACAAAACTTCTATAAATTAGTACTAGATTAGATTTTTTTTTTACTAACATCATTCCTTTATGTAATCTTAAAATAAATTACTATAACTACCGCTTGGACCCGGGTTATAAATTACAAACAGGAAAAAGCCTACGGCTTTTTCTTCTTTGGAATAGTAAGAGACGATCCTTAAATAATCAGACAGCTAACAGGGTTAATAATTTGTTCTTTAACACAAACTTCATTAATAGGATATTTTAATATATCCTATACGGTCTAGAGGTTGGGATAGCTCTCACCAAGTTGGCTTGAGTTCAATTTCCGTATGAGAAATTTTTTCTTATGATGATTTCTTAAGGAACATAATTAAAATCTCTTAATGTAATATAAACAATTTGTTTTAATTACAGAAAGTTTTTTAACCCCATTAATTTCCTTTAAAATGAGCCATTGAACAACTCTCTACGATGTTCCAGTGCCAAGCTATCTGTTGAATTACTAACCTATACTATAATTAAGTGGCGTATAAAATTTAGTATAGGTAAGAGGTCGTTCTTTATTATAAATTTCAGACAAGGTAATTCTAATGATGTACTTTTGTTTTGATCTGACTCTATTTTTAGGAGTTTTGTTATATTTCTTAGCATTGGACTGATCGTCTCTTACTAGGTTGCTAGCTACTGCTGCAACCCAAATTCACATATATATTTATTTATGAGAGGCAGCCTGGCCGAGTGGTCCAAGGCACTGGTGTTAGCCACCAGTCTCTTCGGAGGCGTGGGTTCAAATCTTACCGCTGGTATACGATTATGTTTGAAAGACTGGAGTGTGAAAAGACATTGAAAATGCAGTTTTTGGTGGAAAAATTTATTCTCTTTTAGAAATAATTTATTTTAGTTACAAAAGGTTTTTAACCCAATTAATTTCCTTTAAAATGAGCTATTGAACAACCCTCTACGATGTTCCAGTGCCAAGCTATCTGTGGAAAAGAAAAAAAAGAAAAAAAGAAAAAAATATCTCGTTTAGGCAGAATGTTGTAGTAGCTGCCACTTTTCTTGATTTCAAGCCATTATATTTCCCTTGCTGTTCAAGCCAAGGGACAGAAAGTTTCCTATACAGGGGTTTCGGACAAGGCGGTTCTAATGGTGTACTTTTTGTTTTGATCTGACTCCTCTGTTAGGAACTATGGGTTTTTATATTTTCTTAACATTGGACGTGATCGTCTCTTACTAGGTTGCTAGCTACCGCTGCAACCCGGATTGCTAGCTACCGCTACAACCCGGATAATGGTTAGATCAAAGCAGGCTATACGCAAGTTGAAAAAAGAGTACTACACAAACAACAGAGATAGTAACTTGAAAGAAAAAAGCAAAGGTATTCAACCGACCAGGTGTATCGAGAAGTAATAATTGAGAGAGCAAAACAAAGGTATTCAACCGACCAGGCGTATCGAGAAGTAATAATTGAGAGAGCAAAAGAAAACAGCAAGATGTGTTATCACAATGATGAAGATTATAGACATGCAAAAATTGAGACAGCCAAACAAAAGATCAAGGAACGGTATGGTAATGATGAAGATTACCGAAACAAACATAAGAAAAAGTTGCTACCAGAATAATGGGTAGATACTGGGGTGACAAAAGCTATAATGAAAAAATTAAATTCTCTGCGAGGTTGTACCGAAGAACGCATAAGGACAAAGGGAAAAATTACATTCAGAAATACAAGAAGATGGCAAAAATGCAGGCTGATCTTCGTATATTGAGAAACATTTTACGCATGTTTTACCAGGATCACGAAAAGTATTCAAAATTACAGATAAAATTCTCTTGAAAGAGCGGATGCTGTTGAAAAGTCGGCTAGAAATGCTTTGGCAAAGCTTCATAGTAATATACAAAAGAAATGTTGTCAGTTTAATGAAAAGCTTCCAAGGTATGGATTGGCAACTGCGGAACAGTTTATAGATGCAATGGAAAATGTTCGACAACATAGTGAATATACGGAGGCGTACTTCTTTGAAAATTCGTATATTAATTTTGGAAGGAGCAATTGCAGTTTATGTAGCAGCAATAAAAAAATATATACAAGCATACCTATCAACAGCGAAGGAAAAGCAATGTTTTTCAATTATGGCGAAAACGAGCCTGTTAGGGTTATTAGTATATGTGTTCGTAAGACTAATGATTTAGAACAAATTCCTGGAACACCGACTCAAGAAAAAAGCATTTCTAACTGTGTTTTAAACAGTTCTTTTAGTTCTACTGAATATTTGGCAAAAAATTCTCTGTGTAGTAGAACAAACTGTCCTGAAAAGTACGAGACAACTATTGAAAAATGCTCTGAATCTACATCTGACAAGGAAATTATGATGACTGAAGTCACCTATAACAATCTGAGTAAACATTCAAAACCAAAAATTGGGCAGCAGGTTACTTGGCAATGTCACCCTGATATCTGCAAGCTCTATCCGACGGATATTGAATTATGTCAAATTCTTTTTGATATCCTTGAAAATAATATAGCATTAAAATATTCAACTGACAAAGTGGTTAATTTCTACCTTGGCGGCTTGGATTATTGTGAAATCAATTACAGGGACACAAGAAAGCATGGGCATTCGTTATACTGTAGCCCAAATGAGGGATGTCAGAGCTATTTGCGTTCTCTAAGGGCACTAGCTCCACATTTTCCTGTCTTGAACTGTTTCATTAATAGCGTATATAAGGCAGTATCAAAATGTAAGATTATACAACATATTAATCTACTAAAAGTCGAGGGCTCGTACAAGAAACTAAGTCATTATATAGAAGAAGTGTCGAGTAGACTCTGTCGCAATAATAGTCAAGACTTCATCTACGGTGATAGCAATATTAGAGTTTCTGTGGATGAAAATACAATAATAAAATTATTTGGTGAGAGCCTTGATAAGGTAGCTAAACATCAGGGATGTATACCCCACAATGCATTGTGACAGTTGCGAGCAGATAAAGACAAAATACCAATTGAAGAGTCTAAAATCCCTTTCAAATAAGAAAGGTTTTGATGTAATGATGGCCACGATTTTAGAACACCTACAACAGGACATACCCAAAGATGACAGAGAACAGCTAATTCATTGTACAGGTTGGAAAGAGGATGTCATAGATTCATTCTCTGTCTGTGATTACTGTGCTGGGAAAATGTTGAAAAGTCAGGAGAATGTCCGATCAGTATTAAATAACCTTCATATAGACTGTACACCGGAATGTATAAAGTGTTTAAATAATTTTGAAATGGCAATGATTCGATTTGTAATGCCTTGTCTTACGATCGTCAGATTAGGGCAGGTAACTGCATTGAAGAGACCTAGAACAGAACTTGTTGACGCTCATAAGGGGAGAATAGTATATCTACCTGTTGATGTGCAAGCAAATGCAGATATTCAGCCTGAAAAACTTCTTAACATTGATAGTTTTGTAGTCATTGTCAATGGTCAGCCTACTTACAACAAGAATGTTTGGACTGCACTAATAGATCTGAGAAAAGTCCATGGAGCACTGTTGTGGTTAAGAGAGAACAACCGTCTCTATAAAACAATACGTGCATACACCCTAGAAGATTTAAATAAAATACTTGAAGCACGTCTTGCTGAAAAAGCGGTTGGTGTTGATAATTTACCTGAAATACCGGAAGCTGCAATCCTTCAGAAACTGACAGAAAGTGCAAAATCTACATTGGTTGAACATTTTTCTGTCCAGCCTCTCAATTCAGCGGTTCCAAAAGACTTCATTGAAGATTTTAAGCAGATGAAAGATCTTGGTACTGACCAATTTCAAATCAAGAAACTAAAAGGTGAGTGCGAAGACTTATTTCAGGAAGAACTTGATCTAAAAGTGTTTCCAAATCTTTTCCCGAAAGGCAAATATGGCTTGCGTGACAAGGCAAGACCATTTCGGATTAGGAATGCAGAATATTTTAAATCAAGGCTTCTAGCAGACATACTAAGTTTCGTCTTGACAAACAGTTTCTTTTTCACAGCTTCCAATTGCAAGAATTCTCTTACATGTGTAATAGCGTCGGTCATATGTTGCGGACTGTGAAACCAAATCAAAATGCTCGTCAATTTATAGACAGGCTTCATTCCCGTGATGGAGAGATGGAAGCGACTTTGTTTCTGTTCAATCAAAATCAGAGGATCTCAGCAGTATTTTCAATCTCTTTCCTATAAAGTAAAGTCAATGATTGAGCAATTGGGTCCACCTACTTTGTTTCTGACAGTTTCATGTGCTGAGTGGTACTCTCCTGAATTTATTGACTATTTACGGACTGTCCATAAGAACTTACCTGGTGTGGCAAAAATGACCCCAGCAGAGTTGACGTGTCTAGATCCAATTGCAGTTTCCATGCACTTTGACAAAAAATGGACACCTATATTTAATGAGCTGATTTGTTCAAAGACAAATCCTTTGTTTGGTAAAATTAAGGATCATTTCTGGCGTATCGAGTATCAGAAACGAGGTGCGCCTCATGTACATTGTGTATTGTGGATTGAAGATGCTCCTATTATTGGGAAATCAACAGCGTCTGAAGTGATTCAGTATATCAATAGTATTATAACTTGTGAAATACCAAATAGATTGACTAGTCCAACTCTTCACAAACTGGTCAAATACCATCAAGTGCACCACTGTAATACATACTGTCAAAGAAAATATAAGAGAAAAGAGGAAGATCGGTTACGTATTGTAAGTTTGGCTTTCCTCGTCCTACAAAGGAACAAACAGAATTATATGACATCCTTGACTGCTTGGCTCATGGTACAAACCGTAAAAAGCCAAGAAAAGAATATATCATCTGCTTCGAAGAGATGACGAGCGTTATATAAATGACTATTCTCCTGCGTTACTTATTGCTAATCAAGCAAACATTGATGTTCAATATATTGGCCATTTGGGCTCTAAATTACCGTATTACATTACCGATTACATGACAAAAGCAGAGAGTGTCGAAATAGAAGCAATGTGGGAGGAAGTAAATAATGCATGCAAAAGTCTTGGTCAACGAACTATGTCCTACTTGTTGAAGTCCATAAAAACCCGTCAAGTTGGAGCAGTTGAAGCTGCTGATAGGCTTCTTGGTACTAAATTGTATAGTATTTCTAGGCAATTTAGATATATTGACCTTGCGAAAAAGAGCGAGGTGAAGAGGACGCTGAAAAGGTATGAGGAGCTTGAAAAGCTTGCTAAAAACGATCCACAGAGTAGTGATTTGTACATTGCCCACTGGGTTATTGATTTCTACCCTAAAAGACCGGAACATATGGAAAATATCAGTCTTTTTCAGTTATTGTCTTGGTATGAACGGGAGCGTAATGGTACTGATGATAATATGATGTTAACTGACGGGTCCTTCTACCTCAGAAAAAGGCTTTTTTAAACCGTATATCATACAGCACAGAAAGGTAAACCCATTTGAAACTGACGAGAAGAAAAATGCTTACTATGGAGATCTTTTAAAATTGTTTAAACCTTGGCGAAATGAAAATGAACTAGTATTATAATAAAGAACGAACTCTTTCCTATACTAAATAAGCCTATACTAGTTAATGATACAGTAATGATATGATTTTACTGATACCTAAATTACAAATGAAAGAAAATGATCCCGGGTGGATTTGAACCACCAACCTTTTGGTTAAAGGCCGATCGTGCTTTCCACTTGTACTATGACGTCATTAATTAAAGTTTTAAAATTAATTACATATAGAATCGATATAGTTCATTATAAATGGTGTTTGTCAATACGTTTTTTTTATATATATATAACATCAAGAATCATCGGATTCCTCGAATCATCAGATATACCTGTAGTAGCTAATGTTATTAACATCCTATTGCAAACGAAAATAGAAATAGTATTTTTAACATTATAAAAAGCATGTAGATATATTTATGTAAAATGCAGTAATTCTTTTAGGGTTTTAGTAAAAAATCTAACTCTTTTAGAGTCTTATAAAAAAAAACTGATTTGTCAACTGAAAACTAGATTAATTCCTGAAAATTTTAAATAAAACAATTTTATTTAGCTACAAAGTGCAAAATTATTTAAGATGTCTTAGCAATAATTTTATTTTTTTGATTCAAACCAGAAAAGAACCTAAGAATCTTAAAATTAGTTTTTGTTTTTGTTAGATTCTAACTACTTGACGCAAACGAAAATCTGATTCGTCAACTGAAACTAGAATAATTCTAGAAAATTTTAAATAAAATAATTTTATTTAACTGCAAACTGCAAAAATATTTACGGTGTCTGAGCAATAATTTTTATTTTCTAATTCAAACCAGAAAACTACCTAAAAATTTTAAAATTTACATAAAGGATCGTAGTCAGTCAAGATGATCTAATGTATCCGGGTTGCAGCGTTTGCTAGCAACCTAGTAAGAGACGATCACGTCCAATGTTAAGAAATATAAAAACCCATAACTCCTAAAAAAAAAAGTCAGATCAAAACAAAAAGTACACCATTAGAACCACCTTGTCCGAAATCCCTGTATAGTAGACTTTCTGTTACTTGGCTTGAACAGCAAGGGAAATATATTGGCTTGAAAATACAAGAAAAGTGGCGGCTACTGCAACATTCTGTCTAAACGGCATATTTTTTTCTTCCTTTTTTTCCCACAGATAGCTTGGAACTGGAACATCGTAGAGAGTTGTTCAATGGCTCATTTTAAAGGAAATTAATTGGGTTGAAAATATTTTGTAACTAAAATAAATTATTTCTAAATCCGGGTTGCAGCGGTAGCTAGCAACCTAGTAAGAGACGATCACGTCCAATGTTAAGAAATATAAAAACCCATAGTTCCTAAAAAAGGAGTCAGATCAAAACAAAAAGTACACCATTAGAACCGCCTTGTCCGAAACCCCTGTATAGGAAACTTTCTGTCCCTTGGCTTGAACAGCAAGGGAAATATATTGGCTTGAAAATCAAGAAAATTGACTTTAACCACGTTATTCTCCCCAAACGGGATATTTTTTTCTTTTTTCTTTTTTTTTTTTCTTTTCCACAGATAGCTTGGCACTGGAACATCGTAGAGGGTTGTTCAATAGCTCATTTTAAAGGAAATTAATTGGGTTAAATCCGGGTTGCAGCGGTAGCTAGCAACCTAGTAAGAGACGATCACCTCCAATGTTAAGAAATATAAAACCCCCCAACTCCTAAAAAAAGAGTCAGATCAAAACAAAAAGTACACCATTAGAACCACCTTGTCCGAATCCTCTATAAAGGAAACTTACCGCCCTTTGGCTTGAATAACAAAGAAAATATATTGGCTTGAAAATCAAGAAAATAGACTTTTACCACGTTATTCTCCACAAACGGGATATTTTTTTCTTTTTTCTTTTTCTTTTCCACAGATAGCTTGGCACTGGAACATCGTAGAGGGTTGTTCAATAGCTCATTTTAAAGGAAATTAATTGGGTTAAAAATCTATAGTAACTAAAATAAATTATTTCTAAAGAGAATAAATTTTCCACCAAAAACTGCATTTTTGATGTCTTTTCACACTGCAGTCTTTCAAACATAATCGTATACAAGCGGTAAGATTTGAACCCACGCCTCCGAAGAGACTGGTGGCTAACACCAGTGTCTTGGACCACTCGGCCAGGTTACATTATACAATATTCAGGAACAACTAAGCCAATAGCTCTAGCTACAATAAGGCAAACAGTTGACGACAAACGCTGCAAGCAGCTAATCCAACAGCTGAAGATACAATATAGCAAGCAGCTGTAGACAATTAGCCCAACAGTTAAAGGAACAACGAAACCAACAGGTGCAAGTGCAATAAAGCCAACAGCTGCAGACAACTAAGACAACAGCTGCAGTTGCAGTAGAGCATTACATTAAAAAGCGATCGTTGGAATAACAAACCATTGCATACATTGAAATTAGTTTGCTACTTGATTCTTTGAGGTTCGTCTCTTACTATTTCAAAAAAGAAAAAGCGGTAGGCTTTTTCCTGTTTGTAATCATATAGCGTAGAACGAACCCCAGTTGCACCTGATATCATCATAAAATTTTACCATAACATAATTTATAGCTTTAACCCCACTCTTATGACGTCATTCACAATTAATATCTTTATATGCGAGCAATAGTTGTATAAGTGTTTCAGTTCTCGAAAATAGCTCAGACACGACGCGGCTTTCCCACTGGTACTCTATGGCAGGTTATCGACACTACCTAGTTTATTGCGTGCATTAAATCAGTATTTTTTACGCAGTGGAAGGATAAACACACAATTCATATCTGTAAAAAAGTGAAGATGAGTTATTCGACGAAAGTATGTGCACATGAGAAAATCATCATCGTGTTGGATGCTGACAAGGAGAAATACCTGAACTATGAAACGAGTGCAAGTGATAACACTATTGGAAATGTATGCATGCGTTGTCATGACAGCGAGAAGTTAGATTTCTTTGGAGTACCCAAGAATTTCAATCGAGTAAACGGTGGATATGCGAGAGTAACATTACCAGAGAAATTAGTGCTCAAAGAGAATGCAAACTTAAAAATAATTGTCGATGATCGGGGACAACTCCTTGCTACTGTAGCTGGTAACACATTACCTGTTGATACATCCTATCATCATCTTTCCGGTATTAGCAGTTTAAAGAGAACAAGAAGAAGACAAGCATACTCCTGCAATAATGTCATTAATCATATCTTGTCAATATGTCAAAACTGCTATCTTTGTAAAAATAATGTGATAATAGACAGTGAAATCGCAGGCAGAATAAAAAGGACATTAGCAGACAATATCATCAATGAATATAAAGATGAATTGACGGAAAGTGAAGCGCAAGTGTACTAATAATGTATAATAATGTATTTAACGTATTTTTATATTAATATTCTACATGTCGTTATTTCATTAAAAATATCTTATGCATTATTTTGTTAAGTGTTCATTATTTTTAGGGTATGCTAGAACGTCAAATGTTCAGAATATCTATTAAAAAGGTCAGAGATGTAAGAAAAAGAATTTTTAGAGATAAAGATTCTACTAGCAGGCTCAATTTTTCATAGAAGATAGAAAAGTTCAAGATCTCTTCTGAATTTTACCAAAGAACACTTTTCATTTCTAATTTCACCAGAGAAAATAAAAAGCTTCCACTTCAGTTTTAAGTTCACCAAGACATAAAAAATTTAAAGTTCACTTCTAAATTTTTCCGTAGAAGATAGGAAAAGTTATACTATGATTGTGATTATTTTCCATGAAGATAAAAAGTTTCACTTTAATTCTAAATTTTCTTAAATTCAGTTCCGACCTTTCTCAAAGAGTCAAATTTAAAGTTCTGTTCCAATATTTTCCCGGAAGAAAAAAAGTTCAACTTCGATTCTGAATTTTCTCAATGAAAATGAAATAAGTTATTGATCATTTCTATTTTCCCAAAATAATATAAAAATTTTCCACTTCAGTTCAGATTTTTCTCAAACAGATGAAAAAATTTAAAATACTGTTCCAAATTTTTCATAGAAGATAGAAAAGTTCAAGTTCTCCTCTGAATTTCACCAAAGAACATAATTCAATTCTAATTTCTCCAGAGAAAATAAAAAGCTTCCACATCAGTTTTAAGTTCACCAAGACATAAAAAATTTAAAGTTCACTTCTAAATTTTTCCAATAGAAGATAGGAAAAATTATACTATGATTGTGATTATTTTCCATGAAGATAAAAAGTTTCACTTTAATTCTAAATTTTCTTAAATTCAGTTCCGACTTTTCTCAAAGAGATGAAAAAATTTAAAGTTCTATTCCAAATATTTTCCCGAAAGAAGAAAAGTTCAACTTCGATTCTGAATTTTCTCAATGAAAATGAAATAAGTTATTGATCATTTCTATTTTCCCAAAATAATATAAAAATTTTCCACTTCAGTTCAGATTTTTCTCAAACAGATGAAAAAATTTAAAATACTGTTCCAAATTTTTCATAGAAGATAGAAAAGTTCAAGTTCTCCTCTGAATTTTACCAAAGAACATAATTCAATTCTAATTTCTCCAGCGAAAATAAAAAGCTTCCACATCAGTTTTAAGTTCATCAAGACATAAGAAATTTGAAATTTAGTTACATTAAAGGACGATCATTGAAACAACAAACCATTGCATACATTGGCCTTAGTTAGCTACTTGATTGTTTGAGGTTCGTCTCTTACTATTTCAAAGAAGAAAAATCCGTAGGCTTTTTCCTGTTTGTAATCAGGTTTGATAATAATATTATAATAAAAAACGACCTATTACCTATACTAAATTTTATTACACTTAATTATAGTATAGGTTAGTAATTCCACAGATAGCCTGGCAATTGAACATCGTAGAGGGTTGTTTAATGGCTCATTTTACAGGAAATTAATAGGGTTAAATCTTTTGTAATTATAAAACCAATTATTTTTTAAATAGAATCGTTTTTCTTACGAAATTACATTAAAAGAAGATCATTAAAGTATAATAAAGAACGACCTCGTGCCTATACTAAATTTTATACGCCATTTAATCCTGGTTGCAGCGGTAGCTAGCAACATAGTAAGAGACGATCACGTCCAATGTTAAGAAATATCCGGGTTGCAGCGGTAGCTAGCAACCTAGTAAGAGACGATCAGTCCAATGTTAAGAAATATAAAAACCCAAAGCTCCTAAAAAAAGAGTCAGATCAAAACAAAAAGTACACCATTAGAACCGCCTTGTCCGAAACCCCTGTATAGGAAACTTTCTGTCCCTTGGCTTGAACAGCAATGGAAATATATTGGCTTGAAAATCAAGAAAATTGACTTTAACCACGTTATTCTCGTCAAAAGGGATATTTTTTTCTTTTTTTTCTTTTTTCTTTTTTTGTATCCAGAGATAGCTTGGCACTGGAACATCGTAGAGGGTTGTTCAATAGCTCATTTTAAAGGAAATTAATTGGGTTAAAAATCTATAGTAACTAAAATAAATTATTTCTAAAAGAGAATAAATTTTTCCAATAAAAACTGTATTTTTGATGCAGTGACGTCATAATTACTATATAAGATCATCATAGTTTTATATTAGAGCTATGACGTGAATAGAGTGACGTCATAATTAGTATATAAGGAAAGTCAAAACTGAATCCGGGTTGCAGCGGTAGCTAGCAACCTAGTAAGATTACAATAAAGAACGACACCTAGCCCATGTTAACTGAAACATAAATAAGGACTAGCAAGAGACGATCACGCCCCATAGTATAAAAAGAAATAGTTACATTAAAAGACGATCATTGGAATAAAAACCATTGCATACATTGGAATTAGTTAGCTACTTGACATTTTGAGGTTCGTCTCTTACTATTTCAAAGAAGAAAAATTACAGTAAAGAACGAACTCTCAGCTATAGTAAATATCGAATTCTAAATTATCATGGTGGCAGCTGTAGTTGCAACGTAGTAAAAGGCCAGCCGTGGCCCATAGTAGCCAAAGGGTAAAAAACGTGATTGGAGAAAAACTATTTCATCGGATACAGCTGAAACCTATCACAGAAGAAATTTACAGTAAAGAACGATCGCTCATGTTATAATAAAGAACGACCTCTTGCCTATACTAAATTATATAGGCCACTTAACTATAGTATAGGTTAGTAAATTTACATTAAAGACGATCACTGAAATAAAAAACCATTCCATACATTGGACTTAGTTAGCTACTTGATTGTTTGAGTTTCGTCTCTTACTATTTAAAAGAAGAAAAAGCCGTAGGCTTTTTCCTGTCTGTATTTATAGTTAAAAAACGAACTCAAGTCCAAAGAAACTGAACCCTGATCATATTATCTTCATTATTTTAGCTAGAATGTAAATAAACAAGTTTCTTTTTTAAATTTTAAATTGAAAAGATAGTGCTTTTAATTCAACATATTAAAAGTTCTCCCCGACGGGGAATCGAACCCCCTACTCCCAGGTAACAAGTGGACATGCTTACCATTAGACTATCGAAGACTTATAAAATAAAAGTTACATATAAGATATGATCATAATTTTTTAATCCGGGTTGCAGCGGTAGCTAGCAACCTAGTAAGAGACGATCACGTCCAATGTTAAGATATATAAAAACCCATAGCTCCTAAAAAAGGAGCCAGATCAAAACAAAAAGTACACCATTAGAACCGCCTTGTCCGAAACCCCTGTATAGGAAACTTTCTGTCATTTGGCTTGAACAGCAAGGGAAATATATTGGCTTGAAAATCAAGAAAATTGACTTTAACCACGTTATTCTCCACAAACGGCATATTTTTTTTTTTTGTTTTACAGTAAAGAACGATCTCTCGCCCATAGTAACTGATATATGACTGTACAATCGGAGACAGCGGTATTTATGACCTATATTATAATAAAGAGCGACCTCTTGCCTATGCTAAATTTTATAGACCACTTAACTATAGTATAGGTTAGTAAAGTTTACATAAAGGACTGATCCGGGTTGCAGCGGTAGCTAGCAACCTAGTAAGAGACGATCACGTCCAATGTTAAGAAATATAAAAACCCATAGTTCCTAACAAAGGAGTCAGATCAAAACAAAAAGTACACCATTAGAACCGCCTTGTCCGAAACCCCTGTATAGGAAAATTTCTGTCCCTTGGCTTGAACAGCAAGGGAAATATATTGGCTTGAAAATCAAGAAAAGTGGCAGCTACTACAACATTCTGCCTAAACGGGATATTTTTTTCTTTTGTATCCAGAGATAGCTTGGCACTGGAACCTCGTAGAGGGTTGTTCAATAGCTCATTTTAAAGGAAATTAACTGGGTTAAAAATCTATAGTAACTAAAATAAATTATTTCTAAAGGAGAATAAATTTTTCCACCAAAAACTGCATTTTTGATGTCTTTTCACACTGCAGGATTTCAAACATAATCGTATACCAGCGTAAGATTTGTTACATAAAGGATCGATAACGTTATAATAAAGAGCGACCTCTTGCCTATGCTAAATTTTATAGACCACTTAACTATAGTATAGGTTAGTAAAGTTTACATAAAGGACTGATCCGGGTTGCAGCGGTAGCTAGCATCCGGGTTGCAGCGGTAGCTAGCAACCTAGTAAGAGACGATCACGTCCAATGTTAAGAAATATAAAAACCCATAGCTCCTAAAGCAGGAGTCAGATCAAAACAAAAAGTACACCATTAGAACCGCCTTGTCTGAAACCCCTGTATAGGAAACTTTCTGTCCCTTGGCTTGAACAGCAAGGGAAATATATTGGCTTGAAAATCGAGAAAATTGACTTTAACCACGTTATTCTCCCCAAACGAGATATTTTTTTCTTTTTTTTTTCTTTTTTGTATCCAGAGATAGCTTGGCACTGGAACATCGTAGAGGGTTGTTCAATAGCTCATTTTAAAGGAAATTAATTGGGTTAAAAATCTATAGTAACTAAAATAAATTATTTCTAAAAGAGAATAAATTTTTCCAATAAAAACTATATTTTTAATGCAGTGACGTCATAATTACTATATAAGAAACGTCAAAACTGTAAATGGTCTCATTCATGAATACATAATGGTTAGATCAAAGCAAGCTACACACAAGTTAAAAAATCAGTACTAAAAAATCAAGAAAAGTGGCAGCTACTACAACATTCTGCCTAAACGGGGTATTTTTTTTCTCTTTTCTTTGTTTCCAGTATATAATATTATAGTAAAGAACGAACTCTTTCCCTTAGTTACCTATGTCTTGTCAAATTAGCTAATTAATTTCACCTGATTTTGTTTTAAAAATAATTCCAACACCGGGATTCGAACCCAAGCTAATTGGTTGAAAGCCAACTATCCTAAACCGCTAGACCATATGAGATATGTGTAAAAAGCTAATTAATTGTTTTATGATACCTTATAGCATAAATTTCATCGAATATAGCTGAATCCGGGTTGCAGCGGTAGCTAGCAACCTAGTAAGAGACGATCACGTCCAATGTTAAGAAATATAAAAACCCATAGTTCCTAACAGAGGAGTCAGATCAAAACAAAAATTACACCATTAGAACCGCCTTGTCCGAAACCCCTGTATAGGAAACTTTCTGTCCCTTGGCTTGAACAGCAAGGGAAATATATTGGCTTGAAAATCAAGAAAAGTGGCAGCTACTACAACATTCTGCCTAAACGGGATATTTTTTTCTTTTTTTTTCTCTTTTCTTTGTATCCAGAGATAGCTTGGCACTGGAACATCGTAGAGGGTTGTTCAATAGCTCATTTTAAAGGAAATTAATTGGGTTAAAAATCTATAGTAACTAAAATAAATTATTTCTAAAAGAGAATAAATTTTTCCACCAAAAACTGCATTTTCGATGTCTTTTCACATTATAATAAGGAACGAACTCTAGCCTATAGTAAATCCGGGTTGCAGCGGTAGCTAGCAACCTAGTAAGAGACGATCACGCCCAATGTTAAAAATATAAAAACCGATAGTCCCTAACAAAGGAGTCAGATCAAAACAAAAAGTACACCATTAGAACCGCCTTGTCCGAAACCCCTGTATAGGAAACTTTCTGTCCCTTGGCTTGAACAGCAAGGGAAATATATTGGCTTGAAAATCAAGAAAAGTGGCAGCTACTACAACATTCTGCCTAAACGGGATATTTTTTTCTTTTTTTTTCTCTTTTCTTTTGTATCCAGAGATAGCTTGGCACTGGAACATCGTAGAGGGTTGTTCAATAGCTCATTTTAAAGGAAATTAATTGGGTTAAAAATCTATAGTAACTAAAATAAATTATTTCTAAAAGAGAATAAATTTTTCCACCAAAAACTGCATTTTCGATGTCTTTTCACACTGCAGTCTTTCAAACATAATCGCATACCAGCGGTAAGATTTGAACCCATGCCTCCGAAGAGACTGGTGGCTAACACCAGTGCCTTGGACCACTCGGCCAGGCTGCCTCTCATAAATAAATATATATGTGAATTTGGGTTGCAGCAGTAGCTAGCAACCTAGTAAGAGACGATCAGTTCAATGCTAAGAAATATAAAAACCCAAAACTCCTAAAAATAGAGTCAGATCAAAACAAAAGTATATCATTAGAACTACCTTGTCTGAAACCCTACTAGATAAATAATGAATGGCATCATAGTTTTATATTAGAGCTATGGAGCGAATAGAAAAACACGAAAATATATTGTTGTTTCTGAAGACGTCATGAAATAATATCATTGCGCCATGACGTCAATAAAATCATTACGCCGTGACGTCATAATTACTACTTAAGAACGACAAAGATGTAAATTCTCTCATTCTTGATTAGATAATGGTTAGATCGAAGCAAGCTATACGCAAGTTGAAAAAACAGTACTACACAAACAACAGAGATAGTAACTTGAAAAGAAAAAAGCAAAGGTATTCAACCGACCAGGCGTATCGAGAAGTAATAATTGAGAGAGCAAACAAAACAGCAAGATGTGTTATCTCAATGATGAAGATTATAGACATGCAAAAATTGAGACAGCCAAACAAAAGTTCAAGGAGAGTTATCACAATGATGAAGATTACCGCATCAAATATAAGAAAAACCAAAAGCAAAGGTATTCAACCGTCCCTGTGTATCGAGAAGTGAAAATTGAGACAGCCAAACAAAAGATCAAGGAGCGTTATCAAATGATGAAGATTACAGAGAAGCAAGAATGAGCAGGCTAGACAAAAGATCAAGGAGCGTTATCACAATGATAAACTTTATAGAGAAGCAACAATTGAGCAGGCTAGACAAAAGAGCAAGGAACGGTATGATAATGATGAAGATTACCGAAACAAACATAAGAAAAAAGTTGCTAACCAGAATAATGGGTAGATACTGGGGTGACAAAAGCTATAATGAAAAAATTAAATTCTCTGCGAGGTTGTACCGAAGAACGCATAAGGACAAAGGGAAAAATTACATTCAGAAATACAAGAAGATGGCAAAAATGCAGGCTGATCTTCGTAAATTGAGAAACATTTTACGCATGTTTTACCAGGATCACGAAAAGTATTCAAAATTACAGATTAAAATTCTCTTTGAAAGAGCGGATGCTGTTGAAAAGTCGGCTAGAAATGCTTTGGCAAAGCTTCATAGTAATATCCAAAAGAAATGTTGTCAGTTTAATGAAAAGCTTTTACATTAAAAGACGATCATTGGAATAACAAAATGCATTGGACTTAGCTAGCTACTTGATTGTTTGAGGCTCGTCTCTTACTATTATAAAGAAGAAGAAAAGCCCCTCTTACTACTATATAAAGAAGAAAAAGCCCAGGCTTTTTCCTGTAATCAGGTTTATATCTGAATTGTAGCGGTAGCTAGCAACCTAGTAAGAGACGATCACGTCCAGTGTTAATAAACATAATAAACCCATAACTCCTAAAATAGAGTAAGATCAATGCAAAAATACAACATTAGAACCGCCTTGTCCGAAACTCCTATATATAAAACTTTCTGTTCCTTGCTTTGAACAGCAAGGGAAATATATTGGCTTGAAAATCAAGAAAACTGGCAGCAACTACAGCATTCTGCTTAAACGGAATCTTCATCCCCAGATAGCTTGGATACAAAAACGTGGAATTTTGTATTTTTGCCAGAAGACAGATCACGGATGCCTGTTTATTTGCATTTTTCTTTTTACCAAGGGTGATCGCATAAACCCAGAGGGCCTAGAATTCTGCGAGAGGCCTTATTTGAACAGAAATTAAAAGTTATAGTATCTTTTCTAATCAAAAACAAAAAACAAATAAAAATAGAATCGATTGTTTCAAAGATATTTGATTTTTTAAGCAATTTGCCAAACAATACCGAATTTCACATTTGTGCAGATAGGAGCTTGAAACCTCTACAGTAAGGTTTCTGATACGCTGAAACTGATGGTGTGATTTTCACTAAGTCAAGTTAAAGATTGATCAATGTTATCATAATCGTAGGTTGTAGTAAAGTCGTCTCACAATTCCAACAATTAAGAAAAATCCATAGGCTTTTTCCTGTTTTTAATTACTAACTCTTAAAAATACGGTAAAATCCTAAAAAAAATTACATTAAGGAATCCGGGTTGCAGCGTTAGCTAGCTGCCCATTAAGAGACGATGACGTCCAATAATAAGAAATATAATAACCCATAACTCCTAAAACGAAAGTCAGATCAAAACAAGAAAGTACACTATTAGAACAACTTTGTATGAAACCACTCTATAGGAAACTTACAAAGAGATTGATTACAGAGGGATTGATATAAAGGGATTCAATCCCTTTAACTTAGTTAGCTACTTGATTGTTTGAGTCTCGTTTGTTACTATTTCAAACAAGAAAAGCCGTAGGATTTTTCCTATTTTTCTCCATTCACGATCACTAAAGTTATTATGTAAACTGCAAAAATATTTTTGGTGTCTAGGGAATAATTTTAATTTTTAATTAAAACTAGAAAAATACCGGAGAATTTTTAAATTATATTTATTTTGTGTTAGGTTCTAACTACACGACGTCGCATTTAATGCGTACTTAGATAAGCAAATTCAGTTTTTATTTCAGATTTGAGTTCATTATATTAAAAGACGATCAATAAAAGATCAAACCATTGCATATATTGGACTTAGCTGCCTGATTTCTTAGGTTCGTTTCTTACTATCCCAGAGAAGATCCGGGTGTCAGCGGTAGCTAGACACCTAGTAAGAGACGATCACACCCCATAGAAAAAAAAATATCCCATAACGCCTAAAACCAGAATCAGATCAAAATCAAACTAGATCAAAACTAGAACCGTATTGTGCAATACCCCTATATGGGAAACTAACTGTCCCTTGGCTTGAAAAACATGGAAAATATATTGGTTTGAAGATCAAGAAAAGTGGCTGCAACCACCATATTTCGCATGGACACCAGGTTTATTTTTCCGGTTTTTTTTGCGCCTCAGCTAGCTCGGCACTCGAAAATCATAGAGAGAGATGTTTCATGACTCATTTGAAAAGAAAATGATGTATTTAAAAACCTTTTATAATTAACAAAACTAATTTCAAAAACAAAATCCTTTTTATGAAAAACTGTATTTTTCTATAGCTCTGTAGTAGAAAATGTTCTCATTATTGTCCTGCATACGAAAATCGAAATGGGATTTTTCCATTACAAAAAACATGTAGATACAGTTATGTAAAATACAGTAATTTTTGGGGTTACTACCAAAAAGTCTGACTTGTCAACTGAAAAAAGAATAATTCCAAAAAACTTTAAATAAAATCAACAGTTCGTGGTAACGAACTGTATAGCAAGAGCAACTCGTCTCAATAGTAACCGAAACTCTAAGAAACTGAATTTTAATATCAATAGATACATCAAATGAATCGGATGTTTATGCTGATTTTAAATATTTAGGTTTCATCAAGTTTAGTCTTACTCATCAAACGTTACGAGCCTCAGAAAACTTGCCATATTTTCAAAAAAAGTAGAAAACACCCCTAAAAGTCATAGAATCTTAATGAAAATTACACCATCAGTTTCAGCGTATCAGAGAACCTTACTATAATGGTTTCAAGCTCCTATCTGCAAAAATGTTGAATTTGGTGTCTTTACCCAAAACAAAGACCACAGATGCGTGTTTATTTGTTTGTTCTTTCTTTTCCCCAGGGATGATCGTATCGACCCAGTGGTCCTAGAATGTCACGAGAGGGCTCATTCAAACGTAAATTAAAAGTTCTAGTGCCTTTTTCATCAAAAAACAAAAAAAAAATTAAAATAGCATCACTTTTTCAGAATTAAGCTCTATTCAAATATCTTTCAAAGATATTTGATTTTTGAAACAATCAAAAAGTTCGTGGTAACGAACTATACAGTAAGAGGGAATCGTCTCAATAGTAATCGAAACAAAAAAAAACGGAATTTTGATACCAATAGATAAATCGAATGAATCAGATTTTATGTTGATCATTTTAAACAATGATCAATGATGTCATAATCGTAGGTTGTAGCCAGGTTGTCTCTTACTATTCCAATTAGAAAAAAAAACATAGGCTTTTTCCTGTTTGTAATCAAACAGTCCGTGGTAACGAACTGTATAATAAGACCGACTCGTCTTTTAATCAAAAAAATAAAAAAAAATTAAAATAAAATAACTTTTTACAAAAAAACTGCATTTTTTATGTCTTTTCATACTGAGTCTTTTCAAAGATATTTGATTTTTGAAACAACCAAAAAGTTCGTGGTAATTACATTAAAAGACGATCAATGGAATAACAAACCATTCCAGACATTGGACTTAGTTAGCTACTTGATTGTTTTAGGTTCGTCTCTTACTATTTCAAAGAAAAAAAGCCGTAGGATTTTTCCTTTTTGTAATCAGGTAACATTAAGGAACGAACGATAGCCCACAGTAAATGAAGTAATAAAAAGAATCATTATATAGATGAGTATTTTAATAATATGTTTAAAGACATTATCATTAAAAATTATCTCAAACGGGAAATCGAACCCCAGTCACCCGCTTGACAAGCGGGCATGCTTACCAATGTACTATCGGATATTTATGAAAGATAACTTACATATAAAACATGATAATAAATTCGATAATTAACTAAAAAGAACTAGTAAAGAACAAACCATGGCACATATTGGGTTTAGTTTGATTGTATTAGGGATCGGTATAGTTCAATATAAACGGGGATTATGTAAATTGTATCGGTATCATAGCTGTAGAGATAGCTGAAACCTAGTTAAGAACAAACCATGGCATATTGTAATCCGGGTTACAGCGGTAGATAGCAGCCTAGTAAGAGACAAACACGTCCCATACTAAGAAACCAAATAACCCATAACTCCTAAAAATAAAGTCAGATCCAAAGCAGACTATTAGAACCGCCTTGTCCGAAACTCCTATATAAGAAACTTACAGTCTCTTGACTTGAACAACAAAGAAAATATGTTGCCTTGAAAAACAAGAAGAATGGCTTGAACTACGATATTCGGCACTGACGGCATCTTTTTTCCGTTTTTTATCTGCTCAGCTAGCTGGGCACTGGAAAATCATAGAGAGCCATTTAACGGCTCATTTTAAAGCTGCTTAAATTGCGGTACAAACGTGACGTAATAATCGTAAATTGTAACCATATATGACGTAATAAGTGAATGCAATATTTATACAGGTTTATCTTTCGACAAAACAATATAAGGAATACATAATGGATCGATATATTTAATTATAAATGGGGACTCTGTAAGTTTCATCGGATCTAGCTGAAACTTAGTAAAGAACAAATTAAGATAAGGGCTTGTTTTCCCGTGGTATTTTCGTTAAACAAATTAAAATCACAGCAAACTTTCCCTCCTAGTATTGTGAAGGATAACTTTACATAAAGGATCGATATAGTTCATCAAAAATGGTGTTAGTCAAGTAGTTATTAATAGAAATTTTGTTTAGACTTTAACTCAAGATATGTGTAAAAACTGACTGTTTCATGAATTGAACCTGCGACCTTCGGAGTATGATTTGCGAATTGAACCTGCGACCTTCTGTTCCATGCAGGCTTTCTAGGAAACAGTTTTAAAATAATTTATGTTATATTTAAATGATTATCCGGGTTGCAGCGGCAGCTAGCAACCTAGTAAGAGACGATCACCTCCAATGTTAAGAAATATAAAACCCCCCAACTCCTAAAAAAAGAGTCAGATCAAAACAAAAGTACACCATTAGAACCGCCTTGTCCGAATCCTCTATAAAGGAAACTTACCGCCCTTTGGCTTGAATAACAAAGAAAATATATTGGCTTGAAAATCAAGAAAATTGACTTTTACCACGTTATTCTCCACAAACGGGATATTTTTTTCTTTCCGCTTTTTTTTCCTCCTCAGCTATCTGGGCACTGGAAAATCAAAGAGAGCTGTATAATAGCTCATTTTAAAGGCAATTGCAACATCTAGTGCCTTTTGTAATTAAAAATAAAATACTTCTTAAAGTAGAATCAATTTTGTCAAAAAAATTGCATTTTTGATGTATTTTCATACTGCAGTCTTTTCAAAGATATTTGAATTTTTAAGCAATCAAACAGTTCATGGTAGTGAACTCTATAGTAATAATAGCTACTTGTCTCAATAGTAACCGAAACTCCTGGAACCAAAATTTTCTTTTTGGCTTAATCGCTAAAATTATTATGTAAACTGCAAAAATATTTATGATGCCTAATCAGTAATAGTAAGTTCTTAATTTAAACAACAAAAATACATGAAAATTTTATAATTAGTTTTATTTTTTGTCTCCTGGAAGAAATTTTTTTTTCATCTCAGTTCAAAGTTATTATTGTATCCTGGAACCAAACTTTTTTGGTTTGTAACCCGTAAAAGTACGTATCTCCATATTATTGTCTTATAATTGCAATTATTTTAGTTTTCAGTCCAGAATCACTAAACTTATTATGTAAACTGCAAAAATATTTATGGTGTCTAACCAATAATACTAATTTTGTAATTCAAACAAGATAAATACCTGAAAATTTAAAAATTAGTTTTTTTATGCTAGGTTTTAGATACTCGACACGGGTATTGTGTACTTAATAATTTTAAACCTTGAAAAAATATGGTCTCACTTGAAAGGAAAAAAAGAAAGAATAACCAAAAAAAATATCAAAATAGAGCAATCCAAATTTCTACTAATAAAAAACTGTACTACACAAAAAAATAAAGCTAACATCCTGAAATATCAGAAAAGTTTATTTAAAAGAGATAAAAATGCCACCGAACGCAATAAAGCTCGAGCACGCGTAAGGATTGCTACTAAGATGACTTGTGATCCAGGATTTAAGAAAATGAAATATGACAGAGCAAAACAGAGGTATCTTACGGATCAGGGGTATCGAGAAGGGAAAATTGAGACAGCCAAACAAAAGAGCAAGGAACGGTATGATAACGATATAGATTACCGAAACAAACATAAGAAAATACATTAAAGAACGAAGTGTAGCCCATAGTAACTAAAGTATTAAAAGGAATCAATATATAGTTTCCGGGTTGCAGCGGTAGCTAGCAACCTAGTAAGAGACGATCACTTCCAATATTAAGAAATATAAAAACCCATAACTCCTAAATATATCAAGAAAAGTGGCGGCTACTACAGTTTTCTGCCAAAACGACATCTTTTCTTTTTTTCTTCCACGGATAGCTTTGCACTGGAACATCGTAGAGAGTAGTTCAATGGCTCATTTTAAAGGAAATTTAAGGGGTTTAAAACCTTTTGTAACTAAAATAAATTATTTCTAAAAGAGAATAAATTTTTCCACTAAAAACTGCATTTTTGATGTCTTTTCATACTGCAGTCTTTTCAAAGAAATTTGATTTTTGTACATAAATCATAATCGTATACCAGCGGTAAGATTTGAACCCATGCCTCCGAAGAAAACTGGTGGCTAACACTAGCGCCTTGGACCACTCGGCCACGCTGCCTCAAATAACTATATATGTGAATCCGGGTTGCAGCAGTAGCTAGAAACCTAGTAAGAGACGATCAGTCCAATGCTAAGAAATATAAATCCGGGTTGCAGCGGTAGCTAGCAACCTAGTAAGAGACGATCACGTCCAATGTTAAGAAATATAAAAACCCATAGTTCCTAACAAAGGAGTCAGATCAAAACAAAAAGTACACCATTAGAACCGCCTTGTCCGAAACCCCTGTATAGGAAACTTTCTGTCCCTTGGCTTGAACAGCAAGGGAAATATATTGGCTTGAAAATCAAGAAAATTTACTTTAACCACATTATTCTCCCCAAACGGGATATTTTTTTCTCTTTTCTTTTTTTTTTCTTTTCCACAGATAGCTTGGCACTGGAACATCGTAGAGGGTTGTTCAATAGCTCATTTTAAAGGAAATTAATTGGGTTAAAAATCTATAGTAACTAAAATAAATTATTTCTAAAAGAGATAATCGTAAAGAACGAACTCTAACTTCAAAGTTGTAGTAGTTATTGCAATCTAGTAAAAGGAAAAATAAAGTCCATAATAATTGAAATCATGGTTGCAGCTGTAGCTGATACCTGTCAGGGTTGAATAAAGAGGAAGATTTATTCACTTGAAAAACAAGAAAACTGGCTACAGCCACGATATTCTGCATCGAAAGCATCTTTTTTTTCAACTCTTTCTCCTCAGCTAGTAGGACATTTGAACGTCATAGAGAAATGTTTAATGGCTCATTTTAATAAAAATTGCAACACCTAGTGCCTTTTTCAATTATCAAACAGTTCGTGGTAAGGAACTGTATAGTAAGAGCGACCCGTCTCAATAGTAACCGAAACTCTAAAAAATGGAATTTTAATGTCAGTAGATACATAAATAGAATTTTATTTTTATGCTGAATTTAAATGCTTAAGTTTCATCAAGTTTACTATTACCCATCTAAAGTTACGAGCCTGCGAAAATTTGCCTTATTTTCAAAAAAAGGGAAGAACACCCCCTATAAGTAATAGAATATTAATGAAAATTATACCATTGGATTCAGCGTATCAGAGAACCAGACTGTAGAGGTTTCAAGCTCCTATCTGCAAAAATGTGGATTTTTTTTGCGTGTTTATTTGCCTTTTCCTTTTTATCAGGGGTGATAGTACCGACTCAGAGGTCCTAGAATTTTGCGAAAGGGCTTATTTGAACAGAAACTACAAGTTCTAGTGGCTTTTTTAATTAAAAACAAAAAATAAAATTTAAATAGAATCGCTTTTTACAAAAAAAACTGCGTTTTTATCCCTTTTATCACTTGTCTTCACTTTTATCACTTGTTTTTTCATGTTGCAGTCTTTTCAAAGATACTTGATTTTTTAAGTAATTTTGCCAAAAAAAAATACAAAATTCCACATTTTTGCATATAGGAGCTTGAAACCTCTAGAGTGAGGTTTTCTGATACGCTGAAAATGATGGTGTGATTTTCATTAACTCATGTTAAAGATTTATCAATGATGTCATAATCGTAAGTTGTAGCCAGGTCATCTCTTACTGTTCCAACAATTAAGAAAAAGCCATAGGCTTTTTCCTGTTTGTAATCCGGGTTGCAGCGGTAGCTAGCAACCTAGTAAGAGACGATCACGTCCAATGTTAAGAAATATAAAAACCCATAGTTCCTAACAAAGGAGTCAGATCAAAACAAAAAGTACACCATTAGAACCGCCTTGTCCGAAACCCCTGTATAGGAAACTTTCTGTCCCTTGGCTTGAACAGCAAGGGAAATATATTGGCTTGAAAATCAAGAAAATTGACTTTAACCACGTTATTCTCCCCAAACGGGATATTTTTTTCTTTTTTCTTTTTTTTTCTTTTCCACAGATAGCTTGGCACTGGAACATCGTAGAGGGTTGTTCAATAGCTCATTTTAAAGGAAATTAATTGGGTTAAAAATCCGGGTTGCAGCGGTAGCTAGCAACCTAGTAAGAGACGATCACGTCCAATGTTAAGAAATATAAAAATCCATAGTTCCTAACAAAGGAGTCAGATCAAAACAAAAAGTACACCATTAGAACCGCCTTGTCCGAAACCCCTGTATAGGAAACTTTCTGTCCCTTGGCTTGAACAGCAAGGGAAATATATTGGCTTGAAAATCAAGAAAATTGACTTTAACCACGTTATTCTCCCCAAACGGGATATTTTTTTCTCTTTTCTTTTTTTCTTTTCCACAGATAGCTTGGCACTGGAACATCGTAGAGGGTTGTTCAATAGCTCATTTTAAAGGAAATTAATTGGGTTAAAAACCTTTTGTAACTAAAATAAATTATTTCTAAAAGAGAATAAATTTTTCCACCAAAAAACTGCATTTTCGATGTCTTTTCACACTGCAGTCTTTCAAACATAATCGTATACCAGCGGTAAGATTTGAACCCACGCCTCCAAAGAGACTGGTGGCTAACACCAGTGCCTTGGACCACTCGGCCAGGCTGCCTCTCATAAATAAATATATATGTGAATTTGGGTTGCAGCAGTAGCTAGCAACCTAGTAAGAGACGATCAGTCCAATGCTAAGAAATATAACAAAACTCCTAAAAATAGAGTCAGATCAAATTACATTAAGGAACGAACTATAACCCATAGTAACCGAAGTATTAAATCAAACAGTTTGTGGTCATAATAAAGAACTTTGTAATGGCTCATTTTAAATAACAATCAAAGGGGACTTCAGTCATTACTACTGCTACAACTAACAACTCACTGCAGAATCAAGCCGTCTTAGGACAAAAACAATTGTTTCAGTAATTTTAATTGAATCTTGGTTCAATTTAAATTTCATTACATAAAGGATTGATCCTATAAATGGGATTACTCTTTAAGAAGTCATTATAAGTTAAAGTTTCCCTTACCGAGAATCGAACTCGAGCCAACTGGGTGAGAACCAGCTATTTCACATAGAAGGTTGATACTATAAATTATTATTAAATGCCAAAATTATTTGTAATTTCCACTTTTAGGGTTTCAGTTGACTTATATTACATAAAGGATCGAAAGGAACTCTAAAAAATGGAATTTTGATACGAATAGATACATCAAATGAATCGGATTCTTATGCTGTGTTTTCAAACAGTTCATCAAACATCTTATGTAAAGGATCGATATAGTTCATCGTAAAGTATGTCATCAAGAGGATCTCATTATTGTATTAAGGAACGAACTATAGCTAAAGTAATTAAATTATTTGGATCCACAATGCGCAACCTTTTGATCTAAAATCCAAAATCTAGAGCTCTGCCAATTGACCTATCGAAGGCTTACACATATAATTAACTTAAGACTATACTATGAGTTTAAGGCCAATATAAATCCGGGTCGCAGCGGTAGATAGCAACCAAGTAAGAGACAATCAGGTCAAATAGTACTTGCATAATTTTACAACAAAGAACGAATTCTAACCTATACTAACTGAATTTGAATATAATATATAGCTTAATTGTGCCTCATTAAGAGGCGCAGAGCGGAGGGGCTGCAATTTTAAGGTAAGTAGATTATATTTAGGAAAAGTTTTGAATGGCAAATCCAATTCCACCACAATTTTTTTTTTAATTCTATTGTTTTTATCTGAGGATCAGCCTTTATATAGGGTTAATAATTGCTCAAACATTAGACGTTGCGGGGGGGGGGGGTAGGTCTAGGTACTAAAAAAGAATTCCAATACCCTAATTGATTAGAATATCTATTCCGTAAAATTTAATTCACTTACTTAACAACTTTCCTAGACCGGACAAAGATCAAAGACTGCAGTTGAACCCCTCACTCAAGCAAGGACGCCCGCCAAAAAGATTGCAGGGGGTAGGGCACCGAATAGCATGGTGAGGGGAGTAGGAGGAGGGAAATACATTTGAAGCTAAAAGATGATATGCAAAATAAAATTCTCAAGGAAAAAATAAAAGTACTTCAATTTTACATACCAAATGAAGCAAAATACAACAAAATTTTAAATGGTGAAGATTCCTGGCAAAAAGATTTTTGTGTGTTTAATCGGTACTTATGTATTATACCGCCAACACTCAAGAAGTGAATTTAGGTTAATCCAAATGAAAAATACTAAAACGTGATGAAAATATAATATTCGAGAAAACAAATTTGGGATATATATTTGCAGGTTAAGGGGGGTGGGGGGTAGCCTGACCAAAACTAACCTAACCCCCACCCTAATTGATGCGCAAATATACAGCCCAAATTATATAATTCCAGCGTATTCTGTCACCCGCCACTAGTTTTCCAATGAGCGTAAGGTAATTGTTTCTTAATACAGACAGATAAAACCGGTTTGTTCTCGAGTTTTACACAGGGTAAACTTGAGTGTTGGCGGTATAATACATAAGTACCCTTTAATCTATCACGCATTCAATTATTATGGATTTAATATTAATATTTTACGCCCAAAACCTAGAGTAAAAGAAAATAAGACTCAAACTACGTATCATCTTAAAGGGTCCATTTAATTTCTGAGTAAAATGACGGTTATATTTTGAAAGAGCATAAAAAAAAGGTTTCGAGTGGTATGTTCATCTAATTTACAGCTCGATAACGAAAATATCTCCGAAGTTATCACGAAATCCCCTCCCCCTTTCTCTGCATAGTTACTATGCTTTCCCTTTTTCATTTTATAATAATTTTTCAATCTAACTCTCTTATGTTTTCAGACCTTTGAAAATTAAACAGAATAGCAAAAGAAAACAAAATTCAAACTCACGGTCCAGCTGTCCAAAAAAAAACCTCTGCATGGATGCTCAGAATTAAACTGAACGCGAACATGTTCAAATGAAATTCTTTACCACGAGTCACAAGAGCATTTTCAATGAAATGGTAAAGTCATATAAACATTATGCTTTTAGTAGGATAGGAAGAAAGGTCAGTAATTCTATGATCTATGTCTGGTTTTTGATGTATAGTAAATAATTGAGAAAAAACTTTGGAAAGTAGTGAAGAAACTATGTCAAGTTTAGCAAAAGTAATAGTTACAAGGGGTGGATTGTCACTAGTGATAAATAACTAGGGGTGGTAACCCTGAACGGAAGGAGTTTTTTGGGGAACCAATTTTTTTTTTTTTCGAGAAGACAGATTTTTGGGAAAATCCCCAAAAATTCGGGGATAGTGGAAGCACTGGTATTTTCAGAGAAAATCTGCCAACAAATTTTATCAGGCCATGACAAGTGGTAAGTAGCATTGCTACTATGCTACCACACTTTTTGCACGGCAGGATGAGAACTTATCTTACATCAAATCTCAGAAATTATTACTTCTGAAAGCAAAAGAAACGAAATGCATCGATTAATTAACGTTTTTTGAATGCTTAATTTTTTAGATATGACGTGTGTTCGTTTGACCAGAAAATTAAAACAATTTTAAATTAACAAAACATAAGTTTCTTCTCTTTCTTTTGACAATAGTATTTTTTTCAAGCTTTCTCAAGTGTGCTATAGTTATTACTTTGTCTAAGAGTGGGCCACGGAATGATCAACTCAGTTTTCAATCAATATGCTAGTTGTCCGTACAGAGAACTTTTTAGGGGAAGTAATTTCTCGTCTAATTGCTTCTTTTGGTTCTGAAGATTATTTCAAGATGCTTAATTTGGTTTTCGTGTGAAGTATTCAATGGAACATTTTCACGAAATTTAGTATAAGAGGCATAGGCTCTCTTGATTTGATTATTATTTTTCTGGTAGATTAATCTCTCTTGATTTGTCTTTCATTTATTCCTCAATGCTCAGTTCTAGGGCTAGGCCGTTTCTAATTAATGTTAACGATCCAATTTTTACGGATACAAAACAGAAACACACATAGTAGCCGTCTATGTCACACCAAATCTTTCCTAGATTACAATAATTGTTAAACCTCTTTAAATGATTTTGTCTATTTCGCTGATGGTAACTTACTAAGTACTTCTCGATTAATAGAGTCTGAGGTCTGCTCAAATTTAGCGGACCTTTCTAAAAGAAATTAATATGTTTTGTGTCAACTAACTTGCTCTTAACGTATAGATACACACACACACTCACACAATATGCCCGAAATTCGTGAATGTAAACATTCACTGGTGAATGTCCGAAGTACCTTTTATTCTCCTTGGATTTAGTCAGTGTTGCCAGTCAAGCTTTTCAGTTTAATGCAAGGTTTGATGATGACAGATTGGGTTAGATTAGATTAGGTTAAGCTAGGATAAGTTATATTTTTAACCCTTTTCTGATATTTATAACCAAATTTAACTTAACCTAATCTAACCTAAATTAACATAACCTAACTTTAACTTTTACTATCATAGCTTGCGTAAGACTGAAAAATCTGATTCGCAAATCTAATTGAATTCAAGCAGAGAAAAGGGAATTTCGGACATTCACCAGTGTATGTTGACATTAACCAGATTTCGGACATTCACGATAACATATATATTTTACCAATTTTTACACTTATTGTTACAATAATACAATTGTGGTGTTATAATGAAGCATGATTATACTAAAATGCTCATATGTAAAATGAATATGCTACCCAAATTTGGCTTTCACCTGAGCGTAAGTTCCAACTATCTCGCAGTTCCAAGCCTTTGAGAGCCATTCCATCTGTTGCTCTGGTGTTCCCTGGTTCATGATCGTCGGCACGAACATTACAAAATGAACTGCTAAAGGATTTCCCTCTTTCAATACAGCCGAACCAACACCAGCACCCATTAAGTACCTGTAAATGAATAGTTTCCAAGATGAATTAAGGGAAAACAACCAAACAACTGTAGTTTAAGAGCAAGATCATGCTAACCAGCTGGTAAAGATTCACACTTGTCCAGCAAAAACCGAAGTTTACAAATAAGAATTAGAGGATAAAAATAGTTAAAACATACTGTTTATCCACTAGATTCTGAATATATAGCATTTAAATTATAATGCTTACTCTTCGTTGTAAAATTCAAGCAATTTGAAAAAAAAATTAGAAAACTACTAGAAAATTGGATCAGATTTCAATAGAAATTGGGCGTGCAAATTTTAGCCTTTTTTCTCAAAAACAAAAATATTATACTTTTCGTACTTATTTCTTTATTAAAAATTCTCTCCTTTTTTTATCATTAAAAATTACAGGTAAATGTTTAGCAAGCCATTCTCTTTTTAGTTTCCGATTAAACATAGGATAAATCCCTACTGCTAACAAAATGAACACCTAAAATTTAGCGAGTATACTAAAGAAAAACAAAAACTTCCTAAAATATTTAATTTTTCCATCAGGAATAAGAAGAAAGTATGTAATAGGTTCAAAATAGTTAGAACAACCATACAACTAAGAAGTAAATACTGATGACCTATATGGGTAAGCAAAAAGCTTGTAAACAAAAACTTATGTCCTGGCTACCTCATTCGGCAGCCTCAAAAATTAAAGACTGATAAATAAAGCAACCTCTTGATCTCACCAAATTTTATATCAAGAACTTTAATATAAAGTTTTAAACAGTATAAATGAAGGTAGTGCCATACGATATCACGAATATCATAGCAATTCCAAAAATCCAGTAACTCCTAAAGCGAATTTCTGAACGGAATGGGAAACGTCACGATACACGCAAATTTCTGAACTCAGTCTATAAATATAACACTACCATGGTAGTTTACCATGGCAGCTTCACTTCGGATTCACATGTGAACAAATCCCAAATGTCCCAAATTTGAATTTGTCTCCATATAATGTAAATATTCATTTTAAGATCGAAAAGAGAGCCTTTCATTATACTAGGAGTGTTTTGTAGAAGTCGTACAAAATAAGCAATCTCAAAAAATAAGCAATGTCTTGTAAATAATTTTCGAAAATACTTTATTTTCTACAGTTGAAAACATCCTAAAGCGCTTTATGTTTCTATTTTACGCTGTTTTTCATTTTCATTTTTATTAAATTAAAAAAAAAAAATGAGGTTTTTCAACTGAAAGTAATAAGCAACGTTAAAACTTAAAACGAATAGCAATTATTACGTATAAGATAAGATAAAATTGTATTCATTATTAATACGCATACAACAATATACTGTACTAGTCCCCCCAAAGGCACCTTGGCCTGTAATTAGGGGAGTATATACGGATTACAAACGCAGAAAACAACAGCCAATCACTTACTGAGAAAAAAAAAAAAAATAGTACAAAAAAAAAAAAAAAAAAAAAAAAAAAACAAATGATAGTTCATTTCTCTGCATATTATTCTCAAATCAAAAAGGTGATCTTCATACCCTTCTACAATCCACTGGTCGCAATCAGATTTTACAGAAAAAAAAAAGAAAAGAAAAACAGAAACGAAAAATAATTAAATAAAAGACTATTGCCAGCCATTCAAAACACAAAAGTAAGCCACGAGAAAGGCTGCGCGTCGGGCACAAAAAAAAAAAACACTTATACTCACAGTCACAGAAAGAAGAGCAAAAAAGATAAGAAAAGAAACTATTAAAAAATAAAAACTATAAAGTAAAATTTACTCAGGAATAATTAAAAATTTATTCAGGCAAAAGTAAGGAAAATCAATTCCACAAAAACAAAAAAAAATTACTAGTCTTTTGAAGGTGCCAAACGAGTGGCATTTTCGAGCCGAATCAGGAAGGGTGTTCCATGTCAAGTGACACGCAACAAAGGTTTAAAATCGGGTCTTATTATTGGTGTATGCAGAATTAGGATACTTAGAGAACAACGGATCTGATAATTTGACCGATCAGATACAAAAGAAGACGTCTAAGGGACCTAGGAATATCACCACGGAGCTGAAGAAAAGCGAAAGACGCACAGGAAAGAACATAAAAGTTCTTTAATATCAAGTAACGGTTTAGTTGCCTAACGATTTACATTCTGGATAAGATTTATAGCTTTATCGTAAGTATTCGAAAGCGGTTTGAGAAAAGAAGGGAAAGTAGTCATCCATATGACTGGGCAATAGGCAACATAAGAATGAATTAAGCTTTGAAACAGGATTCTTAGAATTGGTCCCAGAGTAATATATTTGAGTTTTCTTAGAATACCGAGGTTTCTGCATACCTTTACTTTAATCAAATCAATATGGTGTTTAAAAGATAAATTTTCATCTAGGAGGATACCTAGGAAACGTACATGGCCATCCCTTGGTCTGCTAATAAAGCCTTTGGATATATGAATTGCAGATAATTGAGGACAAGCCCGAGATATACGAGAAAAACTAAAAAACTAGTTTTAGAAACATTTAAGGCAAGAGAGTTAGCATCAAACCAAATTGAAACTTTCTCGAAGAGGTCCACTAACTTTGTACCAGCCTCATCCCCTGTTCCCCCAGAAGTAGTAAGGGTTGTATCATCGGCAAAAGTAACAAGAGACTCCGAGGTATGCAAGCTATGGTTATGGATACAAGAGAATGTTGGACATAATAGATGACAGCAATAAAGAGGATTTTTATTTCTAACTGCAAAAACTAGGTCATTTACATAAATTAAAAACAGTACCGGCCCTAAAACTGACCCTTGAGGGACCCCCTGGTCAACACTTGATGGTGAGCGAAAAAGTGGATCACCAGAAATTATTCTACCAGATATAGAAGACTTGAACCAATAAAACGCACTACCTCTTACGCCAAAATGAGAAAGTTTAGATAGAAGAACACTGTGGGTTATAGAATCAAAGGCTTTACGAACATCCAGAAACAAAGCAGCAGGAATCAAAAGGTTGTCTAGGACAGAGTGAAGATAAATCAGTAAAACCGCACAAGCATGCTCAGTTGAATGACTTGCTCCAAAAACAAATTGAAAATCGTGAAAAAAAAATAGTAAGAAAATTATTAAGACGAGAAAGCATCGCCTTCTCAAATATTTTGCTTAACACAGACAACAAAGAAATTGGCCGATAGTTGGCTGGATCATTTCGTGTCCCCCCTTATATAATATGATTACTCGAGCACGCTTGAAACTACTCAGGAAAATACCATGCTGAAAGGAGAGGTTAACATGTTTCGTTAAGGGAGAAATAATGGAAAGAAGTATGAACTTAATTACTTTAGTAGGAATATTATCAGGGCCAGAAGACGAAGAATTTTTCAATCCCATAACAATTTTAGTAATTTCTTTCTCCGTCGCTGGTTCCAAAAACATTGACTTCATACAAGGTGGCCAAGACAAGACCTGAAGTTGGGTCTTGAAGGAGAAGAACTAACAGCCGAAGCGGTCCTTTTACCGATATTCGCAAAATGTGAAGTAAATGCATCTTGAACATTCAGCTCACTTTCGATAATTTTGCCATCAAGATCCAAAAAAGAAGGGACTGATGGAGATTGAAAAGAGGGCCTAAGCACAGAATTTATAACCTGCCAAGTTTTTCGAATGTCTAAGCCAAAATCTGAAAAACAATTAAAATAATACTGGGACTGAGCCTTTCTACACATAGAATTGTAAATATTCCTATAAACTTCAAATCGCTGAGAGCAAATAGCTTTCATTGAGGGGCTAGCAGACTTAAAGGCCCTCCAGAGATTATTTTTCTCCTACAACTCCTAAGGAGACCAGGGGTCATCCAAGGATTTAGAGGAAAAACATTCTTAGACTTACGATTAAAAGCTGAAACAGAACAAACATTAAGAACAGCTTCTTTAATAGACTCATAAAAAGTATCAAATAAATTACCAAAATCAGAATCACTCTCAAAATTACCCAAGATATTTCTGCCAATCTTGACCTAAGAAGCGTCAATTCCACTTCACCAAATCTAAAAGGCCTCTTACCAGACTCACCATTCCACTCAATAGTCAGTTTTTCAAAACAGTATCTAGAGTAAACAGGGAAATGATCAGAGATGTCACTCACTAAAACATAATTTTGGATCAAGGTAGCCGTAGAGAAAATATCGAACAGTTCGTGGTAACGAACTGTAAGTAAGGAGCGACCCGGCTCAATGATAACCGAAACTCTAGAAGACGGAATTTTGATACCAATAGATACATCAAAAGAATCAGATTTTAATGCCGATTTCAAATATATAAGTTTCATCAAGTTTAGTCTTACCCATCAAAAGTTACGCGCCTGAGAAAATTTGGCTGATTTTCGAAAAAAGGGGGAAAGACCCCCTAAAAGTTATAGAACCTTAATGAAACTCACACCATCATATTCAGCGTATCAGAGAACCATACTACAGAGGTTTCAAGCTCCTATCTACAAAAATGTGCAATTTTGCATTTTTTGCCAGAAGAAAGATCACAGATGTTTATTTGTTTTTTGGGCCTTTTTTCCCCAGGGGTGATCGTATCAACCTAGTGGTCGTAGAATATCGTGGGAGGCCTCATTGGAACGGAAATTAAAAGTTCTAGTGCCCTTTTTAAGTGACCAAAAAATGGAGGGCAACTAGGCCCCCTGCCACGCTCATTTTTTCCCGAAGTCACACGATCAAAATTTTGAGATAGCCATTTTGTTCGGCATGGTCGAAAATATGATACCTATGTCTTTTAGGATGACTTAATCCCCCAAAGTCCCCGGGGGGAGGGCTGAAAGTTATGAACTTTACCCAATGTTAACATATAGCATTAGTAGAACCCCATCATGAGGTCCCACGACTCACCCCTGCTGCCACCTACAACTTTTTTTTACATAATTTATGTCTGTTTGTTGTCAGTGAGAATGGAAAAACAGCATTTTTCTCACTTGAAAAAACAGGAATTTTCTCACATTGATGGTTGTTTCATGGGCGGTTATGTGTGTTGGTCAATTTATTTGATGTTTTTCATGGATGTCAACATCGATTTATGTCTGTTTTATGGTTTTTGTCAGTGAGAATGAAAAAACAGGAATTTTCTCACTTTGATGGATGTTTTCTTGGACGGTTATGTGTGTTGGTCAATTTATTTGATGTTTTTCATGGATGTCAACAGTAATTTATGTTTGTTTTATGGTTTTTGTCAGTGAGAATGGAAAAACAGTATTTTTCTCACTTGAAAAAACAGGAATTTTCTCACATTGATGGTTGTTTCATGGACGGTTATGTGTGTTGGTCAATTTATTTGATGTTTTTCATGGATGTCAACATCGATTTATGTCTGTTTTATGGTTTTTGTCAGTGAGAATGGAAAAACAGGAACTTTCTCACTTTGATGGATTATTGAGTCTAATGGGGACAGGTCAATGACACTTCCTTCAAGATCATGTTGTTGTTGTTGCTCGAGGCAAATGTTATGAGTTTCCAGGAAACAGTTAGATCACGTGTTTCCTTCTCAGCCAATCAGAGGGCTTGTTTACATATTAGCGGCGGAGGGAATATAAGGAAAGGATTTTTGCTATAGTTTTATTAGTCTGTGAATAGAATTCAAAGGAGTGAGAAGAACAGTTTTGACTTTACTCATTTGGATATATATTTGTAATAATGAGTGGAATGTTTACACTATTAGAAGTTGATAGTGGAGTTGATGCTAATAATACAAGAGCACCAAACATTGCGGTGGAAATCACGAAAGGATCGCGGCTTTGTCTGGAATGGGATGCAGTATATGCAAGATATGTGATATCCTAGAGCAAATTTAAAATGGAAGATCAATTATGTTTCGCCGCAAAAGTTGATATAGCACATGTGAATAGACTTCAATGTGCTTTAAGTGCATTAGTGAAACATATCGAAGACAATAAACTCTATCGCTAATTGTACATGCATAGTATTATTGATGTTATAATTATTCAATAAAATTGTTTCGAAATCGAAAATGTTCCCTTTCTTTTCTGGTTAGGACTGACGAATCTGGGTTAGTCTAGAGTCAGCAGTCAGAGTGAAAGGACTGAAAAATGAATAAATTTGAGAAAGAGAGAATTAGATCAAATCTAGTGTTTATGGAAAAACATTTGATTTTGGATAATGATTTTCTCGAGTTATCTCTTCAACGCAGGATATTCTCTCAGGGAACACTTGACAATATAATGAAAACTGATTCTCCCCCATTGGACTATTGTATGAAACTTTTAAAATGTGATTCAAATGCTTATACTCAATTTATTGATATATTAATTGGAACAAAGCAGAATCATATTGTGGATATACTTTTGAAATCAATGCCAATGGATTTAATGTAGATGGCTCCTCCTTCGAAAGAGGTAACGTCACAGAGTTACTCCTCTCCCCTTTCCTCCACTTTGAATTTATCGAGCGAAGACGATCAGTTTCGTTTTAGCTGTGAGAGAGTAAAGTGACATGGAAACCAAAAAATGTTCTATATATGTCCATTGTGCATGTACACTCTTGGCAGTTGGACTCAATGTGAGAATTGTACAATTATTGATGACTATAGTGAAAAGTGTAAATTATGTAATCCTTGCAAATTACATAGAGGCTATGCAGTACAAATTAAAGGATGTAATTCATGTCTTGAAGAGGTGTGTGACTCTCACCCTAGAGGGCACCTGTGCTCCAATTGTCACCATGATAAATGTGATCAGTGGGAGAATACTTACCCCGCTATGATTGGAAAGAATCCTAAACGCGATTTTAGTTTATTTCTTTGAGATTGGTATCGTCGTGGATTTAAATTATTCTGGGAAGAGGAATCTGGTCTACGATTCAACTGTTGGGGTAACAAGACAATCTGGTTTCTACGTCATCGCTGTGACGACACTGCCTACTATGACTATAAATCAAGTGATTTTTATTTGGCAGTTACCGAATGTGATTCACCACTTGAAAACACTGTATGTGATATTGCTTCAAATAGACAGATTGAAACTCGTGAATTTCATAATATGAATGCAAATAGTATCATTGACTATACAAAGAGATATGACAAGAGTGAAGTTACATTGTACTGCAGAAAATGTGACCCTGACTTTGCAGTCAATCAAGATCAATATACAGTGAATCCAAATGATTTACCAGCATTAGTGGTTCACGACAGTTGCCTATACACCGATGAAGAAATCTAAAAGTGAAGATTTAAAGACATTGTTGTATATATACATTTTATTAATAAACAAATTCACAAACATTTTTAAAGCACTTTACTCTTAGGGCACTGAAATCAATACTGTATAGGTCCGAGAGGATATTTTCCACTAGAAATTCGTTCAGACGTGGATTGTCACCATAAATGTGGAGAAACTGCTTGTAAGTATAGCCACGACATCGGAACACAAAATATAGTAGTGCATGGAAGCCACAGCTTTTAGTCGTTAGATCCTGCACCCTCTTTCGATTTTGAATAATAGTTTTCCCACTGCTCTCAATATAGTTGCTGATGTGGGGTGTAGAATGTATAGGGTAGACCAAGAGGATCAAAAATTCAATCGTTTTCATTGTTTGAAAGATGCACAGCCAATGACCCGTCAGCACAGTCGACGGACTGCTATTAACAATAATCAAGGTATTGTTCGCACTTTGAATTTTTCCAAGATAGTCTGAGGGTAGACAATAGGATTTGTACTGGGACATGTAGGGGTCCATATTAAATACATTGATTATTTGACTGGTGTTCATGGCGCCAAGTCTAGTAGAACACTGCCTTCGGGAGTGATTTCCCAATAGGTTTCATATTGATTTAGTGAGATTAGTGCAATACTCTCAGCCAATGGGTCGGCAAATGTACACTCTAAACGCACAGTCCCCGTACGTACTATACTCATATCCTGTGTGCCAGACAAATCCAATACAATGATACCATGTGTTTTAGCAAACATATCTTCGGTTATACCATTTTCAAATAGTTGCGAATCATGATCTAGGGTTTGCATGGTCAACTCATACAATGTTCTATAGGATTTATCAAAGGATAGATTGTAGAGTGGGATACCATTTACTTTGCACACAAGAGATGAAAGTCCAAACATCTCGAATTTATGTGGGCATTCAGTCCACGATCCTATTGCACTGGCGCTTTTTACAAATGCCAATGCAAGTTTCGAGGGGATTTCGCCATTGATAAAGGATGAATCGGTGAAGGTGCGTGACCCCATGGCAATATGACGTTGATTGGTGATTGTATGAGGAACAAGTAGTTTAATATTATTTCCATTGGCTCTCAGTTTTTCCACGGCCAAAGCAACAGAACTCATAACCTGTTGTGTGCGTACATGAAGTATTGCTGAGGTGAGGGAGAGACTTACATCGGGATTGGCAGCAAGTTCTTTTCTCAATATGAAATTGGATGGTGCAAGCGTCAATTTTATATCCACTTTAACATTGGGCGGCAGCCATTGGGGTATATTAAATATTTCATGATATATTTTTCCAACTAGATGTAATTCACTAGTTGTAGCATTTTTAAGTGCATCTGTACTATCAGTATTAGTAATACATTCATATCCATTGGAGGCGCCTCTCAATTCCTTGTATGACTTGGGTGTCATCAACATGAATTGTATATAGCTTGCATAGTTTGAGAGATTGTTGCTTGTGCTCACCAGCGTGCCATTGATGTAGACACTAATTTGACGAAATAAATTATGTAGTATACAATTTTCATAGGATATCCCATCGGCTCGAACTGGCATTGTATTATCGGATTTCCGGACTTTCATTTGTAAATCTATAAATGTTGAAGACATGTCCATAAAGTAGTCTTCATTGGAATAAATTTGAAAGTGGATATTATCGGAGAGGGGTTGTAGTGGATAAAATTGTTCATAGTATCCATGCTTGACACTCACATCAACATTTTCAGCATTGAATAGATTCAATGAGGCGGTGATTGAAGGTTGAGAATCCTTATGCGGCAGGTAGGACATCTTAAGAGAAGAAATCTAGTTTCGATCTAACAATTTTCTTCCTGGGGCTTCTGTTTACACTACGTGTCGGCTTTTTCCTTCTTTTCTTTGACAAAAGGGATGATGTCTTTCGTTTCCGACCTGAGTAGAGACTGATGAGTGATGCATTGTTTCTTGACCTTTTTAAACCTTTACCATTTTGTTTTAATTTCTCGCCAAGGGTTCGCGCACTGGACCTAAGATTTTCCGTAGCACTTTTTTTAAAATCCTTGCCAGAGCCCCAATCGTATAGTGTAGAGGATGCAAAATCTGTCGCAGCCGGTACAAGATATTTTCTAGCCAGTGGTAGTGAAGAGCGAAACAGCTTAGCAAACCAACTGCCAAGACCGTAGCCAGACATTGACGAGCGACCCTTGTAATAGTCCATTCCATTGCCCTGTTGTCTTGGGCCAAGAGTATTAACATAGCAGTCAATATCAGGACAAGTGAATACCACTTTTCTATTAGACATCTTGCTGTTGAACGATGGGCCGAAAATGACATGTAATCACAGCCAAACCCTTTGAAATTGCTATGGGATCACCTAATTCAGTTCTTAGTGTTAACTGACAGAGTTCCAAATAGGAAGTGTTTACGGGAATATACTGAAGATGCTTTATATTGTAGTGGTGAATATGCTCTTGATTGGTTTTTCGTTCAAGAACTCATAGGAGGGGGACATTTGAACTACCAACCCGAGATGTTTCCACAAATGAGGCGTAGAGAAATATACAAGTGTCTGTGGAGAAGGCAGGTGGGTAGTCAGCAAAAATGAAATTAGTGTTTCCGGCACTTTTACCATTGATTATATTGAGCTTAAAGCCAAGAACATCCTTTAGGTTATCATTGAGAATAACCTTTTCGCTGGCAATAGGTGAACTAATGTAGATCTTACCCTCCTCCTTTGAATAGTTGAAATGAAAAGCTCCTTTTTTACGAGCGGAAATTCTTTTATTAATAGAACGACATAAATCATTCATACAGGTGAGTTCCTCGTAGGGTAATTCAATATATGGATAATCCATCCAATTGATTTTTTGAATTTGTTCTTGATCACCTGAGGATGGTGGCGGCCAATCATAGGGTCTAATTTTTATATCATATTTACGATCTTTTCTCAGGATGTCGTAGGTATTTTTGAGAATACAGTCGACAAGAGCCACTTCATACTTTCCGTCGAATTTGATGGTGGGGGAGAGTTTCGTCCAAAAATCACTTGTTCTATTCAAGTCATTGTAGAGAGGATCGGAAACATTGGACATGAAAGTCACATAGAAATCATTGGGCATTGTCAATGTCTTCAGCACTGACCCAAGAATCAAAATCCGAGTTGTATCCTAGCCAGCGAACAAGCAACTGTCTCTTGCCATGGCGTGTACGACTCTTTAATATCTTTTCAATTTGATAAATTTCACTAGTGTTTCTAACTTTTTGCAGTTCATATTCATAAAAACCGCCGAGAATCTCATCATCTTTGGTGTCTCGTAGTCGATACGTTGTGGGCTCGGTGTCTAGGATTTTTGACACTTTAAAAAGTTCAGTGCTCCATAAATAATTCCCCTTTTCAAAAATATTGGTGGTTCTATTAATTCGAACAGTATCACCAACATTGAATTTCTTCTTTTTCTTCTCATTGCCATTGGAGTATTGCTTTAGAAAAGCATCAAATGTATTTTCACTGTAATGAACATCCCGAGGGCTAGAGTTGGACAGAGATCGATGAGGTCGATGGTTGTATATCTGCATGATTTTATCTAAATCATGAATAAAAGCCGATGTATTTTTCAGTGTGCAATATCTTGAAATTAATAGACGAATCGTTCTTATTAATCGTTCAGCCAATGCAGCCTTTATCGGGCTGTGACTATGATAAAGTGATGTATTATATTTCAATAGAACCTTTTGCACATGGGGATTAACAAATTCACTGCCACGATCCGATTGAATTTTTCTATATGAATTCTGTTCAAGAATACTTTCAATGGCCCGAGCAACTTCAACACCTCTCTTTGACCGTAATGGAATGTCATAGGCATAGCAACTAAAGACACTGATTGCCACCAGAATATATTTGTAGGGTGCATTGTGACGCCGTTGAACTGCGTCTAGAGTTAAGAGATCCATTTGCATTATATGCAGAGGGAAAAAGGCTTTAGTTTGTCGATATTGTTTGCCACGAAGCCTATGATTCCGATGTAGTGTGTAACTCGGTTCATTCTCTAGATACTCTTTTGCATTTTTCAATGTGGTGCCGGAGACAACTCTAGAAAGCGTTTTGGGAGAACTTAAACTTCCCGCTACACCAATATTTTCATAGACACCTTTCAGAACTTCATCCATTTTGAACGCAAGCACGTAGTGTAATGTCCACTCCCCTTTTGCACACTGGAGGGTGAATCAATTCGTCTTCGCTTTTGACTAGCAGCCACAGGTGTTGTAAAATCAGTAGTGCTAGTATTTTCAAATATTGAATCTTCTTCTTTTTTAAATGGTGTTGGCGTTGTTGGAGGACTATATTCTCTTAGTTTCTTAAGAATTTGCTTATTGCCAATAAGACTTTTGGGAAAGTTTGATACACTTAGAAAGGTGTATAGATTATTGTCAAAGGATAAGAGTCCTTTACGATTCGTCACCATATCACAAATTAAATCAACTAGATTATAACTTTTTCCCTGAATTATAATTCGTTTCCCTGTGCTGTCGACTTGAACTTGATCACCAGTTTCCAACACGAGATAAGATAATACTCTTTTACTCTGTTCTCGATAGGTCAGTGGCAATAGGTTTCCAATTTTCAATACAATCGAATTCAATTCCTTCTCCTTTGATTGTGCAGAATCTTGAGGAGATGTTTCCTGTTTAGAGGGATCGGCGGTGGGTCTCTCACGATAAGGTTTATGTTTGTCTACACGTCGCAATGCATCTTGGAGTAAAAGCAGTTTTTTGTCATCGGCAATATTCTCGTCATTAATGAATTTGCTTAGATTGTCTTCAAAATGTTCGACGGGCGAGAGGACAAGTTCAAATGGTGTCAATTTATAGGGTTTAGCCATTCTCTAGAGAAAACTGTTTACAAGTCCTGCAATTATTGGCAGTAAAAGTGTGAAAAAGCTACCGCCTGCTTGAAGGAGCCGTTTTCTTTTAAATTTGTTTCCCTTGTTTTTACAAGCCAAGGCACGTACAGTGGAACGATGTTGCTTTGTCTGTTGTCTAACACCTTCTGGCAGTTGAACATTGCCCTCAGTTAAATTTAAACAAGTTCAGATATTAGATTAATGAAATCATTGTCAACACCATGTTTGAGTATGGCTTTTCTAAGCAAGGGTTTTGAAGTGCTTAAAACGGAAAATAAATGCCGTTGTTCGTGTAGTTTCTTCAGTGTCATAATGGCAACTAATAGCCTTTTCTACTGTTCACCGGAAGATATACTGTAATTTCATTGTCGAAAATGTCGGTGACTACACGTAGATCCTCGGGCGTGCTCTGATTAAGATCCAGCAAAATGTAACCGTAGGGCTTGCTAGTCGCCTGAGTGTACGCTGACAACAGAAATTTGGGGCGCCAGGGTATATCTGTTTATTGAGAGTTATGAGTGAGCTAGAATCACGAACGACTCGATAGATAATATAGATAGTGCAATTCAAAGCAAGGGTTCGCATACATTTGCTCTGATGAAACAGATTGTGTAGAACCAGAGTAACGGAAATGTGTTCATGATGAGATCGGACAGTGAACAGTTGTAGCATTTCCTGTGAGAACTGTTCAATGGATTCAGCCAAATCATCAATAATCAGCCACGAGTTCGGTTCAATACTATTGAAAACATCAAGTCCTCGTATGAATTGTATTGGTATGGTTGTGGCAATAGCTTTTATTTTATCATAGGACTCCTGCCAAATACTATAGCAATAGTAGATTTTTTTCGGTTTTTCCAAAAACATTTTATCGCAATTTTGAATTATTTTAGCTAAAAGTGTTGTTTTCCCCGACATTGAGGGCCCACACAGAAACGATCTGAAGGGTGTTTTAAATTGATACATGCTGTTGACAACAGTCGGACTATGACTAACTGTAAATCATACGTGTCCAATGAATAAGTAGTAATTTTCCCATTGATCTATCTATTCAAGAACAACAAAAACAATATTTCATGGCAGCATTTATTTCGGCAATATGAAAACAAATATTTGTTCAACATGAACAATGATAAAAATAACACTTGTTCAACAAGAACCTGACAAAATTTCATGGTCAACATGAAAACTCTATTTGTTCAACATGAACATTGATAACACTTTATAAATAAAAACACTTTTGTCCATCAATAGCAATAACACTTTTCTGTACAACACTTTTGTCCATCAACAGCACTTATTGTCTTTAAACACTTTTTTTGTACATCAACACTTTTCTATACAACAACAAAATACACTTGGAACATGAACTAGCACAGTTGAACATTATGAATTTAAAGGTGACCCCCCCCCGGGAGCCGGCCGCGGGAAGGGCCCCCACCCCCCGGGAGTCGCGATGGAAAAACAATAGTTGTCGTCACTGCAGGTTAGTGGTTGGGTTAGTTGGGTCAGTGGTGGTGGTTAGTTGGTTAGTCAGATTAGGTTAGTTTATCCAGACCAAGTTGATTGCGATAGTCTATGCATTCAACTCGGTCTGAAATACGGTAGTGGCCATGAGGCAGGACACTCACACCATTCTCGAGCACATAGACTTTGTCAGATATACATGACATTGCATTCTTTTCCACTCTCACAGTATAATTTCTATACTGTAGAGAGCGAATTGCAAGCACTTGTGCTCTCGGCACTTGGCTACTTTCTATGCAGTCTCTGTACACGCTAATGTTGAAATTGCTCTTTACAAAATGTGTATGCACCCCTTTACATGTCTTCTTTTCATCCCCACTGTGTGTTTTAACGCAATAAACTTTGGGGCCCGGGAACACCCCCCTGGATATCAAATCACTCCCCGTCTCTGATTTTAACATTAATAGTTGGTTGGGGGCTTGACGTTTCACCAACTCGGGGTAGAGTGATGGATTCCAGTTGGTGAAATCCATCCGCGAGCTGATGTGTTCCCCCTTTTCTAAATCACCCAATAAATCTTCAGTCCCATTTACCTTTAACAGCAGAGAATCTGTATCCCCATAGTAAACTTGAACCTCCCCCTCCCGTGGCCATTGCACCTTGCACACATTGTAAAAGAACGACAACATGAGCTTTTTGGAAATTTCTAGTACTGAACTACCTCCTGCTATATTCTTGTTCAGTACCACATTTCGCTTTTTCCTGTGTAGAAGAACCATGCCAGCCTCTATGCTCGTGAACGATGTAAAATTGGGATCGGCAATAATTCGTGCACACTCTAGAGGGTCAGTCACGACGTCGCAGCGAGATCTGTTCCGTACGCTTTCACACATTTTGCCAAACGCTGAATTTAGAATGAGCTTGTACAATTCCTTCTCCACCTTTTAGTTTGCCCTAGAGCGTTTATCGACAAAAGTATCGATAAACGTTTTCAAATAAGGTTTCTGATTGAACTGCAGGACCCTATGTATTTTGGTGATCTTGAAACCATTGTTCACCATCCAGTGCAAAAGCACATGGTGAACAACGATATTCTCCTTAGGGTCCAAATCAGCAATCAGTTTTTGTTTAGAGGGAGTCCAATGCATCCCCATATCCTCAACCAATGATCGATTGTAGGGGCTCAGCGAGTCCCTGGTCACGGGTCGATTGATACAGGGAAAGACAAAATCTTTGACTGAATCGTGAAGCGCCAGCGGAATGTGACCGTCAATTTCAAAGAACCATCCTTGTGGCCCATTGTCCTCGACGGTGGTAATGTCGGGGAACTCACAAGGATTCTCAAGCCATTGATAGTTCCCACACGGCAAAGAGTAGTGGGACATTGCCGAGGGGTATAACGAGTTCATGTCCAAGAACACTGCATTTGACTTTAAACCGGTGCTTTGTCCGCTCGGATCGGTTGATAAGACGCGGTCCCCGTGAAAAACATACCCCCCCCCCTCATTGAACGCTCTACAAAAAGGTGTTGATCTACATCTGTGATTAGGCCTATTTCCTCCCTACTAATTTTTAAAATTAAATCCATCACTAAATGGGGTGTGGAAAAATAATATCCTATATCTAACCCGAACTCTGAATAGATTTGGTCTGTGTTCTTACAGACTATATCCAACAGAGTTAAAACGTCACTGGCCAAGTACAGTCTACAATAATCCCACCCATTTTTACAATCCCCTTAGACCACACCTTCTTGGCAAACTCATACTCCTCGGCTGTGCATTCACTGTTGGTCAGTGAATTGTAAAAAGCTTCAATCGGAGGTAGTTTCACCTCGCTTAAGCGAGCGCCAGAACAGTAATAGTCGTATGCATATACGCCTTTGCTGCTTAATAAGTCATACATTTCACTGTCTGGAAAGTGCTGTTTAAGCAAGGGAAAGCTATCAAAATTGTCGCTTTTCTGCACTTGAATCAATTGACTCAATGCCTTGGGAAAAAAACTAAAAGAATCTAAAAACCTGATTTTATTCCAGCACGTATGTCCATTATCCACTACCTGCCATTTCAGTTCGAGAAGCAACAACTTCTCGGCCGATTTGGAATAATGTTATAGGTAAATGAACTGTTTACCCATGGACTGTCTACTCCCCTCCCTCCCTGTGCATACGTGCCAGTGCTGGTAAAATAAATTTTAAGTCATAATTAGAGTTGTGGATAAGAAACAGGGATAAAAAACTGTTGGCTAACATTTAAATTACACAATTGATGCGCTACCCCCCTAAAATTACTACCCCCAGATGATATTTCCTGCCACAAGTGATCATGGTCTCTGACTTTCCCCCTCCCCCTCTTTTCCCTTTAGTCCCCTTATCCTCCTCTACAAACTCCCCCTTACAAACCCAACATATTTTTTGATTTTTAATCGCGAGACGATCCTCTGCAGACAAAACCATTGGATAATGCGTATTTCTCAAACGAGAAATAGCGCCATTAGCCGTGCCAATTAGTTTAGTCAGTGCCTTGACCATGCACTCGTCCCCCTCATCCAATGTTTCTACTATTTCTAACAACCGCATGGTGTTAGAACTTTCTCTTTGCGCATGAGCATAGGACACTGAAATAGCTTGGTGTTCTTTGATTCGGTTTGGATATTGGGGATCGTTCACCTCCACCAGCTTAGCTTCACAGTCTAAAGATATTTTGTTGCATTGGAGGAGGGTGTTTTGGAAATTTTTAAAGCGTAGAATGGCCCTATCCCCTGAAACCATTTCCACTGTCTGATAGCCATGCCGTCTACAGTGTCTCATATGATTTTGCAACTTTAATTCAGTCCAAAATCTAGAGAGGCATGTTGGACAGTAGAAACGTGTCCCCCTAGTCTTACCCTCCCCCAGAACTCTACTAATGTCGGTAATAGGGTTAAAATGGCAAATTGCATTCGGTTCACTAGGTGGTGTGTATAACAAACCAAACCCAGTGTTTGACCAAATCAATTGACGGGCCCCTTACAGGGAAGATCACCCCCTTCTTTTTAGAGCGAGCCCCATCTTCAAATTCAGTTTCATACTGTACCACAGTAACGCCTATATTTAAATGGACATTAGCCCTTTCAAAAATGTCAATGGATCGTACCGTTACTGGGTATTTTCCTTCTAAACAAGAGAAATCTAAAATGGGAAAATCGGACCCGTCCTTCCCATGTACAGCCCAGTGATCTAAATTCGTCTTGGTAGCGTCATCTGCTAGAGGCTGAAATGCTGATATGAGGAAAGCGTACTTGAACCATTTTTGATTTGTTTCAAAACAAATCTTCTGGACACCACGACAACCTACTAGATCTGGATTATATTTTAAAACTGTATCCCTTTCATGCCCACCTGTCCCCCCTCTTAAAATAAAATCTTTCTTAAATTTACATATATTTACACTTAAATTTTCAATAAATAAAACTACAGACCCGCTCCCATTTTCGTTATAGTTCTCGAGACGCGCAATAATTTGTCCTACCCATCACTAAAAACACCCTCAAAATTTTCTAAATTCGGATAAATTACGCGCATCTCGGAATGTATATAATGATAATAAACTTCACTTTTCCCCTCATTTAAATAAAAAACCTTTAAAACAATAGAAACCTTAATTGAATCCCTACCCCCCCCACAACTGAATTTGGTTCTCCAGTAGTGCACGAATTTTATCTACATAGGCATGCACAATTTCTAGGGGATCAAACACAAAATTTCCCCCCATAAGTGAATTAAATGGATCCCCAAAAGTCGCAGTGAAAACAACTATATTATTTAATATTGAATTTGATAATTGAAAATCGGGCAAAGTTGTGCCCTCCTCTTGTATATTGCCCCCTCCCCCAAGTTGTTCAACAATATTTGGGGTATGCTCCACTTCAGTTGTTTGAAGTGGACTCGTTAGGGTATCGGAGGCTGGAGGAGGGTTCCCTGTTAATTCGTTTGTAAAATCCTCTAAAATTTGTAAGGTGTTTGGGGTCAAGTCCCCCTGCCCAACTGCGCTAGGTTCTACATTGAAATAATTACTTAGAAAAGCATCAATATTAAAAGGTATTTCATCGGAATTAACAATACCATGCCAGTCATTATCATTGATAGTTGATGTTTCATTGTCCTGAATGACATGAAACTCCATTGCCCCTTCAATGAGTTCTTGACCTGTTTCACCTGATGACGATGGTGAGGAAGGGACCAACGCTCCAATCTATAAATGAAAAATAGCTTATTTTCAAAGTGTTCAAATCATCCCTACTGTTTTTAAAATTTGGATTATTATTTAAAGTCAGCGCTTAGTAGTAGCATTTGGTTAAATCAACTGAAAGCAGTCAATTTCCAACTTAATATATTTACAATCTAAAACAACGCTTTACATAGAAGGCGACAATTTGTTCAAAAAATAGTTTATTTTCAAAGTTTTCAAATCAGCCATGTTTTTTTTTTTTGTTTTTTTGTTTTTTTTTTTTTTTTTCCCGGCACTTTTCGAGCCCGCAGCGCATCCTGCGGCTCTTCTCTGGCCCGGCACATCACGCGGCGCATCACGCAGCGGTTCCCACAGCGCTTCCCGACCCCCCTTTACATAATGCCCGTCAAAAGTTGAAATATTCGCTTAGACTGCATAAGTCACTATTTCTTTCTAATTCCATACATATTCAGTGAACTCATGAGCTTAATTATTGTAACCTGTCGCGCGTGAGTGTTCTGATTTCCAAGATTGAACTTCAGACGAGGAAAATGCCGGGAACCGTTAACTCGGTTTCCCCTCGCTAGAATCTTGGCAAGATTGAAAGCTATTTAGAAATATTCAGTGCAAATTAGAACGCCGATATTTGCAATAGATAATTGGAATAAACTCTCTCTTAAAACTATGTGATATTCAATTGTGAAAAATAACATTTTGAGTTTCAAAGGCGGTGATTATTAATTGTCTAGAAATTACCTAAAAATATTATTATGAGGCTGAAAAAGGGGCGAAGATGTCTACAGTTGGCAGAAAAAATAAGGTGATAGGAAAGATTAGAAAAAAAGAGCAGTTTGACAAGCAAAAAAAATTATATTTAGATATCTCTGAGTGGATGGAACAGTGAAATTTAAAATGGGTGTTGGGGGGGGGGATTATAGTGAAAATAACATTTTAATGTCTTCGACAAGGTTGTATTAGGTTGAAAAATCGGTTTGTTTAGATATTTCTTGGTCCTGAATAATAGAAAAAAGTGAAAAGACAAAAGTAAAGAGTAAAAGGCTCTCTAACAGCTAAAAAACAGCTTATTTGATTGAAAAAACATACTCACGTCTTCAAATTGATCAACCACTTGACAGGAAGCTGGAGGCTTGACCATTTCATGATAGGGAGCCAATGGTTGGTATATGACTTGCCAAAAGGAGCCAACCCTTCTATCTTGCATGGAAGGCTCAGGACTTGACGGAAACAGTTGAGGAGAGTGCACTGACACTTGATGTGGAGCTGATAGCTCAGATATTGCGTGAGAAGGAGCCAATGTTTGGCCTACGGCTTGTCTTGAAGGCCCAGGCATTGTATCCTGTCCTGAAAGCCCTGCTGTATGACTGGGGTTCAAATAGATCATATCATGTCCATCACTATCTTTCGCAGCCGGGGTAGCGATATACCGGGCTCGTGCAGCCGAGGCTGCAACTTGACGAGGCAGCATTGAGGCTCGACTAAGAGGGGCTTGCACAGATGGCTGCACTTGGGCAGGCAGCGTGGAGCTGGGGGGGTTTCGACCAACGGCCATATTGAACAACTGTTGCTCTTACAGGGGCTGCCTCACCCCCTCTTGCTTTCTTACTAGGAGGTGGGGCACATTCTTCACTATTTGCGTTACCCCTAGCTCTCTTTACAGCTGGAGCGGCCGAAATACATTCTTCATAATTTGCCTGAAAAAGAAGAGAAAAAATTAGTATCAAAATAATTTTCCCCTTTATTTTAAAGAAGGAAATTAGTACCACCTTCTACAGAATTTATTGTCAGACATAATTTGTCAAGAAAAGCATGTATCTCAAAGAAGCCCCCTCCTCCACCCTTTTTCAGCAAAGCAAAAAGTAAAAATTTCGCGAGAAATATATTAGGCTTAGAAATCAAACGTTTTTATTAGACAATTTGTAAAAATATTAAATGTTCCAGTCTATAGGCTTTAAATTAGATAAAAAAAAAGATCGTTAACCCAGCGGCCTATAGGCCTAAATTTGCAAACATATGTTAAAATACTATTCAATTTACACATAATATAGGCTTCATGCAACTCCTAAAGACTTTTCTTTCTAGCCTTGCACAGTTTGTTTTCATTTTACAATGATGGCGATAGAATTAAGGCATTGCCCCCTCCCTCTCCCTTTTACATAATTTACTTACAACGAAGCTGTTAGAAGCGAGGCATTGCCCCCTCTCCCCCCTTTTACATAATGTCCTAAATATGTTGTTAGACCTTAATTTGAAAATAATCCGTTTCACTTCTCCAAAATAGAGCATCGCGTCTGTGCTTAATTATTGCAATTGCCTCAAAGTGTTTTAATTTTGACGGTGAAAACAGTTCCTTTTGACTTGGCCGCCGCGTTCGTAAACACAAATGGAAAATTGTGACAGCTAATTTTAACCTTGCATAGAGCATTATGTCAAAACAGAGCGGCATTTTCTTCAAAAATTGACAGAAGTCAGTAGACACTTTAAATCACAATAGAGAAAGGCTAAAATTTAAGGAAAAGAAAATTATTTCTATTTGCGAGAATTTTGGTTGTAAAACAATGTGGGAAGGGGTTAGGTTTTGAGGGTAAAAAGAATATATTTTATGTTTTCTATCGAGTATAAAGATTGTATAGTGATGTTTGTATTGTATGGGGGGGTGGGATTTACGTGAATATACTGGAGGGTGACCAAGGAAAATAATTTTATTTGAAAATAAAAAATGTACTTACATTGCAAATTGAAGTTGGCATGGCTTCTAATTCATCAAATTTATCCATTGTTGTTTGAACTATGTCAAAATACTTTCTGATAATTTAATCACATTGCATGCCCGTTATATACAAAATCTCAAGGTCGAATGGTTATGTAAACAAGCCCTCTGATTGGCTGAGAAGGAAACACGAGATCTAACTGTTTCCTGGAAACTCATAACATTTGCCTCGAGCAACAACAACAACATGATCTTGAAGGAAGTGTCATTGACCTGTCCCCATTAGACCCAATAATCCATCAAAGTGAGAAAGTTCCTGTTTTTTCATTCTCACTGACAAAAACCATAAAACAGACATAAATCGATGTTGACATCCATGAAAAACATCAAATAAGTTGACCAGCACACATAACCGTCCATGAAACAACCATCAATGTGAGAAAATTCCTGTTTTTTCAAGTGAGAAAAATACTGTTTTTCCATTCTCACTGACAAAAACCATAAAACAGACATAAATTACTGTTGACATCCATGAAAAACATCAAATAAATTGACCTACACACATAACCGTCCAAGAAACATCCATCAAAGGGACAAAATTCCTGTTTTTCCATTCTCACTGACAAAAAACCATAAAACAGACATAAATTATGTAAAAAAAGTTGTAGGTGGCAGCAGGGGTGAGTCGTGGGACCTCATGATGGGGTTCTACTAGCATTGGTTATTGGGAAGTATACAGACGTTTTTAGGGGGGATTTTCTGGTAGTGGGAGGGGGGGTCAGGGGCTATTTGGTAGGATATTTCCATGAAGGAAGTTTTCATGGGAGAAGGGACATTGCTAAGAAGGGGCGCCGGATTTCCCAGCATTATTTAAAAAATAAGATCAGAAATTGTATAAAAAAACAAGTTTTTCAACTGAAAGTAAGGAGCAACATCAAAACTTAAACGACAGAAAATATTAGGTGTATGATTGGGTTAATACCTCGCTCTTTAAGCCAAAGATTTTTTAGTACTTTCATAAGAGCTATTTATTCTAATTAACGGCATTTGTGATTAAGCGGTCATTTTTAAAGAATTGGAACAAAATTCGAACTTTAGCTTAAAGAGCAAGGTATTGACCAGGGGGCGAACCCTCTAATATACGTATTAAAAATATATGAATATAGAAGTTCGTTACTTAAGTTAATTCGTAAGTTACGTATATTTATTACTAATAAAAACGTTCGTAAATATAATTAAACAAGTTTCGAGAAAGCCATTTAACCAAATAAAAGTAAAATTACTATTCAAATTTTGTTTTAATTATTCAAGTACGGTGAGCCAAAATCAAAACCTGCATTAAGTCAAAAACGTTCAAAAATTAAATAAAAAAAACAAGTTTTTTTAACTGAAAGCAAGGAACGACGTTAAAACTTAAAACGAACTGAAATTATTCCGTATATGAAAGGGGCTGTCCCCTCCTCAACGCCTCGCTCTTTACGCTAAAGTTTGACTTTCTCACAACTCTATTTTTTTAAACAATAAAAAACTTTAGCGTAAAGAGCGAGGCGTTGAGGAGGGGACAGCCCCTTTCATATACGGAATAATTTCTGTTTGTTTTAAGATTTAACGTCGTTTCTTACTTTCAATTAAAAAAAAATTGTTTTTTTTATTTAATTGTCAATCAGAGATGACCTACTCTCTGTTATGCGAGATGGGATACATACAGAAGGTAAAGTACCTGCGGCAAGCATGGACGACAGAAAATCCGAAGATACAGAAGACCTTATATCCATCAAATTTATATTAAAATCTCCCATAATAATTAACTCAGTCGACTGTTTGAGGATGGTATCCAGTAGATAATTAAGGGTGTGTAGAAACAGTGGAATAGAGCCACTAGGAGATCGATAAATAATACCAACAATTAAATCCTTACCTCCACATTTAATATCTACGAACAGTGACTCAAAGACACCTTCGATATTTCTGGATAAATCCATTCTAAGAGAATATGGAGATTATTAGAAATATACAAAGCAAGACCGCCCTTGGCCATCTTTTGTCGATTCAGTCGCTCCATTTTATAACCTTGCAAATCCAAAAGCATAACATTCTTAGGATCTAAGAAAGTCTCGCATAAACCAACAACATCAGGTAGCCCATCAGAAACCATCTTTTTTAGATAACAAAGACCTTAAATATTCAACTGGAGCACTGAAAAATACCCATCCCGTTTGACAGTCTCACTTACATTAGAAACATATTTACTCGTTTCTGAGGGGTTCATTGTGGTCAAATCACTATTAACTTAACATACCCAATATAATTATTAATTATGCTTACAACATCTAACGGGTTATTTTCAAGCTCAAAAAGTCGTCCTTCAACTGGGGGAGTTCCTAATTTGCCAGTAAAAAAAGACAACACATTTTAGACATGGCATTAAATCATACAATATGCATGCAAAATAAAACTAGAAAAAAAAGAAAAAAACAACAAAAAACAACATATCTAAGCACAATCTGCGAATGATCAAATCTTTCGTATCATTGATTGACCAGGTGGTTTGGCCAAATTTCCCCGCGGTCAGTCCACACATTAAACTTACCGAACAATGTCTTGCCGCATTTAAAACTTCACGACGCTCTTTTGTTAGCGATTCTGACAAAAATTATTCTTTTTGCTAGTTCAATCTCTGCTTTGAAAACAATTCGAGCTATTTCAGCATTTTTGAAGCGTATTAGCACTGGAGACACTTTAGATTGATCGTTAGAGTCATTCAAACTAAATCGACAAACATTTACAATATTATTAACTTCAAAACCATGGACCTGCATCTTGTCTTTAATGATAACCGATACTTCTTTCTTTAGATCATTTCCAGGCCTCTGTTTTACTTCATTCATCACTAAGCAATCCAACATCTTTTCTTGCTCAAAATCATCAACTTTCGATTCCAATGACAAAATCCTACGTTCCAAGCTTTTAACCATTGCAAATAGTCCTTTAAGTGATTTTTCTATTTCTTGGAATTTTGGGTTGTAATCAATAGAAATAGCATCATGAATTTTTTTGACTATAATATCAATTGCTTGATTTGCTGTATCAGGGTCTGATAGTTTAGCCTTAACTTGACGGGAAAACTCAGCTGTAAGATTCGCTTGTGGGCGATTGAATTCATCGTGGGTAAAAGCTATTTTTGCAGGATTAGGCTAGGTGCCTTTGAATCTTCTGCAGTCTCTACCACTTGGTGCTCAGAATGATCGCCGTAGCAAAAAACTGTATATCTCCATATTCCTTTAGGAACAATTTTTGACTGCCAAACAATTGCCGGCCAAGGGGAAAAAAATATCAAAAGGCTTGAATTTTGACATGAGCGTAGCAATGAAAATAAATAATTACTTATATTTGAGTGGGCCAAGTAATCCAGTAATTTGCAAATAATTGTAAGTAGTCCAAGTATTTCAATGCACGATTCAGATGATAATAGTGCTGAGTACTAACTCAAAGCCACAATTCATAAATAATCCTTAAGCCGTAATCACATACAAGTTTATAAATTTATCTAACAAGTTTCAATTATAATTTCAGAAGTGATGCAATGCGAGTCAATTACTCCCGCAGACCAAAGTCAGTGGCAAAAGGTTTTGCAAGTAATTCAAGAATTTCATTTTAGATGTTGTTTGTTTGAACGAAATGAAATATAACATGAAGGGGATTTCTCCCTCCTCAACACCTCGCTCTTTACGCAAAAGTTTTTTAGTACTTTAAAAAAGCTTCTTATTGTTATAATTAAACGACCCTTGTGTTTCAGGAGTCATTATTAAAGAATTGGGACAAAATTCAAACTTTAGCGTAAAGAGCGAGGTTTTGAGGAAGGGGAATTCCCCTTCATATACGTAATAATTTCTGTTCGTTTTAAGTATTAATGTTGCTCCTTACTTTCACTTGAAAAAAAACCTTTTTTTTATTTTATTTCTGATCGTTTTCTAAATAATGCCAGGAAATCTGGCCCCACCTCCACGGAGAAATCCTCCTCCTCACGGATATGTCCTCTAGACAATTCAATTCCGGTGAAAATTTACCCTGGGAAATTACCCTTAACAAATTCACGCGTAAAATTGAGACGGAAAAGAGAAAGCAAGACATATAAGAACAATTTTGTATATGAATTCTGGCAAATTTCCCCAGTGTATAATTTCCCCTGACAAGTTTACCCCGTGGAAACTTCTCTCCCCATGGAAAAATCCCCCGTGGAAAACCCCCGAGCAGAAAATTTGTCCCTTCCCCACTCAAAAATGTATACATACTTCCCAGTAACAAACACTATGCGTAAACAACGGGCAAATTTTTATAACTTAAAGACCTTTTCCCTAGGGCTGTGGGGGTCAGTTCATATCCAAAGGCATAGTTATTGTGCCTTTTAACTATGATGAACAAAATGGCTATGTGAAATTTTGATAGAACGACTTTGGGAAAAAAACGAGCGGGGGAGGGGGCCTAGTTGCCCTCCAATCTTTTAGGTCACTTAAAAAAGGCACTAGAACTTTTAATTTTCGCTCAAATGAGCGGTCTCACGATATTCTAGGACCACTGGGTCGATACGATCGGTGGCCGGCGTTTAACCCCCGGTGAATACCCCCCCCCCCCGGAAGATACCTCCATGGAAAATACCCCCTCGAAAAATACCCCCCCCCCGTGGAAAATAGGGCTTTCCAAATTTGAGAATTTAATTTGAGACTTATTATTTTTATTTCCGTAGGGGTAAGGGATTTAGGTACTTGTGTATTATGCGCCACTCACTCAAGTTTACGCTTTGTAAAATTCGAGAACATGCCGTTTTTTTGTTAGTTTCTTCGTTACTTTAGAAATAAATTTGCACTATAGATTCGCACATTAGGGGGGGGGGGGGTAAGCATAGCGGATCTGCATGCAAAATGTGTTTGGTACAATTATTCTGCATATTAGATAGATGGACAAATAAGTGTATTTTAAAGCAAAATATACGGCCATGAACACAGTAGAATAACATAAATGAATATAGTGAATGGGGGGGGGGGTGTTTAACCCCCAGAAAAGCCCCCCCCCCCGCGGAAAGTAACCCCCGCGGAAAATGCCCCCTCCTTGGAAAATACCCTCGCGGAAAATACCCTTCCCCCCCCCCCCTGTGTAAAATAAGGTTTCTAAATTTGAAACTTTTATTTGAGTTTTTTTTTAGTTTCGTTGAAAAGTGCTAAGGAAATGGAAAAAGAGGAATTTACACGCCAGAAGTGTCTTAAAAACTGAAAAAATAAAACAAAAATCCATTTGTATTGAAAAGACTTTCATATGAACTTCTGCAATTTTTGGCAGTAGCGGGTGCCAAATTAAAAAAAAAATTGAAGAAGAAAAAAATTTAGGCAAATAATCATCAATGTTAAACTAAATATATGGTACCAAAAAGTTTAAGAAGGTTTGGCTATCCTTTGAAAGGATAGTTGGCTTTGGAAACCAACACATTCTAAATTGTTTAAGTTTTTACGGACACAATTCTACGAGTTAGTTTCTCTTATCTTCCAAGTGTAAAACTACCACAAATCACCATTAACAAATAAATGAAACCCAAAACTAACAGAAATTACAATAGATAGCCTAGTCAAACTCAAAACGAGCAAAAAGTAAAAGGAGTATGGCTGACAACACCCATGTCTTCTTCAGACCACAAAATAATTTGCACTTTACTTTAAAGAAAATAAACGTTGATTGTCAGTTTGAGATGTCTATTCCTTATAGTCTTAATACTTCTTTATTTGTTGAAGTCAAAAAAGTGAAAACATTTAAAATGTATTTTGTTTTCAGTAAAGTGCAAATTACTGTCTGGTCTTGAAGAGGTGTGGGAGTTGTCAGCCCTACTCATGCTAATTGTTGCTATTTGAGTTTGAATAGGTTATTTATTGTTATTTCTGTTCGTTTTGGGTTCAAGTCATTTATTTATGGTGATTTATGGTAGTTTTACGCTTGGAAAATTATTTGAATTTATTTCTACTCATTTTTGGCTTAACGAGGCCATGGGCACCGGCAAGGGGGGCAGGAGGCAGGGGGGCCATGGCCCCCACCTGGAAATTTGGGACTATATAGTAATTATAAGGAAACCAGAGGGAAAAAAGCAGAATAGGGAAAAACCACGGAAAAAATGTTTGTTGCCCCATTGTTGGCTGCCTGCCAATAGATTTTGACCCATAATAAGGAAAAATATAAGTTCTAATTTGTGACTGAGTGACCCCTAACAAGTTTTCCACAAAAAATGTTTCTATATGATTTGGTTAGAGCAAAAAAAAATCTTCATAGTAATGAATGGTAAGTAAATAACAATCCTTGTCAATAACAAAAGTATAAGAGCCTAACTATTCATATCATTCAGTCAAAGAATCAGCTTTTTATGGTGATCTTAAATATGTATTTGCTTATTAGTAATTAGTGCAGTTATTAGAACACAAGAAAGTTCGCATAATTATAGAAAACACAAGGAAAAAAACTTAATAAGGGGCGATTTCAGTAAAAATATGCCGTCAAATTTTGACTACATTGCAAGATTTGATTGCATTTTGATTTGATTGCATTTTGACTGCATGATGCCACTATAATCAGAAATGTTTCCTCTGGACGGAATGCTAAGAATTTCTGTATTTTGCCCCTGAACGGATACGTTTTTTGTGTTTTATTATCAATTTTTTTTTGTTTCTAGGAGTGATTTTATTTATCGATTTTTCAATTTGAAAGAAATTTAAGTTTTTACAGTTTTGAAGTTTAAAGGAGTCAAATATATTGACTTTTGGCATTCAAAATTCAATTAAAAGTATTAAAAATAATTATTTGATTTTCTTAATCTTAGTTTTGATGTTTTACTTTGAGTACAAACTACTTTGATAACGCGTTACTTTTTATAAACACTCTAAGTCTAAAGGCATTCAATATTTTGTGTTTGATAACCAAATTCAAAACTGTCGATATTGTTAAAAAATATCCGTCCAACACTTCGGCATCGCTCAACAGAACTTAATGCTGAGAGTTTGTATATTAGTTTTTGTAAGTAGGCTATTGCTTTCTGTATTTTTTGTAACTACTTACATTTTTTCATTTTTAAATACTTTTACTCTGATTGACATACTTCCTTTATTGCCTTTAGAAAATTGTTTGCCTCTAATCTTCCTTAAATAAAGAAAATAAGTTTTTTCAACTGAAAGTAAGGAGCAACATTAAAACTTAAAACGAAAAGAAATTATTACATATATGGGGGCGGCTGCCACCCTCCTCAACACCTCACTCTTCAAGCTACAGGATTTTGGCACTTTAAAAAAAAAGTTGCTTATTGTTCTAATTAAACGACCCTTGTGTTTGGGAATCGTTTTTAAAGAGTTGGAACAAAATTTAAACTTTAGCGCAAAGAGTGAGATGTAGAAGAGGGGGCAACCCCCCTCATATGCGTAATAATTTCGGTTTGTTTTAAGTTTTAATGTTGCTCCTTACTTTCAGTTGAAAAAACTTGTTTTTTTTATTTCTGATCGTTTTTTAAATAACGGCAAGATACCTGGCTTCACCTCCACGAAAAAATACCCCTCCCCATAGAAATATCCTCTGGACAATTCAATCCTGGCGAAGATTTACCCCTGACAATTACCCTTAACATCTCCACGCGTAAAATTAAATAAGCAAAGAGAAAGCAAGACATATAAAGAAATTTAGTATATGAATTCTTGCAAATTCACCCAGCGTAAAATTTCTTCTTAAAATTTCATCCTCTGGAAAACTATTTAAAATTCTCTCAGCAGAAAATTCGTCCTCCCCTACCACCCGAAAAATGTATGCATACTTCCCAATAACAAATAAAACAAAGGGCGATTTTTATAACTTAAAAACCTTTCCCCAGGTGCTGTAGGGGGTCACTTTTATCGCCAAAGACATAGTTATCGGGCCTTTCAACTATGCTGAGAAAAAAAGCTATCTCAAAATTTTGATCGGACGATTTTGGGAAAAAGTGACGTGGGAGAGGGCCTAGTTGCCCTTCAATTTTTTTGGTCACTTAAAAAGGGCACAAGAACTTTTCATTTCCGTGAAAATGAGTCCTACCCCGACGTTCTAGGCCTACTGGATCGATACGATCACCCCTGGGGAAAAAACAGCAAATAAACACGCATCCGTGATTTATCTTCTGGTAAAAATTACAAAATTCCACATTTTTTCAGATATGAGCTTGAAACATCTACAGTAGGGTTCTTTGATACGCTCAATCTGATGGCGTTATTTTCACTAAAATTATGTGAATTCAAGGGGGTCTTTCCCCTTTTATTCCAAAATCCGACAAATTTACTCAGGCTCATAGCTTTGAATGGGTAAGACTAAACTTAATGAAACTAATATATTTGGATTCAGCATTATAAGCCAATTCTTTTGATATTTCATATTGGTATCACAAGCCAGGCCGCACAGTTTCATGAAATGTAATTTAACAAATAGAAAAGGTTTTTCAACTAAAGTAAGGAGCAAGTTTAAAACTCAAAACAAACATAAATCACTCTGTATATAAGGGGGACTTTCCCCTTTTCGACACCTTGCTCACTAAAAAAAAGTTTTTTAGTGCTTTGAAAAATATTTTTTTCTAATTGCAAATTTTCTAAGAAAAATTTGGAAAAAAGCAAAACTTCACAGTAAAGAGTAAGGAGCTAAGGAGGAGACAGCCCCCTTCATACAAAGAATAATATGTTCAAATAGGTTTCAAATCTGTTCCTTGCTTTCAGTTGAAAAGCTCTTTTTTTATTTAATTTCTGATTGTTTTCCAAATCATACCCAGGCCAAACCAAAGTATTATTTGAGGCACCGGTCCCTTAAATCCCTGGTCAATTGCTTTTAAAATATGTAAATGAACAATTGTACGTGTATTAGTACCGTCCTACGTTTAAATTTGCAATTTCAATTTTGGACAAAATTTGAATCTATTTAAAAATTAGCGATGAATAGCAATTTTGGTGAAAAGTCCTTGTTAATATTATTATTAAAGAATTTTGGTTGGAAGAAAAGGAGGATTATTGTTTGGATGGATGACAATTATGTGAGACTTTTGATATTCTACATAACTGAAGCCATCACAACCTCTACAATAGGATTTTCTTATTGATAAATATATTACATAGATTTTTTTTTAAAAACTTTGAAGTACTTCATATAAATGAAAAAGAAAAATATTACCATTGAAAATTGCTGAAAACTAAAATCCTAGCAGTATTTGCCACCTCAAAGAAATTGCACGGTGGGGCTGATGATGACCTGCCTTGCCTTTTCCACCTCTGTGCTGGTGGATATGGGAATGTAACATACTAGCTGTATAGAAAAACATTTTAATTAATTTCTCCTCCCCCCCTTAATCTTTCAACATTTATCTGAAGCCTCATGAAGAGTAAGCAGTTTATCCATTAAAATGTCAGCCCCCCCCCTCACTATAGCTGATACACAATTACAGATCACCAAACATAGCATATTTTCATTACAAATAAAGCGAATCAACTTGGTTGAACCCAGTACTACCACCGTGTGACATTACTTCTTTTGCAAGTGGGAAGCCTAAAATATAGTTATTGATACTTTTAAATCAATTAGCTTCTCAGGATTTTAAATTGATTGCAAATTCATCCTCTTCGGGGTAAAGTCGTATTTTGGTGCCATTTAAAGCTCTTTTTTAAGTGACCATACAGATTGGGCCAGGAGAAAGTCTTGTTTTCTTGCTATTTTAGGGCACCAAACTACGACTTTACCCCGAAGAGGACAAATTTGGAATTAATTTAAAATCCAGAGAAGCTAATTGATTTAAAAGTATCAATAACTATATTTTAGGATTCTCATTTGCAAAAGAAGTAATGCCACACGGTGGCAGTACTGGATTCAACCAAGTTGATTCGCTTTATCTGTATTTCTGTAATGAAAATAGGCTAAGTTTGGTGATCTGAAATTGCGTATCAGCTATAATGAGGGCGGTGAGTCATTGTTTGGGTGGGGGTAGGGTAGATTCCTAAAAAAGTACATTTTAATGGACAAACTGCTTTCTCTTCATGAGGCTTCAGATAAATGTTCAAAGAGGTAGGGGGAGTAGGAACTAATTAAACTGTGTCTCTATTGAGCTAAAATGTTATATTCCCATATCTACCATTATGCTGCTCCTTACTTTTAGTTGAAAAACCTTTTTTTTTTAATGAAGCTTAGAGACAAACTTTTTAAAGGCAATGGAAAAAATATGTCATTTAAAGTAAAAGTATATAAAAAAGAAAAAAAGTAATTAATTACAAAAAAAAAATACACAAAATAATAGCCTACTTACAAAAACTAAGATATAAACTCCCAGCAATCCGTTCTGCTGAGCAATGCCGAAGCGTATCCCCCCCCCCGTGGAAAAGAAGGCTTTCCAAATTTGTTTTATGGGTTCAAATTTTACGCTAAAGTTCAAATTTTGTTCGAATCACAAATCCCTGAATCACAAAGCCTGTTTAATTAGACTAGATAGCTCTTTTGAAAGTACTAAAAAAATTTAGCGTAAAGAGCGAGGAATTGACTAGGGGGCGAACCCCCTCATATACGTAATAATTTCTATTCGTTTTAAGTTTTAATGTTACTCATTACTTTCAATTGAAAAAACTTGTTTTTTATTTAATTTCTGATCGTTTTTTAAATATTGCTGGGAAATCCGGCGCCCCCTTCATAGAAATGTCCCTTTCCCCAAGGATAAATCCTCCATGGAAAGATCCTCCCACGTAACCCTCTCCTCCGACCCCCCCCCCTACCAGAAAAAATCCCTCCTGAAAACGTCTGTATACTTCCCAATAATCAATACTATATGTAAAATGTAGTATAAATATATAGTATACAATATAATATAAACAATATAGTATAAATATAGTATAAAGTTCATAACTTGCAGCCCTTCCCCCGGGAACTGTGGGGGATTAAGTCATCCTCAAAGACATATTTATTAAACTATCGACTATGTTGAACAAAATGGCTATCTCAAAATTTTGGCTGGGTGACTTAGGGAAAAAATTAACGTGGGATGGGGCCAAGTTGCCCTCCAATTTTTTCGGTCACTTAAAAAGGGCACTAGAACTTTTAATTTCTGTTCAAATGAGCCCTCTCGGTATATTCTAGGACTACTGGATCGATACGATCACCCCTGGAAAAAAACAAACAAATAAACACGCATCCGTGATCTTTCTTCTGGCAAAAAAATACAAAATTCCACATTTTGCAGATAGGAGCTTGAAACATCTACAGTAGGGTTTTTTGTTGCACTTAATCTTGTGGTTTGATTTTCATTAAGATTCTCTCACTTTTAGGGGGTGTTTCCCCCTTTTTTCGAAAATAAGGCAAATATTTTCAGGCTCGTAACTTTTGATGGGTAAGAGTAAACTTGATGAAACTTATATATTTGAAATCAGCATACAGATCCGATTCTTTTGATGTATCTACTGGTATCAAAATTTAGAGTTTCGGTTACTATTGAGCCGGGTCACTCCTTACTTACAGTTCGTTACCACGAACAGTTTGATCGCTGATCAAAGTTTATGTTATTTATGCCTTTCATTTATGTTATTTTACTGTGTTCATGGCCGTATATTTGGCTTTAAAATACACATATTTGTCTATCTATCTAATATGCAGAATAATTGTACTAAACACATTTTGCATGCAGACCTGCTATGCTTACACTCCCCCCCCCCCTAATGTACAAATCTATAGCGCAAATTTATTTCCAAAGTAACGAAGAAGCTAACAAAAAAAAGGTGTGTTCTCGAATTTTACACAGCGTAAACTTGAGTGAGTGGCGCATAATATACAAGTACCAAAATTCCTTCCCTCTACGAAAATTTAAAAATAAAACTCAAATAAACTTCTCAAATTTGGAAAGCCTTATTTTTCACGGGGGGGGGGGGTATTTTTCGGGGGGGGGGGGGGGTATTTTCCGGGTTTTTCCGCGGGGGTATTTTCCGCGGGGGGTATTTTCCGGGAAGGGGGCGGGGTATTTTCCAATGGGGGGTATTTTCAGGGGGGTATTTTTCGCGGGGGGAGGGGGGTATTTTCAGGGGGGTATTCGCCCGGGGATAAAGGCCTAGAACCGATACGATCACCTCTGAAAAAAAAGTTAAAATAAAACAAACAAACCAATAAACACGCATCCGTGATCTTTCTTCTGGAAAAAATAAAGAATCCAACATTTTTGTAGATAGAGCTTGAAACCTCTACAATAGGGTTTTCTGATACGCTGAATCTTATGGTATAATTTTCGTCAAGATTCTATGATTTTTAGGGGGTATTTCCCACTTTTTTCGAAAATCAGGGAAATCTTTTCCGGCTTGTAGCCTTTAATGGGTAAAGCTAAACTTAATGAAGCTTATATATTTGAAATCAGCATAATAAGCCAATTCTGTTGCTATATCTATTGATATCAAAATTCTATTTTTTAGAGTTTCGGTTACTATTGAGCCGGGTCGCTCCTTACTTACAGTTCATTACCACGAACTGTTTGATCAAAACACTAGCATAGCATAATCCTAAAAATGCCGCAAAATATCAGCAGTCAGTTTATTTGCGCGAATTTTAGTCACCCATAGAAAATGTCAAGAAGCGGCAATTTATTTTTCTTCATTGACTTTCAGCTAGATCTACATCCCCTTGATAATGTAAAATGCTGCAGTAGCACTTGGTCAGCATATCAGGGACGTACACATGGATGGGGGCTAGGGGCCCGGCCTCCCATATTCCTAAATTTTCTCAAATTTCTGGGCACTTCTTATTCAAATTATTATTTAATTTTTATTATTGCGTACCACCGCCAAAAAAAATACTGCTTGCGTGCCTGAGCTTCTCCAACCAAAAGGGGTGTTATATAACAGTAACACAGAATAATCGTTTTTTATCAAAGATGCTGTCCTACAAATTTTTTTACAAGATTTGCTGCTCAAAAATCTGATCCCTTTTGTAAATTTTCTTCTCATAAAAAAAAAAAAAAAATCTATCTGTTTGAACTTTCTTAAGCTTTAATATAAAGCTGGTTTCAATCAGGTAAAAACTAGATATATTCGATACCTTGGCAACGTGAAGTATTGCATCAACCTTTACCGGGCTTTGCCGATTAGAGTGTAGCGAGATCAAAACTTTAGTGTTGCTTCTTCGCCATCAATTTTGTCTCAACTCTGCACCCTCAACACTTTTGCAGAAGTCTTACCAAATTTAGGTTTCGAAAACAGTATCTCTGAGGGAGATTTTTTCTTAATATGCTACCCCTTCAGCCCAATCTATTCAAAGCCTCCCCCTTAACGCCCTCCCAGGAAGTTCCCATTTCCCTTACATCTTTCCTTGCAAGATCCTCCCAACCCAACCGTGGACGGCCTGCTTTTCGTTTGATTTTAGACGGTTGACCGAAAAGGACCATCTTTGGTAATCTGTCATCCTTCATCGGCAGAACGTACCCTAGCCAACTTAACCTTTCTGTCGTTATAGCCCTAGAAAATAGGATTGAACAACACTTTTCGCTAAGCTACTATTTGAAATACGGTCAGTCAATCGGGTACCCAAAACAATCCGTAGGCAATTTCTCCGGAAAAACATCTAGCAAATCTTCCTCCGTTTTTCGGACCGCCCATGCTTGAGAGCCATACTTCACCACTGTCATCACTGTATCTTCCAATATTCCAATCTTGGGTCTCAGACTTATCTTCTTATTATTCCAAACATTTTTCAACAGTGAAAAAACACCCTGGGGCTTGACTATTCTACTTTTAACATCTTCACTGCACCCACCGTCTTCATTAATAATACTACCTAGGTAAGTGAAGCTGTCCCCTTGGTCGATCTTCTCGTTACCCAGCATCACCTTTTCATCTTCACCTATTCCTAGCCTCAGCGACATAGTCTTCTTGACATTTATTCTTGCTCCCTGAAGTCACAAAACCGCAAGAAGTTCATTGATTTTGCTAACACTTTCATTTAGGATGCTTAAATCATCAGCGCAATCTAAGTCCAGGAGAGTTTTACTTTCCCATTTGATTCCGTGTCCTCCCATTGCCTTTGCTATGCTCCTTAAGACAAAGTCCATCAAAATGATCCAAAAGTGGGGATAGAACGCAACCCTTCATAACTCCAGATTTAGTACGAAACCAGCTACTAACCTCATTTCCTACCTTAACCGCAGCGATGTTATCCTCGTACATAACACTATTTACTTTAATTCATTTTTCTGGTATACCATACGCGGATAAGACCTTTCCTAAAGCTCTTAAGACCTTTCTAATTAGCTGAGTCAAATGTTTGTTCGTAACTTATAAAACTGAAGACTAAAGGTGTTTGATGACTTAGGATTTATCAGTTATTAATCTAAGAAAGAAAATGTGGCCCACACATCCCTTACCCTTCCTAAAACCACACTGTTCCTCTCTTAAAATTTTATACACGGCATCCTTAAGTCTAAAAAGTATAATCATACTAAGTCATTTGCTAACTACAGAAACCAGGCTAATGCTTCTATAATTACAACACTTACTCTTATCACCTTCCTTAAAGAGGGGTTTAATTAGAGTTTTTTTAATCGCTAGGACTCCAAACCACTAAAGAAAAAGGCTTGGGACAATAACAGCAAAAATCACATTCAATTGCAAACGAAAATGTCGCACAACAAAATCTGTGGTTAGAAGACAAAGCAAAATTACAATAGAATGAAGAAACGCGTTAGGTTAACATGTGTGAGTCTGTGAAGAATAAACAGACAGGAGGAATTTGTTTCTAGCATCTATGACACATGCAACATTACATAAGATGACAAATCACGCTGAGCAGCTAAAGAAAAAGGCATGGAGCAAGGAAGAACAAAATTACATCGAATTGCAAACGAAAATGTGACTTGAAAGTAAAGAGTAACACAATAATTATGCTATTGGGTAATTTAGACATTTCACAATTACAACAAAATAAGGAACGGGTTATTTTAGTGTCTGTAAAGAATAAATAGGAAGGAGGAATTTCATTCACACCATAGTTTCTTTATTCAATTGAAATTGCTTATTTGCCAACCTATGACTTGAAACTAAAGAATAAAACGACAAATATACCAATGCGTAATTTAGATATTTCATCGAGTCGTAAATAAAATCTGCCATTAGAAGAGAAGCAACAGTGTGCCAGGACAATACAAATCCTATAAAATGGTCAGTTGGACCTGAGTACATCTACGAAAACTAATTCAAAACGTTTTCCTTACCTCATTGTATTTGCTTGTCCATCATTGCCAGGAGCTTCGAATCCCTTTCTGATTAAGAGGCAAGCTTTCCTCAATTCTTCTGCATAGCGATCTTCATGACTCAGGTAATCAATCGGAATTTTATCTTGTAGTTCAGTATACGATAATATAAATCTTTCTGAAAATAAAACCATCTTACACTTAAGAGACTTGATCTTGTTTGTAGCGATTTTTGATCGTTTTAAGCTTGATTGGCATATTCAATTAAAGTTTTACTCAGTTTAATATTTATTTATTCACTTATATTGGAATCTGTTGTGTATTTGTTTGCTGTGATTGTCTATTTAATTTCTGTTTGTTTTGGTTTCATTTATTCTTTAATAGTAATTTCTGGTCGCTTTGAGTTTGAATTATCATATGTTTTTACTTCTGCTGGTCTTAAGTTTAATATAGCCTTTAGTTTTCCTTTAAAAAATTTTTTTTCTGAAAGTTTTTTTTCAGTTTTTTTTTAATTAATCAATTTGGAATAATCGAAGAACTGAAAATTGGGTTTTCTAGTTTCAGAGACAGTAATACCGCATGATGACACATTCATCCCTAAAGATCCACGTAGTCAACACAAAGGATGGTTTATATAGAATATATATTTATTTTATAGCTTCACTTAACCACGTTGTGGCTTCATAAAATTTTGTGCAGTGGTACATAATTGTGCATCGACCATTATCGGGGAGGGTCGATCGATCTTTGTGTAGGTGGAGGAGAGCACTAGACCTTTCAATTTCCAATCAAACAAGCCCATTCCTAAGTTTCTACGACAACTTCTTCCATAAAAAGTGGCCTTGTAAAAAAAAAGAATAAGCCATATCGCTATTTTCCTTGCTATTTACTATCAAAGGCAGCGCAATAGTGCTGCCTGTGATACATCAGATCTGTCCAAGATGGGAGATAATGTAGAGCTGGGGTATCAAAATTTCTTTAGAAGAGCTAAATTACTAGGCAGACTCGGGGAATTCGTGCAACAAAACCTGGTCACCAGCTAAAGCTATTGTCTCAAGTGTCCGTGCTCGATTGAACCTCTGTGAGGGAAGGGCTATATTTATATTCTAGTCACATGAATCCATGAGAAGGGCCCTTTTTATTTGAATTGAATTCGGTGGGATTGTCCAAAGGGACATTTGTTTCGTCTCAAGAAGGACCGAGTTCAATCCAAATAGATATTACCAGTTTTTTTGCTTTGCAATTGTTATTCTTGTATCACAAGAGTCGCAAAATCTCAAAGGGCCTTGGCACTGCAGGTCTAGTAATTTGGTATAATACACTTATTAGCCAACATACTTCAAAATATATTAGCTCAGTATATCAGACTTATCCATCTCAGTTCAAGTTATAAATAGAGGAAACATTCATACAATTCCCATCACAGCCACAAAATAAATCACAAGGTTAATTCTGCAAATGAAAAAGTTCTTCGATAGCAATAGCCTGAGCACTTCGCTGGAGTCACCCCGCCAAGGAATACTCTAAGCGTCAATTCAAATGACCTAATCGTCCTAAAATGATTCTGCAAAAATGTTGAGGGCCACGATAACAGTGGGAAAAACTTATTTAGGTTCGTGTCTGAGGCCACCAAACAGTACAAGGGCCGAAATTTTTCTAGCCAAGCAAGAGACTGTCTTATCATTTGGCGCGTAATCGCGTAAGCAATCTAATAGCGTTGGTTGGCAAAATTAGGAAGGGGGGCTGATGTAGTGCCTTGAGGTCCGCCCAAAATTGACACCTGGAAAATATCGTGTTAATTCCCTGCTATGGATTGAGTGCTACAGATTGGGTTTCTAGCAGGGAAATGATTATAAAAAATTGAAACTACAAATCGATGGATAGTATTGAAATCCTCAACCCTCCATCCCCGGAAGGCGTGAGCGTGGACTCTGATGTGTTGCTTAACAGTGATACAGCTGGGCCAATGCTTGTGGAAGATATATACTCACGGCCCCATTCTCTAGGAGTGGGGTTGTATATTCCAAGAGAAGTCAGTATGTGTTGCCAAAACAAAGCCCGGGGTGGGGGAGGTACAAGACTCTTGGACATATGAAGCGCCATTCAAGGCACAAGAAAAGATCTCCTGGGGAGCAATCCGAGACAGAAAAACAAGTTCTTTTGCTATTACCTGATTACCTGAGAATTGAGTGTCACTTATAACTGGGGAACGGTGGGTGATTCCCGCTATCCTTTTGGGGACGAGTGCTACCTGCCCAGGCCGATCTGAAGCTAGTGAGCGGGGCTCTCTAGAAGAAGCAGGAAAATAATGGTAGATACCTTTACACTACCGAGAAAGCCTCGTATAGAAAGGGGAAAATAAGAGAAAGGCCGGCCTAATCTCAAGACACCGCGCCCAAGAGACACCGCGTCCCTAAAAAGAGAACAAGGGAAAAAAGAAGAAAAATCTTTGGTTACCTGACCAAAAAACAAGCTTTGCTGAGCCTATTAAACTCATACCATTCAGAGTGAAGAGCAGTCATGGCGAAAACTCGAAAGAAAAGGACTCCACAACATTATACAGGGTCTAGACGATTAAAAATAAAGCGGAATAGACTTTGTTGTAACGTTTGCTGCACAAGACTGGAGGGAAACTGAATCTACGTCCGATGTCAACCTGAGAAAACAGACGCCTGGGTGAACGTGACAAACGGTGCTGCGTTGGGATACCTGGCTCTGGTTCCAGGAGATGTACCTCAGAGGAAAAACATACCTGTCGAGCATCTCTTATACGAGTTATTGGAAAATCCAATAGGTCTAATGATGAACTGCAACAGGTTCCTTAGACGGGAGAATGTCATGTGAGATGTGAGATATGCTTACATAGCCATTGACGTGAACCTGGTTGAAGAAATTGAGAGGCTTAATTTTCCACTTTCTATTGGGAGAAAGGGACATATGCTTCCATCTTTGTATAAGAAAATGGCAATAATATCTCATGCAAGTGAGGGTGTGACTTTGCCCCCGACTCAGGGAGGCAAAGTCATATCCTTATCATGAGCTTAAATTCGTTTAATGCCAGCATATGAGTCACAAAGACTACAACGCTACCATATCAATTTGTATCATTACCAAGCGACCCTACTTAGCCTTATAGGGCTATATATTTACAGCGATGGCGAAGAAGCCTTGGACAGTTACAAAACTAGTCATTGGAAGATCGAACCAGCCGAGCATCACACACATAATCGGGTGAGCATCACTCCAGAACACGAGTTTAATTTCATTAAAAAAAAAACTAGAAACTTCGAAATTATCCAATGACTGTTCTAGGGGTGCTGTAGCCATTACGGTCGAAAATATACGGTTAAAAATATAATGGATAAGTTCTTGTGCCGTGTTTAGCTCGGTATATATGGCTCAGAATAGAAGAGAACCACCCGCATAAGTAACGGAATTTGGTGGAATTCTGTAGAAATGAAAAAAAAGTTAATTTTATCATACGATGCCACTGTGCATCACATGTTACGAGGAGGTTCTAAAACAAAGTTAAGGGGGCGTTAGCTCCTAGAGTACCTGGCTGGGGAAAACCTTACCTTGTATAACCGAGGTCCAACGCGCACTCTAATAACGAGAAGAATAAAAGTGGCCTCATATTTACCAATAATTTCTTCCCAGCATTATAGAGTAGTTCGAGAGTGGCATGTCAGTGATGTCCCGCCCTTCTAAGACCGTCAAATAATAAGATTTATTGTCGTTTCAACAGCAAAAGAGGCTAAAGAGAGATATAAAAATCATCCCATGATCTATTAGCAATTTTTTCTACAATTTTACTTATTAACTGGAAGCAGATATATAGCTCACCTTTATCAAGGAGGTACACTTGTACCTCTTTAAAGAGGCGACCCACCACAATGTTAAGCGATTTCCGGTCCTAGCGGTCGCAGAGAGACGGCGGTGACCGCATTTTGTAGTCTAAGCTCAAACTAAGAAACATGCAAAATTTCACCCCCCTCCGACTTTATCTTCATGGGGGAAAGTGGGCCAGAAGTTTCGACCCTCCCACCACAGCCCCCCTTTAACGTTGTCCGATTGGGCTGAAATTTAGAGGATAAGCTATCCTATGGCCTGGGAGCTCATCCTCAAAATTTCAGCTCAATCCGATCACTTCTTCCCTGTTTTCCAAAAACCAAATATAGCCACTTAATGTTCATCAAGTTATTTTTTTTATCAGCCACGCCTACAGGCCACAGTTGGCAACGGATCCGGGTGAATGAGGACTCATTCGAACCGGAATTCGACCTGTTAGGGCCTTTTGATATTTTCAGACCGAAAAAATTATCCCCCGAATTTACATTTACGAAAAACCTCGTTTTCCTATAAGAGCCCATGTTAATTTTTTAAATTCCTAAAAGCATAGTATTTTATTATCAAATTAGATCAAAATAGTCCTCTTGACCTGACAAGACCGACTGCAAGCTTCCGAAAATTCCAGCTCTTTCCCAGAAGTTTTTTTTTGTCGAAAAACGAAAATCTTACTTTGTATTTGCTTGCGTCGAAAATAGATTGCAGAGACTAAAAATAATTTAACAAAAGTCTCTGATAGTACAGTGGTCACTATTCCTGTCGGTCATGCGGAAGACCCGGGTACGATTCTCCGTCAGAGTAAAATTTTTATATATTGAATTTAAAGTAGTATCTCTTAAATTTAAAGTTTAAAAAAGAAACTCAGTTTCTTTTTTAAACCCAATCTATTAAATCCTTCGGCTCAACAGACGTCTCCAGAAGAATATCACAGTCGGCCTTCAGCTTACAGGCAAGTCTCCACTGCTTTGATAACATGCCGTATACCCGCATGCTCGAAGAAAAGTTGAAAAAAGAAAATCTTACCGTGCATTTGATTTGAGTATTCAGGAATTAAAAGATTTAACACAAGAATCTTCAAAAGCGGGGGGTTCGGGGGGCGGCAGCCCCCCAACTTTAACTCCTGACACGATCAGCTAACAGTTATTCAAGCAATAATAAGTAATAAACTGTACAAAAACGTGCAGAAATTATTTGAAAAAAACTACGTTTTCGAAAGAGGTAAAGAGGCTGAGTCACAAGTTTGAACCTTAAAACGTACAGGGATTAGGAGGTACAGTTGGGGGGCTGCCGCCCACCAAACCCCCGCTTTTGATGCCTCTTTTGTTAAGATTTTTATTTTGGGGGTCTTCCGCCCCCCTCAACCCCCGCTTTTTCCCTTGCAAAGAAATGCTTTGCATCACGAACGAAGTCTGCTTGATTTTTTTTACCATAAGAACATTCATTGCATCTCTTTGATTAGAAACAGTACTGAGCCTGTTGGCTGGATTATTTACAGGAGATTTTTCCCTAACCGATTACAAGCTATAATGTGATGAACTTGGTACAACTAACTGATTGCAGGCTACAGGACTAAAAAAAACCCTTAACAAAAGAGGCTGCAAAAGTGCGGGGTTTGGGGGGCGGCAGCCCCCCAACTGTACCTCCTAATCCCTGTACGTTTTAAGGTTCGAACTTGTGACTCAGAACTTTAACTCTTTCGAAAACGTAGTTTTTTTCAAATAATAATTTGAAGGATCAGTTGAACTACCGGCTTTAGGTACTGCTAAAGCATTTGTCTTTTTTAAAAATTCAGGAAAAACCCCATGGATCAACGATACATTAAAAATATGTGCCAATAAAGGTGAAATACTTGACGCTATCTGCTTAACAGTTTGAGCTGAAAATCCAAAGTCATCCACAGAAAAACTCTGTTTAAGCTTTACAATAATTTTTTACCTTTTGAGGCACACTTTCCGAAAAAGTAAACGAGCTTTCTGCAAGCCGTTCATTACCTAGAACAAGAGGAGAATTCAGTAGTGTGTTAATAGTCGATGCCAATTTAGAAACAATATTGCTAAAATATTTGCCAAAAGCATTTAAAATATCCTTCGGCTCCGTAACTTTTTTTCCTATTTATTTCCAGGCAATCAACGTTAGTGAAAATCGTCAAACATCGAGAGCGTGTTTCAGCATCCGTCATACTAGGCCAAAAATTTGAAACTCAATTCCAGGTAGAATCCGGGAGCATTCTGATAAACGCTTCTTTCAGAGGTTGCTTGAAAATTATTTGAAAGTCAAATCTGCGGGGTAATAGTTCAATTATTTTTTGTAGTGTTTATAAGTGTTTTTGTTTGACAAGTTAGTTTAAGGCTGCTTTAATTTTAGTATTGTTTAAGTTGAGCGCTTGAGTATGTCATTAGGCATGAGGACTGTTTTTTTTAAGACTGTATGTATATTTGTGTTTAAATAAAAATGTTCTCATTATAATACTAATTGAATTCGTCAAATAAAAATTAGATCAGGTCCTGCCTTTGTCTTGGAATCTGATAGTAAAGAGTTGCAATCCTCTAGTTTTGGCTTGTTTACACACACATACTGCAGATTTGAATAAAGATCCTCGTGGCTCTAAGAACCACCATTGTCCTTGAATAAAATCAGATTGCCTTTTTTATCATGATATTTAAATATTTCGTTGCAATTATCTGTCGGTACATGCAGTGTCTGATGTTTCTGCTAAAAGACACTCGAGAAGACAACCATCGCTCAATCGCACTACTACCAAGAGTTAACACACTGAGAAGATTTTCCGTAGTCTCACTATAGAGTGTCTCAACCGTATGAATATTGAGCAAATCGTCATTATTGTTCGAAAATCTGGATTCTAGAAGAGACTTCACTCAATCAACAGCCATGTGCTTTCTTGAAATGCAGGAAGAATGATCTTCATGTTGAGCGGTGTCAAAGTCAGTTCGATGCGCATTCTGTAGCAATTCAGTAGTATCATTCAGTGAATATAGCTGATAATCCGGCTAAAAGAGGACGGGTTAAAGTTCCTTTTACCATTTCAAGTTCCATTACTTCATGATCGCTCCACTCCCGTCTTTAGTACAAACTAATGGTGAACCGAATGGTCAAGGGACATACAACCTTGATTTTGCTGCTTCCTCCTTCACATCGATCGGTCAAGTGCAGAGTTCCTTATCGCCTTCCCTTCCTGGGTCATTCATCAGTTCAAGTTACTAAATCAAACAGATGTCACCTTTAAAGTGGCAACATGCAATTTTTAAGGAAGTATTAGCTTGCTCCAGCTTGTGGGTTTGTGAGTATGTGCGGGAGTTACGAAATAGTTCGAACCCGGGGACAATGCTGCAAGTTTTTCTATAAGACAATTTGAGTTCTAAACAATAAAATTATCGTACTCGAGATGCTCAAATTCTGCACTAAATCTTCAGTTTCTTTGAAAATCGTAGCACATAATCAATCATCCTATTTGGTAATATGGCCTCGGGACAAACGCATACCTTTCTCAATAACAAATAAATGAACAAATTGCCTAACTTACAGCCCTTGTTCTGAGGAATGTGGGGAGGTTGACATCCCCAAGACATAATACTGGACCTTTCAATAATGCTGAACAAAATGGATCTCTAAAAATTTTGATCGGATGTGTTTTGGGAAATGATACGCCTAAGGGAGCTGATTGCCCTTCATTCACTTTTGACTCTAAAAAAGGGCACTAAAACTTCAGACTTCCAATCAAATGAGCTCCATCCAATCCAAAGTTTATACGACCAACTGTTCCATAAAAACCTTATATGCCCCAGGGCATAACTTACAACCCTTGCCCATGGGCTCTGGGGGATTGTGTCCACCCTAAATACATTGTTATATGATTTTTGGACTATTGGTAACAGAATGGCTATCTTACAATTTCAATTTGAATACGTTTCTGAAAAAGATGGTGTCAGGGAGGGGGGGCTATCTGCTCTCCATCATTTTCGACTCTTAAAAAGGAATTAAAACTATACATTTCCAATCAAATGAGCCTCTTCTGAAGTTCCACGGACACCTCTTCCATAAAAACGTTAAATGCCCCTGGGGCATAACTTACAAGTACGTAAAATGACAAGAAAAGCTGTGGCTGAGTATTACCACAAAAAAATTGATAAGCTTTTTGAATCAAAGCCTAGCATGTGGTATAAGGAAACAAAACAAATTTGTGGAAAATCCCCTAGTGGTTTTGATTTTTGTTCTGATTCTAATGGTGAAACAAATGCTAAACAGTTAAATGGTCATTTTGCCAGAATAATCCAGTCTTTACCGCCTCTTGATGTAAATAAAACGAACCAAGAGTATCAGAAAATTCCACATGATGGCGTACCTTTACCTACTATTTCTGAGGATCAAGTTTTTAGTCAAATAAAGAAACTTCAACGAACTAGTATAACTCCCATAGATATTCCGATTGAACTTACAAAAGCATTTCCTGACAAATTGACTAAGCCACTAAGACAAATTTTTAATTACATTTCAACTTCTTCAGCTTACCCACAGATATGGTAAACGAGGTATGGTACTCCAATCCCTAAAAAAGATACTGAACTTAATTTCGATGGTGTGAGGCCAATCACTTTGACCCCCTTGTTCAGCAAAATGTACGAAAGTTTTGTAGCAAATTGGCTAAAAGCTGAAGTTGAACCGCTCCTTGATCCTCATCAGTATGGTAACAGAAAGAATACATCAGCATCCCAGTATCTAGTCATTCTATTTTATTTTTAAGCATGCTGATGAACCTGGTAAATGGCTAAACTTAATAGCAATTGATTTTAAAAAGGGTTTCGATTTGATTGATCATAACATTTTAATATCTAAGCTTTTAATTGATTTTGGAGTAAATCCTGATGTTGTGAAAATGATTCAGAGTTTTTTAATAAATAGGTTCCAAATTTTAAAATATAGGAAGTCTTTCTCTGAATCTGAGCCAGTTTTTTGTGGTGTACCTCAAAGTACCATTCTGGGTCCTATTTTTTTCAAGTTATGATCAATGATATTGCTAATGATCGTGAAGACCGCTGGAAATATGTTGACGACCTTACCCTTCGAGAAATTTGTGAAGCAAATGAATGTAGCAAAGCTCAAATTTTAATTTATAACGTGAAGACCAAAGCTTCCAGTTCAAATATGACAGTAAATGACAGTAAAACTTCAATTTTAACTAGTTCATTTTTAAATTCTTCTAAACCAAATTTTCTACCAACTATCTCTGATTCTCTTAAAGTCAGGAAGATTAAACTCTAGGGAGTTATTCTGGGAAGCAAACACATCTAATCTAGTAAAAAGGGGTAATGTTGGGCTGTAGATGCTCAAGCTTATGTCGAAACATGGCGCCCCTCCAGATCACCTCTTCCGAATATTTACATCTTTTATTCGCCCAATTCTGCAGTATGCATCTCCTGTATAGAATTTTGGACTGACGGCTGAGCAGTTTCCTATGACCTCAAACTTGGAAAAGCAGCATTTCTTTCTCGATGTAGCTCAATGACTACTAAATAAGTTTTATAATCTTAAAAAATATATTCTGCGTGATTTAAAGCGCCATCTATTCTCCATCAAAACAATTAATTCTTCTGAACAAAAAGAAACAAGAAATCGTTATAGAATACATTTTAAATAACAAACAGTACATTGATTTAAAGAAACCCAAGTAAGTCTTATCTTCCGAATTATATTGTATGGTAACGCCACTGCACCAAGTTCTATTGGCACTGGCTAGAGGTACGAGAGTTTATTACAAACAATCTGGGTGCAGGGAGACGATAATCGTGCAATCCACTAATCTATTACTATATTTACCTTGAAAAGAAGACTCAGTGGTTCATAAGAGGGAAGATAAGGAATCGTTATCAGCGGAATTTATTTTGTACTTCAAATATGTCTTTAAATGAACCTTACTTTTAGAGATGAAAATTAACAAACGATATAATCAAATTGAAGCAGCTTAATTAAATATTTATCAAAACCATTCCCAGGGAAGGGAAATGTGCCAGCCCCTTTCCGGTTAGTCAGGCTAAATAGTTAAGTGAAATGAAATACATAAATCTTTATCTTTCCTTTGTATTTCCTATTATCATATAAACCAATCATCACGCATTTTATTTAAATTTTCAGCAAGTTCGTACACCTGTTTAAGACTTAGACATTAATAATTTCTCGCAATAAAACATTAGAGACAGTAGTCCGACTGTAAGAATTCAAAACAATTTATGTTACTACGCAAATATAAAGAAATTTAGCGTATTGACAAATGACTTAGCGTTGTTTGACTGTTTCTAGAAAATTGTCCTTTACACACTGACAATTTTTGCAAGCCTCCATGATAAGACAAAGGAATTTTTAAATTCTTACTCTTCATTTTTTAACTGCTTCTGCAAGTAATGAACTGACATATAAGCCTTCTGGGAAACCATAAACTTCTTATTATATTGAGATGTCAGTAAGATATATGAAAAAAAAAACTGAGTCAAGCCTGTTGAGTTTCAGAAGGGTGTCAACAAATCTTAGTGTTATAAAAAAAAAATAATAATAAATTACGCCCTTTTTACTGCAAACAGGGTATTGTGTATACATTTATGGGCAAACTGAATGCTATGGTCAAACATGCGGCCAGGCACAGAATTCAACAGTCGGCTTACAAATTGGGGGAACTGAATGAATTAATATGTAGCACAATGCATGTTCAAACAAATAGCATGGCTGCAGCAGTAAAAACTGCTTTCAAACACCTTTTTTGTTTTTTCAAGCAAGTGGCATTTTTATCCATTTCAGTAAAACTTACAGAGAATCAAATAAAGCAGACCTGTTGCCGAAGGAAAGTGATCTGATTAACCAGAGAAAACCTAGAATGGAAGTATTCGCTGGATTCTCTCAGATCCACAATAAAGAGGTGAGCAACCACTAATTTGTACCAAATACCACACCCCTTTCCTGGAAATTATTAGCAAAACAAATTACTTTGGTGCATTTTACATCCTGAATAAAAAGGGAAGCTGCATGTTAACAACTTTCATTGCTATTTTGCAGGAAAAAAAAAATACTCTAAAAAGGTTACACAAAACAGATCATTTCCAAAAAATGGTCTTAATTTCATATATATATTTTTAAAACAGTGCAAATACCAGTAGGGTTCTCTACGATTCAGACTAGGGGGCAGGACCACCCAATTGATTCATACAAATGATTTCCCCTTCGAGAAAATTGGTGGCCTAAAAATGTGATTTTATCGTATTTCTAACACCATTCCTAGAAAAAAACTACCCGGTCTCCTCCCCCCCCCCCACAAAAAAAAGATTTGGCCAGTACATATCTATGCTAGTTGATTTCCCAGATGGGTCTGCCTGGAGCTATTAGGCTTTACGTGCACGTTTTATTTTCAAGAGTCAAAATGTGTCGCACGTCAAGTTGCTCGAAAAGAAATAACAAAATTTCGATCGCTTAACTTTCTAAAAACTTAATTATTTTATTAGTTTTAACTAGAAAAAGCCAGATTAAGACTTGAAATTAGCATCTTTGCATTCATAATAACTCCTTTCTAGGCTAGTGATTTTTTTTTCTCTGGGCCTTTTTGTCATGACATGGTTGGAATAATTTTCTCATCTACATTGATATGTCAATAATTATTCTAAAGGCTACATTACCTAGTTCTCTTCTGTTCTCAGTCGCTTTGGTAGATCCGTCAAGCAAATTTGTAATTTCAAGTTTATTGAAGGTGCAATTTTTTCTCTCCTCCTGAAGAATCGACATAATTCGCTATAATAAACAGAGAAATAAGGAAAGCGTCAAAGAGACGTTACTGAGGCCAATTTACTTTTATTGTTTGAGCTATCATAAAAAAGAAAAAAAGGAATATTCTGTCACTGATACTGACCATTATATGAAGCATTAGAGAATTCTTGAATTATTCCATAAACTTAAATATTTTGATATTCCCGTATATACAAGGGTGTACCCAAGACTTTGGTCTGGCAGGAGGGGGGCTAGACCACAAAAATAATTACGTGTAAAAGTTGAATAAAACTAGACTGATGTTTCTTTAATTGAGTTCAGGCAGCAATGGGGGATCACTTCGGCCGCAATAATACGGCCTGAACAAAATGCGCCGTTCGTAACAAAAACATACTTTGTGGTCTTACAGGTAATTTTGTCCAACACTTCGTGTTACAAGTTTAGCTACCGATTGAAAGAGTTTTACAAAAAAAAGTTTTAAACTACTTGGCAGAGTATGATCATGTGTAAAGCTTGGAAAGATGATGTTCGTATAAACATCCTAGATGCTCTTTTGAAAATCTGGTTGCACACAGTATATTTGATTTAGTTTAAAACCTCAACTTACCCTGAAGAATAAAACTTAATATCGCGCTATATTCCTCAGATATTGCATCTATTCTATTTTGACAACCTGGATGTCTGTCACAAAAGCGTTTAGCTTTTGATTTAGTTCAATAGTAAGAGTAGAAGTAGGATTACCCTTTCTCCCTTTTTCGGTCTTGAGATATTGCTGAGACTTCTTATTGACAACCAACATGCACATAGTGCCTTTTGATTTAGTTTTAAAGCAAAACAAGCTTTCCCTGAAAGTTTCTACTTTATGCATGCCCTATCCCAATTCTGAGATATTCCACCTGGTCATCTTGCCAATCTAGTCAATTTTGACAAATTGGATGCACTTAAAACTATTTTGATTTTGTTCAATAGTAGCAGCAGTAGCAGTAGAATTAGTAGCAAAAGTTGCAGTAATATTGGCAGCCCTGGCAATTTTGGTTTGATTTCAGTTTAAAACAACCTTCACCATTCCCAGAAAGCTTTACCAATACCCTTAGCATTAGAAATAGCTGTAGTCATAGTGGCAGAAGTAATAGTAGGAGCACTGGGAGTAGTATTAGCAGTAGTAACAGCATTAGCACTTACATTATATCTTTTTGGTTTAGTTCAACGTCCCCTTCTCATGCCCTGATATTTTTAACTTAATACTTTCAGCCATTTCTAGGATATTGGTGATATGGCCTTTTTATAACCTGCATGTGCATAGTGTGTTTTGATTTACCCCAGCGTCTTCCTCAATATTCCCTGAAATTTTCACCGTAATACGCTTAGCTTCAGTAGTGCTACTAGTTCACTCGAAAGGATCCATGGCCAGGGATAGAGAAAAAAATACGATATAAGCAAAACCAAAAAAGAAAACAATAGCCAAACAACTCATAAGCTTATAAAGAGACCATACCTGAGGCCTGGGAGTTAAAACGCAGAAAAGATCATACACCATGAAAAAAAAACGCTCAGGGGACACCAACTCCTCAGAGGAAAAGAAAAAAAAAGCTATTCTCTTTTATTCTTAACTAAATGGTCCTTAAGAATCCTTTTAAAAGTCCCAAACGAGTGGCATCTATGTATTGAAGAAGGTAGGGAATTCCAGACCTGTTGACAAGCAATGAGGGGGTTGAAATCTGACCACATAGTTAGGGTAGGAGGAATGTAGGTATTATGTGCAGAACGAAGGCTATATGGAGCTGAATCAAAAATAAACACAAGAGTTTTTTAAAGAGATTTTGGAAGATTCCCATGAAGCTGATGAAAGGCAAAAGAAGCACAAGAAGGAACGTAAATAGACTGTAGGTTAAAGAGCAGTTTTGGTGAGGAACGGTGGGTATCCATAACCAGGCGCCGTACTTTATTATGCATGACAGAAAGTGACCGCAGTATAGAAGGAAAAGTAGACATCTATACAATGGGGCAATACGAAACATATGACTGGACAAGGTAGAAAAAAATAGCTTCAGAATAGATCCAGGAAATGTACGTCAAAGTTTTCGAATGATACCCAAACTCCGTGAGACCTTAACCCTAATCATGGCTATATCGTTCCTAAACGAAACGTTCTCATCAAGCAGGATAGCAAGAAACCGGACCACCCGATTCTCTAGTCTACACACGGAGCCTTGACACACCTGAAGGTGTGTAAGCTGAGGGAAAGCTATGCCAATTCGAAAAAAAAGAAAATATGACTTGCCAACATTCAAGCCCAAGTAACTTGCATCAAACCATGAAATTAATCTCTCGAATATTGCCACAAGGGTAGATCTGATATCATATTCCGTCTTCCCAAGGATCCCAAGAGTGCTGTCATCAGCAAAAGAAGCGAGAAAATTTTCATTAGAAGTAGTATTGGAACACGAAAGAACATCAGGATGACACAGCTTGCAGCATGCTAGAGGTCTGGTGTTTTTGACTACCAAAATCGGATCATTAAAATAAACAAGAAATAAAAACAAGGCCAAGAACAGATCCCTGAGGGACACCATAATCTACTTCAGAAGGGCTCCGGAAAAGCGGTTCAATTGAAATAAGCCTACCAGAATGATTTGATTCAAACCAAGAGAAAGCATTTGATCTTATACCAATATGCGATAGTTTCCAAAGAAAAATCCAATGGGTCAAAGAATCAAAAACTTTAAACATCCAAAAATAAATCTGCCGGGATAAGACCAGAATCTATTGCCGAATGAATGAAATTCAAAAGAGCTGTGCAATCATGCTCGGTAGAGTGATTCATTTGGAATCCAAACTGGAAATCATGCAAAAATTCTTTTGCATCCAGAAAACTAAGATGCCTGGATAGCATAGCCTTCTCAAAAATTTTGCTGAAAACCGATAGGAGAAAAATTGGCCTATAATTAGTAGGATCACTCCGAGAACCACCTTTATACAGCACTAAAGCCTTTGCTCGCTTGAGAGATTCAGGGAAAAGACAAGTAGTAGTCTTTGTAGTAGCAGTAGTATTAGTAGTGTGTATTACCACTTGAAGTATTACCAGTAGAAGCATGCATATGGTATATTTTGGTTAGTTCAACATCCCTCTTAACATGCCCTGAAAGTATCAATTTAATACACGAGACCATTCCTGGTATATTGCTGAAACGTCCTTTTGACAACCTGCATGCATGGGGTTTGTTTTGGTTTAGTTCAATATCCCAATAAATATTCCCTGAAAACTTCATCTTCATACCCTTGGCCTCAGTTGTAATAGTCGTGGTAGTCGTAGCAGTAGTAATAGTGGTAACATGCATATAGTGCCTTTTGGTTAGTTCAACACCTTCTTCAACATGCCATTAAAGTTTCAACTTAATACTGTAAGCCATTCCTAAGATACTGCTTATATGTCCTTTTGGCAATCAGCATGCATATAGTGTGTTCTGATTTAGTTGAAACTCCCCCTAAATATTCCCTGAAAGTATCACCTTAGCCTCACTAGTTGCAGTAATCCTAGCAGTACTAGTATTAGTAGTAGTATGTACATAGTACCTTTTTTTAGTTCAAATCCGCCAAAATACGGCTTGAAAGTTTCAACTTAATACTCAAAGCCGTTCCTAAAATATTGCTGACACACCCTTTTGACAATCTAGATGCTCATAGTTTGTTTTCATTTAGTTTAGCATACTCCAAAACACTCCCTGAAAGCTTCACCTTAATACCCTTAGCTTCATAAGAAGCAATAGTTGTAGTAGTAGCGTTAGCAGCAGTATCCACACAACATCTTGTTTTTTTTTGTTTTTTTCAACATGCCCCTCAACACACACTAAAAGTTTCAACTTTCAACAATGCTGATACATCCTTTTGACAACCTACATGCATATAGTGTGTTTCGATTTAGTTCAACATCCTCTCAAAGCTCCCTGAAATTTTCACCTCAACACCCTTAGCTTTAGTAGAAGTAGTAATAGCAGTAGCATAAGTAGTAGTAGCATGTAAATATTACCTAAGGTACCGCTAATCCGCCCTCTTAAAAATCTACATACGCACAGTATGTTTTGATTTAGTTAAATTCCCCCTTAATATTCCCTGAAATTTTCACCTTCATACCATTAGCCTTAGTGGTAGTAGTAGTCACATTAGTAGTAGCAGTAAAAGCAGTAGTGGTGGTGATAATAATAGTAGTAGTAGCGCGCACATATTGCCTTTTCGTAAATTGATCATGCCCCTCTTCCTTTCCAGAAAGTTCCAATTTAACACCCTAGGCCATTCCTGAGAAACACTCTTTTGAAAACCTGTATGCACAGAGTGTGTTTGATTTAGTTCAACTTTCCCCTTAATATTTCCTGAAATTTTCTCCTTCGTAGCCTTAGTAGTAGTAAGAGTCATTATAGTTGTAGTACGAGCAGCAACAGTAGTAACACAGCAGTAGTAGTATGCATATGTTGCATTTGGGGCAGTTGAACATCTTCTCATCATCCCTGGAAGTTTCAACTTAACACGCTAAGCAATTCGTAAGATATTGTTAATGCGCCATTTCGACCACCAATATGCACATAGTGCGTTTTAATTTAGTTCAACATCCCCCTCAATTATTCCTGAAAGTTTCTCCTTAATATCCTCAGCCTTAGTAGTATTCACCTTAGAAATAGTAGTAGTAGTAGTAATAGCAGTAATAGGAGCAATAATATTAGTAGTAGTAGCAGTAGTAGTAGTAGGCAGTAGTAGTAGTAGTAATAGTAATAATAATAATAATAGTAGTAGTAGCAGCAGCAGCAGTAGTAATAGTAGTAGTAGCAGTAGTAGGCCGCACATATTGCCTTTTGATGAATTGATCATCCCCTCATCATTTTCTGAAAGTTCTTATTTAATTCTCTAATTCATCCTTAAGTTATGCCCTTTTGACAACCCATAAGTGTTTTCATTTAGTTCAACACTCCACTTAACATTCCCTGAAAGCTTTACGTGAATGACCTTGGTCTTTTTCGACACAAATGGTCAAACATGCCTCCCTTTCCCAATTACAAATACTAGCCTATATGTAAGCAATGGGCGAACTGTATAACTTACAGCCCTTGACGCAAAAGCTATGAGGGGGGGGGGGGGGGTTCATCCCCAGAGATATAGATTTAGACCTTTCAACTATGCTGAACAAGACAGCTATCTCAGAATTTTGATGTGATGTCTTTTGGGAAAAGAGCTTGTGGGAAGAAGATGGTTGCCCTTCAGTCACTATCAATTCCTAAAAAGGGGACTAGAACTTTCAATTTCAACTGAATGAGCCCCTCCGAAATTTCTACGACGACTCTTTCCATGCGAAATGCCTTGGTAAAAAATAATAATAATAATAATGCATTTGCCGACCTCGCTCTGAGCAATCAGTTTATTGGCCTAGCCAATAAACTGGATCTTTTCCTTATTAAAGCCCCCCCCCCCACTATTTTCGAAAAACAAAAGAAAAACAGATTCAGGATCACAGGCCTAGCCAATAAACTGAAATATGTCCTTGTTAAAGTCCCCCATATTCTTAAAGAAAAAATTACTGCCATTTAAAGATGTATTGGACTGGCCTGTTAAAGAATGGGCCCAGCCAGTAAGTTCAATCCTGTGGATAAATAATGATAAAAAAAAAGTTTTTCTTATGGAAATAAAGACCGAAATTGAAACTTCAAACAAACAAAAAATTATTGCTTCGCAAATTACGCAAGTTACAGCCACAAAACTATCTCAAATAAACTGATTCGTGATATTTTCCAACACCTTTAGAACTCTAAAAACTAGCGCTTTACTAAAAGCACAAAACCAACCCTAAAAAAACAGGAAGTTCTCTTAGAAACAAAAAATTCCATAAGTAGCCTGAAAAAAGTAGAAGACTAATTTATAAGGGTTTTATAACTTATAAATCATTATAAGCTTTTATGATTTATAAGGCTACAGTCTTTCACCAACCATGGCATCGACCATATTTAGTTAACAACTATAATTCTTTAACAAGAAACCTCTAGTAAGCTCAGTTTTAAGTAAAGCACTAGTTTTTAGGATCTCCAAGTACTTTTCAAGAGATAGTTTGAGAGATAGAGATACACAATACCTCAAGTTCTAAGACAATGCAAGTAGTGCTCATTCTCGGCACTAGATCAACCTCTTTTACTCTCGGGCTCTCCTTTATTATCGGGTGAGAGATGTTGAGAGATATCAGCCTGCTCATTTTACAATGCGTAAATCCCACAAAAGGTTCGAGAAGGTAAGAGGTACCAACAATCAAATCTTAGAAATGAGGCACCTAGTGTGCCAATTCAATCTGAAAAGAATGTAACAGTTTGTTCCTTCCCTCAAAAGGTTAGAAGGCGAGATCCTCGACTCTTAGACATGAAGTGCTTAGCACACCAGTTTGTAAAAATGGTGCACCTAGCATGTCAAGCCCAGGCTGCAGATGGATTTTGCAGCTTTCCCGTTCGTGCTTTCCCTCAGAAAGTTTGTGAGATCAAAAGCACTAACTTTACTGTTTTCAGTGTGAGTAGCCCAATTCGGTTTTCATTTCATGGTGGCTAATTTATGACCTCCTCTTAGAAACTTGAGATGTTTGTCAGACATCTCAGCCACCAGCTACTTTGTGTCTCATATGGCCAATTATGAGTACCTTACCAAGACGTAACTTATACAACTGCAAGCACATGCTCTCCCCCACCACCAATTAATATATGTTCTTCCCACAGCTGTAGCCTGTCAGCCACTCGTCAATAATTGTATATTTTTATTTTCTTTAGTTCATTATTCTTTTCAAACTTGACTCTGTTTGACTCTGTTTAGTTTGAATTTGTGATATTTCGAATCAATGCATGACGATGGCTGTGGCTGTGATTTTTATATGTTTTATATGTTTAGTGTCTTGCCGCTGATCGGCATGACCGTTTATATGGCGTTTGAAAATAAAATCGTTATCTATCCATATCTATCTAAATCTTTTGCCTATTCCCATCCTCCGTTGGTAACCCAGTCATTCTCAAGACCCTTGGTACTGGTTGCCATTACTAGTTTTAAACCATGCCACAGGGCAATTCTTTTTTCCAGGTTTGAAGTTGCTTCTACCCATAAAAGTTACGAGGCTATATAAACCAGGATTACCACTCCGACGATTAATTCTTTGCTAAATGTCAGTGAAAAATTTGTAAGATTAGGTTCCATCTTACTGGACGTTGCAAAAACTGCGACACGAGTAGCTGCAACAAACTATGACTTCAATAAATTTACTAAATTTTTACAAAAATTTCCCTAGGTTTAACCAATTTTACTAGATTTTACACCTGTTTTACTAAATTTACTAAGTTTGATTGCTTTTTATTAGATCTAACGGTATTTAACCACAGATGGCATCGTTGCTGAGGTCAAACACTCAGGACGCCTGGTGCTGTTCTGCGAATCAGAAGCCCTTCGCTTTGGTACTCTCAAATCGAAATTCGAGAGGGCAAAGAAAATACGAACGGCCCCAACCCCGGAGTCATTTCTGACAATAATTGTTCTTATGCTGGGTTGAGACCACCACCCAGCAGTCGTGGCAAGCAAAAAGTTTAGAAGGACAGGACGAACTGAGTAAACAATGGAATTTTTGAAAGTTACCAAAGCACAAGGGCTTGGCAGTTTTGGGTTTAAGGCGCTTTGTGGTAACAACAGGTTTGCTTTTTCAAAATTTCTGGTGGTCTATCTAAGGCATTGATCTCTACTTCGCAATACGGGATCCGAGATTACATCTCAAGTGCCTCACGGTTTGAATTGACTTTGGGGAAGGTGATGCTACATCGGTCAATTACCCACCTGATCCTATTGCTTGCGCCGCTAGCTGACCAGCTGAACTTTAACAGCTGACTCTAATGATGGCCATGTACTTTTATCCATTAATTTTCAGGCAACCCTGGTGAGAACACCTCGTCTGCCTTTGTGATAAATGTACTCTGCAGTACAAAGTCTAGGCAAGGGCCTACACTTCAAATTGCAAACGGGGCCCCGGCCTCAAAAGGAATAATTTTAGGAAAATAGGTTGCGAAGTAGCAGAAGAAGCCTTAGGCAGAAAGTTATAAAAGCAGCAAGGACAGATAGTAAAAACGAACCATGCTTTGTAGAGGCGAAGGGATTTCCATAAGAAGTTTCTGATGGATACATCTTGCAAGAGCGAAGTGAGGGAAGCAGAGAAGACACTGAAGGATGAATTCAGAAAAAGTGAAACGGAGGCTATGGATAACATTGTTTATGATCTAAAAGACGCAGTCAGACGGTATAATAGTAAGATTAATATTAAGAAATGGAGAGAAAGTGACCAGTCTGGGCTTGCCCCAGTTAAAAATAAGAACAGGGCCATAATTTGTGATAAAGAGAGAGTTGCCGAGAGACGAGGGGAACATTTTGAGAATTGGTTAAATCGTGATAAAGCTGTAAAAATGATATAGAAAAGAATGAGAAAATATTCAATGATTCAGAAGTGAAGGAAGATTTTTAAAAACAGAAGGAGTGAGGCAGTACTAAGAGAATCGAAAATTCTTATTCAAAGGGGTTAAAAATAAGCCGTTCAAACGAGAATAAGACAAGACCCTGCGTAACTCCTAACTTCACACCTAACCAACCACTAAACTTACTTCCTATCCTAACCCCAGCAATATTATTCTCGTGAAACATATTAACATACCATATAAGAACAGGGCCATCGCTAGTGCTTTTCTATCAGCTAAATCCAACGTCTATTCGTGGAGTGATCTTCATCAAGCTCACTTGACTGTCTGGGAGGATTACCCCCTTTTTTTTAGAAAATCAGGCAAAATTTCTCAGGTTCGTAGCTTTTGATGGATTGCGTTGAACTTAATGAGTTTTATATATTTGAAATCAGCATAAAAAGCGAATTCTTTTGATTTATAAAAAATCTTTTTTATTAGAGTTTCGGTTACTACTGTGAGTCGTCACCACGTTCTTTACAAAGAACTGTTTGATTTATTTTTATTATTATTAGGTGCATCTAAATACAGAAAAAAACTATTCGGCACAATTAAAAAAAAAAAAATAACAGAATTCAACTCTTAAGACGATTTGAATAACCCGTTCAAAACGGAATAAGACAAGACACTGCGTAACTCCTGACTTCACACCTAACCAACCACTAAACTTACTTCCTATCCTAACCACAGCAATATTATTCTCGTGAAACACACTAACATACCATACAAGAGCAGGGTCATCGCTAGCGTTTTTCTATCAGCTAAATCCAACGCCTATTCGTGGAGTGATCTTCATCAAGATCGCTTGACTGTCTGGAAGGCTTCCCCCCTTTTTCTTAGAAAATCAGGCAAAATTTCTCAGGCTCGTATCTTTTGATGGATAGCATTGAACTTAATAAATTTTATTTGGAATCAGCATAAAAAACAAATTCTTTTGATTTATAAAAATTCTTTTTTTTTAGAGTTTCGGTTACTACTGGGCCGGGTCGTTACCACCTTCTTTACCAAGAACCAAGAAAGAGAATAAATTTGAAGTTGTATGTTGATGGGTGGGGGTTAAGTTAGCCATGATTTTATATTTCCATATGTTAAATATAACAATAATAAATAACCAGACTGTGCAGCTGTTCTAGAGTGCAAAATATTACTCCTAACATCACTACTATGTATAAATAAATAAAAACTCTTACGAATAGTGTGTTTAAAGCTCAACAAGGTTCAACTTTTACATAAAAACTAAGAATAGTTCAAAATCCGGATCACATCTAAAGAACTATACACTGATAAGAGATTCAAAAATGAACGTAAGTCTGAAAGACGTGACTCCTTGACAAGTGTGAACCTAAAATAAAACATGCAGTAAATATTATCTTAGTGCGATTGCAAAAATAACAAAGTCAACACAAAAGCACTAACATAGTAAAAATCAATGTGTCTGCCGTGAATTGGTCTCTTTTTCCATCCTTACCATAAGGACCAGATAATTGTAGAAAATAAGAGAAAGGTTTATTAGAGGAAAATTTAGTCAACATTTTCGATGAATAGCAGTAGTTTCAATAAATCCTAAATAATAATTTCACTATTGAATTTCGAGCCGACGGAAAGAGGTATTACTGTAATGGGAATTCTGTGGTACTTTTGATCTTCAACGCAACTAAAACCATCATAACCTCAAAAATGGGCTTTAAATACATTGTATACACATTTTTAAATCCATTGCCACATTATATATAGCCTAATTAGGAAAAGAAAAATACTAACATTTCAAATCGCTGAAAACAAAGCTCCTGGTAGCACTTGACCCCCCCCTCCGGAAAAATTTTCCAACGAGGCTCATGATGCCCGCCTCGCCTTTTCCACCTCTGTGTTGTTAGGTATGTGAAGGGTATATTTTTTCTAACAAGAATTCTTTAACAAGAAACCTCAAGCAAGCTCAATTTCCAGTAAAGCACTAGTTTTTAGGATTTCTTAGTAGCCTATCCTCTCGAGAGATAGAGACATACCAGACTTCAAGTTCTAGGACAACACAACTAGTACCCAAATATGGTACTAAATCAATCTAACTTACTTTCGGACCCTCCCTTATTAACAGGGGTGAGATATTGAGAGATATCTGCCTGCACATTTTAGAATGCGTATATCCCCTAAAAGGTTCGAGAAGGTACAAGGTACCAGCTCTCAAATCTTACAAATAAGGCACCTAGTGTGCCAATTCAATCTGAAAAGAATGTAATTTTTAAGGGAAGGAACAAACGAAGGAAACGTTTGGTCCTTCCCTTAAAAAGTTAGGAGGCAGAAAACTTCAACTCTTAGACGTGAAGTACTTAGCAAACCAGTTTGTAAAAATGGCGCATCTAGCATGTCAGCCCAGGTGGCAAATGGATTTTGCAGCTTTCCCGTTCGTGCTTTCCCTCTGAAAGTTCGTGAGATTAAAAGCACCAACTCCGTTGTTTTAAGTATGAGTAAACCAATGTGAGAATTTGGTTTAACATCATTATCGCCATTCCTTCATAATAGCTGATGCGCTCTTACACATAACTTTTTGTTGAATGACTTTTTGAAATCAGTTTTGTTGAATGAAGCTTCAAATAAACGCCAGAAACATTTTGTATTGAACTACGAAAGGCATAATACATTCCAGGCTGTCAAAATGAGATTGCAGGTTTTCTGCAATCTCTCAAGAACGGCCAAGAGTACTAAGTTTCGGGGAATGTTCAGGAGGACGTTGAACTAGATCAAACGACGTTGAACTAGGTTAGTCAAGAGGGTGTATTTGCAATTTCTCAGGAACAGCTAAGGATATTAAGTTGAAACTTTCAGAGAACGTTGAGGGGAATAGCGTATATGCAAAATTTCGGGAACGTCTCAGGGTCTGAAATTGAAATTTTTAGGGAGTGTTAGAGGGAGTAGCATAATATTTGTATTTGTAGGCATGAATATATAATGTAGGCATAAGTAGGCATGTATTTGTAGGCATAATATTTGTAGGCATGAATATATAATGAGTCGGAGGTAATAGGCTTGAGATTGTCTGTGCAGGATTTCGACTCTTGTTGATAGAACAGCATCGCGAATGTTGTGACCAAGATGGGCCCAGGATTGCATAAAGCCTCCATTCATGGAGGTCCCACGGACTTCTTGCTGTCTGGTTCTAAGCCGGCTTAAGCACTTTGGTGGAGGCTTGAGAAGATATGTGATCCCCGTCCTGCACTGGAATCTGGGATCATGCTTTTCCTGAGGCGAAAATAATTTCAATGATTTAAAGAACATAAAATTGGAACTTGGAATATTACGACGTTAAAAAATTACTATCGTATCGACGTTTTGACTGACGAATTCAGACAATTCGAACTGGACTTATTAGGAGCTTCAGAAACTCATATGCCAGGGGTAGGAAGCATGAAATTAGATGATATAGATTTTGTTTGCTCAGGCAGGAAGGATGGGGTACATAGACAGGGAGTAGGGCGCATGATGAATAAGGAAGCTGCTAATTCTTGTTTAGGCTGGGAAGGTATTAGTAATAGAATACTAATTGCTCATTTTATGACTAAAAAGTTCAGGGTATCAGTTATAGTAGTATATGCCCCTGTTGAACCGACTGACTAGTGACTCAGATGAATTTTACTCACAGTTACAGGAGCAAATAGACGGGGTCCCAGGTAGAAATATGATGTTTTTACTGGGAGATTTTAATGCCCAGATCGGTAGAAATAGGGTAGTGGTGTAGAGGTGTAGGAAAAGAAAACAGTAATGGATACAGACTTTTGCAATTTTGTAAGTATAACAATCTAGTTATAATCAATACGGTGTTTGGTCATAAAATGGCTCATAAGTTAACATGGTATTCACGTGATGGTAAGACAGCAAACCTTACTGATTATGTTATAGTAAACCGAAGACTGGCAGGATCAATACAGCATACTAGGGTATATAAGAGTACTGTTATTGATGTTAAAAGTAAAGATCACCATCTAGTAGTGTCAAGGGTTAATTTAAAGCTGAAATATCGGAAGGGTAACTACCTCCCGGGAAGTTATGATGTTGGAAGACTCCAGGATGAGAATTTGAGACAAACTTTCCAGGAACAGTTGAATACTAAACTTCAGAGTTTAAAATTTGATAATGTGGTTTGATGGTTGGAATAATTTTAGAAAAATAATTTGTGAAGTTGCTGAAGGTGTCTTAGAGAAGAAAGCTAGAACTGCAGCTAAGAATATAAGTGAAAAAGCTTAATGTTTAATAGAAATTAGAAAGGACTTGTACAAGAATTATCTGAGTGATAGATCGTATGAAAACAAAAGAAATGTAAAGAAAGAGGAGAAATCATTAAAATATGAACTAAGGAGGTGTGAAGTGGAGGCCATGGATAAAATTGCCGAGGATCTGGAAGATGCAGGTAGACGGCATAATAGTAAAATATTGTACTGGCATGTTAATAAATTGAGAGGGAGCAGTCAATCCGGACTTGGCCCAGTTAAAGATAGGAATGGGGCCACAATTAGCGATAAGGAAAGAACTAAAGAGAGATGGGCCGAACTTTTTGAGAATTTGCTTAACCGAGATAGAGTTGCAGGAAAAGATTTAGAGGAAAATGATAAAGTTTGTGATACCTTGGATATGAAGGAAGATTTGTTTTGTGGAGGAAGAATTAGCGGCAGTACTAAAAGGATTAAAAAATAATAAGGCTCCAGGTGCTGATAGGGCGGTAAATGAGTTTATTAAATATGGTGGCTCTGAGGTTAGAAATAAGTTACTGAAGATTATGAATATGATTTTTTTAAAAAGGGGAAGTACCTAACCATTTTAGGAAAACCTTAATTAAGCCACTTTATAAGAAAGGTGATAAAAGTGAGTAAGGTAATCATCGAGGCATTAGTCTGGTCTCTGTAGGTAGTAAATTACTTAGTAATATGATACTTTTTAGACTGAGAGATGCCGTAGACAAAGTTTTAAGAGAAGAACAGTGCGGTTTTAGAAAAGGTAGAAGATGTGTCGACCAAATTTTCACTCTTAGACTAATAATTGAGATGTGCCTGAGTTATCAAACACCTTTGGTCCTCAGTTTTATAGATTATGAGCAAGCGTTCGATTCTGTTGATAGTAAGAGCTTTAGTAAAGGTTTTATCCTTGTATGGTATACCGGACAAATACATTAAAGTGATTCGTGCTATGCACGAGAATAACACTGCTGCGGTTAAGGTAGGAAATGAGGATAGCAGCTGGTTTTGTATTAAATCAGGAGTTAAGCAGGGTTATGTTCTATCCCCCTTTATATGGATTATTTTGATGGACTTTGTTTTAAGGAGCACAGGAAAGGCAATGGGAGACCACGGAATCAAATGGGGAGAAAAAGTCTCCTGGACTTAGATTATAATGGTGATTTAAACATCCTAGATGAAAGTGTGAGCAAAATGAATGAATTTTCAGAGGTTTTGCAAGTGCAGGGTGCTAGAATAGGTTTAAGACAAAATTAATGTTAAAAAGACAAAGTTACTAAGGTTAGGAATAAGTGAAGATGAAAGGTGACGTTGGGTAATGAAAAGACTGATCAGGTGGGCAGCTTCACTTACCTTGGTAGTATTATTAGTAAAGATGGTGGGAGCAGTGAAGATGTTAAAAGTAGATTAGCCAAGGCTCAGGGTGTTTTTTCACAGTTAAAAAAAGTTTGGAAGAATAGGAAGATAAGTCTGCAAACCAAGATTAGAATATTATAAGCTACATTGATGACAGTGGTCAAATATGGCTCTGAAGCATGGGCGCTCAGAAAAGCGGATGAAGATTTTCCAGATGTTCTCCAGAGAAATTGCTTAAGGATTGTTCTGGGTACCCGGCTGACTGACCGTATCAGAGGCAACGTTATAGCGTTGCCTATAGTAAAGGCCATACGGCTCCAATGTTTTATTATTATTTTTTTTTTCCAGAGGCACGTCATATGGAAGGGGTCATCGTAGAAGCTTCAAAGGGGGCTCATTCGATTGGAAATCGAGAGTTCTAATGCACTTTTTAATAGTCGAAAATGATTGGAGGGCAACTAGCCCCCCCCCCACGCCCATCATTTCCCCAAACACATCCAATCAAAATTTTGAGATAGCCATTTTGTTCAGCATAGTTGATTTCCAGATAGAAAATATATTTTTGAGGAGGACACTCCCCCACAACCCTCAGGGCAAGGGTTTTAAGTTATGCCCTGGGGGCATATAAGGTTTTTATAGAAGGCGTTGTCGTAAAAACTTCAAAACAGGCTCAATCGATTGGAAATTAAAGGGCTAGTGCCTTTTTTTATAGTCGAAAGTGATTGGAGTGGAACTAGCCCCCCTCCCCCCCCCCACGCCCATCATTTTCCCAAACACATCCAATCAAAATTTTGAGATAGCCATTTTGTTCAGCGTAGTTGATTTCCAGATAGAAAATATATTTTTGAGGAGGACACTCCCCCACAACCCTCAGGGCAAGGGTTTTAAGTTATGCCCTGGGGGCATATAAGGTTTTTATAGAAGGCGTTGTCGTAGAAACTTCAAAACAGGCTCATTCGATTGGAAATTAAAGGGCTAGTGCCCTTTTTAATAGTCGAAAGTGATTGGAGTGCAACTAGCCCCCCCCCCACGCCCATCATTTCCCCAAAAACATACAATCAAAATTTTGAGATAGCCATTTTGTTCAGCGTAGTTGATTTCCAGATAGAAAATATATTTTTGAGGAGGACACCCCCCACAACCCTCAGGGCAAGGGTTTTAAGTTATACCCTGGGGGCATATAAGGTTTTTATAGAAGGCATTGTCGTAGAAACTTCAAAAAAGGCTCATTCGATTGGAAATTCAAAAAGCTAGTGCGCTTTTTAATAGTCGAAAGTGATTGGAGGGCAACTAGCCCCCCCACACCCATTATTCCCCCAAACGCATCCAATAAAAATTTTGAGATAGCCATTTTGTTCAGCGTAGTTGATTTCCAGAGAGAAAATATATTTTTGAGGAGGACAGTCCCCCACAACCCTCAGGGCAAGGGTTTTAAGTTATACCCTGGGGGCATATAAGGTTTTTATAGAAGGCTTTGTCGTAGAAACTTCAAAACAGGCTCAATCGATTGTAAATTAAAGGGCTAGTGCCCTTTTTAATAGTCGAAAGTGATTGGAGTGTAACTAGCCCCCTCCTCCCCACGCCCATCATTTCCCCAAACACATCCAATCAAAATTTTGAGATAGCCATTTTGTTCAGCATAGTTGATTTCCAGAGAGAAAATATATTTTTGAAGAGGACACTCCCCCACAACCCTCAGGGCAAGAGTTTCAATTTATGCCCTGGGGGCATAAAGGTTTTTATAGAAGGCGGTGTTGTAGAAACTTCAAAACAGGCTCATTCGATTGGAAATTAAAGGGCTAGTGCCCTTTTTAATAGTCGAAAGTGATTGGAGTGCAATTAGCCCCCCCCCGTCGATCATTTCCCCAAACACATCCAATCAAAATTTTGAGATAGCCATTTTGTTCAGCGTAGTTGATTTCCAGATAGAAAATATATTTTTGAGGAGGACAATCCCCCACAACCCTCAGGGCAAGGGTTTTAAGTTATGCCCTGGGGGCATATAAGGTTTTTATAGAAGGTGGTGTCGTAGAAACTTCAAAACAGGCTCATTCGATTGGAAATTAAAGGGCTAGTGCCCTTTTTAATAGTCGAAAGTGATTGGAGGGCAACTAGCCCCCCCACGCCCATTATTCCCCCAGACACATTCAACCAAAATTTTGAGATAGCCATTTTGTTCAGCGTAGTTGATTTCCAGATAGAAAATATATTTTTGAGGAGGACACTCCCCCACAACCCTCAGGGCAAGGGTTTTAAGTTATGCCCTGGGGGCATATAAGGTTTTTATAGAAGGCGTTGTCGTAGAAACTTCAAAACAGGCTCATTCGATTGGAAATTAAAGGGCTAGTGCCCTTTTTAATAGTCAAAAGTGATTGGAGTGCAACTAGCCCCCCCCCCCCACGCCCATCATTTCCCCAAAAACATACAACCAAAATTTTGAGATAGCCATTTTGTTCAGCGTAGTTGATTTCCAGATAGAAAATATATTTTTGAGGAGGACACCCCCCACAACCCTCAGGGCAAGGGTTTTAAGTTATACCCTGGGGGCATATAAGGTTTTTATAGAAGGCGTTGTCGTAGAAACTTCAAAAAAGGCTCATTCGATTGGAAATTCAAAAAGCTAGTGCCCTTTTTAATAGTCGAAAGTGATTGGAGGGCAACTAGCCCCCCCCCCCACGCCCATTATTCCCCCAAACGCATCCAATAAAAATTTTGAGATAGCCATTTTGTTCAGCGTAGTTGATTTCCAGAGAGAAAATATATTTTTGAAGAGGACACTCCCCCACAACCCTCAGGGCAAGAGTTTCAATTTATGCCCTGGGGGCATAAAGGTTTTTATAGAAGGCGTTGTCGTAGAAACTTCAAAACAGGCTCATTTGATTGGAAATTAAAGGGCTAGTGCCCTTTTTAATAGTCGAAAGTGATTGGAGTGCAATTAGCCCCCCCCCCCCCCGTCGATCATTTCCCCAAACACATCCAATCAAAATTTTGAGATAGCCATTTTGTTCAGCGTAGTTGATTTCCAGATAGAAAATATATTTTTGAGGAGGACAATCCCCCACAACCCTCAGGGCAAAGGTTTTAAGTTATGCCCTGGGGGCATATAAGGTTTTTATAGAAGGTGGTGTTGTAGAAACTTCAAAAAAGGGTCATTCGATTGGAAATTCAAAGGGCTAGTGCCCTTTTTAATAGTCGAAAGTGATTTGAGGGCAACTAACCCCCCCCCCCCTCACGCCCACCTTTTCCCCAAACACATCCGATCAAAATTTTGAGACAGCCATTTTATTAAACGTAGTTTTAAGTTCTGGAAATTAGGTCTTTGAGGATGACAACTCCCCCACAGCCCTCAGGGCAAGAGTTGTAATTTAAGGATTCTCCGAATCCTTCCCATTATTTCTTATGGAAGGGATGCTTGTATAAACTTTGGAGAGGTCTCATTTGACTGAAAATTGAAAGTTCTTGTTCACTTTTTAAGAGTCAAGAGAGATTGGAGGGTGACTAGCCCCCCCCCCTCCTCCACGCCCTAAATGCATCAGATAAAAATTTTGAGATAGACATTTTGTTAAAATAGTTCAAAGTTCTGATAACAAAAAAACTCCGGTGTCGACACAGCCCACCAGGACCCGGGGGTAGGCGTTGTAAGTTATGCCCTGGGGCATAACTTATTAAAGGGTGTTTTAACTTATGGGAAGGGGTTTTGTATGGGAAGAACACATAGGAAATCTATCATAATTATCCAATTATAAGGTTAAAATATTTATTTTCAATATAAAGTACAAAAGAAAACATTTGTAATATAATTTGTTTTCAATAAAGCGCCAATGACGCAGTAGGTTTTGGGCTTCTGCAGTGAGGCGATACCCAAACTCTTGTTTGTAGTTATTTTTATTCGATTCAAACTTGATTTGCATATTCAATTTAAGTTTCACTCGTTTTAAGATTTATTTATTCATTTACATTAATATATATTGTATGTTTGTTCGCATTGATTGTTATTTAATTTCTGTTCGTTTTAAGTTTCATTTATACTTTAATAGCAAAATATTTGTTTTCGTTTTAAGCTTGATTTTCATATTCAATCTAAGCATTACTCGCTTTAAGATCCATTTATTGATTTATATTATTACTTGTTGTATGTTTTTTGCTATGATTGTTTATTTAATTTCTGTTCGTTTTGGCTTTTAATATTAATTTCTGGTCGTTTTGAGTTTGAATTTTAACAGGTATTTGTATCTCCTGAGCTTAAGTTTAAAATGGCCTTTACTTTTCTTTGAAAAACTTATTTTTCGGAAAGTTTTTTTTAATTAATTTCAAACAATAGGCTATACGAAAAATGTGGTTCAATACCGCTGTCTAGGGCTATAATGAAAGAAAGGTTGAGGTGGCTAGGGCACGTTGTGCGGATGAAGGATGACAGATTGCCGAAGATTGTTCTTTTCCGCCAACCATCTAGGGCTAAACGGAAAGCACGTCGTCCCCGTCTGGGGTTGGAGGACGTCATAAAGAAAGATTTAAAGGAAATGGGAACTTCGTGGGCGGGTGTAAAAAGGGAGGCTTGAAATAGATTGGGAAGGAGGAGGAGCGTGCGTAGCTGTGTCGGCCTCAGACGGCTTGGTCCTGCGGTGAGTTGTTAGTAGTAGTATTAGTAGTTAGAAGGAGAAGTGAACACCAAATTAAGGCTTGGAGGAAAGGATAGAGCTTAATCAAAAGACACTATGTGCACCCAGTTTGTCAAAACTGCGTATCTACAATACCTCAGGAACAACTACGAGTATTCGGTTGAGACTTTTTGTCTCAACTGTTGAGGGTATGTTGAACCAAACCAAAAGACACTATTTGCACCTAGGTTGTCAAAAGAAAGTATCTGCAATATCTCAGGACCAGCTTAAAGTGAATCAGGGCAGAGGATCAAGGAGTCACAATTACTCAAATCACACAGGGAAATACTTTCAGATACACTCAAATGAATATATCTGAACCAAATCAAAGGAGGATTGGGGTTGTTGAACCAAATCGAAAGACCGCTATGTGAATCAAGGTTGTCAAGAAGGCGCATATGCAGTAGCTCAGGAACAACTAAGAGCATTAAGTTGAAACTTTCAGTTAATCTTCACGGAGATATTAAACTAAGTCAAAAGACACTATTTGCATTGATGTTATCAAAATGCCTTATCTGCAATATCTGAGGAACAGCTAAGAGTATTATGTTGAAACTTTCATGGAATGTTGAGGAGGATGTTAAACTAAACAAAACACAGTTTTCGTACCCAGGTCAGATCAGGGGGTGGTCAACTAAATTAGAAGACATTATCCATACCTAGATCGTCTAAAGGGCGTATCTGCAATATCTCAGACACGGCTAAGATACAGCCAGAAATTCATACCAAAAATAAATAAAGCCCAAAACGAACAGAAATTAAAATAAATGATTATTTCAAACACAAAGATAGCAGATATTGGTATTGATGAATAAGTAAATCTTAAATCAAGTAAAACTCGAACTGAAGATTCAAGTCCAACTTAAAACGGTTAACTACAAACAGGAGTTTGGCTATTGTCCCCTTCTCCCTCTCCTAACCGTAAAAGTAGCCAAACTACTTGTGGTAATTTTGTTTGTTTTAGGTTTTAACTCAATATTCAATTCAATTCCTACTCGTTTTACTACGATTTCTAGTAGTTATTTTCTTCAATTTCTACGAGTTATTATGGGACTTTATTGCTGCTGGCCTTGAGTTTAAACTTTTTTTTAATTATATATGACGCACATGAAAAAGCCAAACTTCGTCGGAATCTAGTAAAGAATAAACCAAAAGTAGTCAGGCAGCTAAATCACTAAAATATGGCATCATACCCCAGAAAAGCAACCTTCAAAAGATGTGTGTATCAATTGAGCCCTTAAATCTATGATATTCCGGTGACACGCTAGCACTGAAGAAATAAAAAGAAAAAAAGGACACATGAGCGCTACCCATGCAAAAAAGTGATATTCCTTGTTATTCAGGCCAGGGGGCTGTAATTTTTTGCACAGGATTTTCGGCACTGGCAATTCCAATGGTGTGTTTTCCGTTTTAACCCACGCCATTTTGAGGGGTTTAAGGCTATTTTTTGAAATCCCATAAATTGGTTTTCGAAATAAAATTTGAATATTAAGACAAATCGAGATAATAGTTACCATTCCTGAATCAGCAATGAATAGCAATTTTTTCTCACTGGCCAGTATGTTTTAATGCATTTTTTAATTTTTGATTGCTACGGGTCGTGGTTTCTTCTTTACTACGTTGCAGATAGCTGTAACTAGACCCCGGCGCCGCGCCGGCGGATCGACCGAACACCGCCGACGAGAGGCCCGGTCGACCGCCGTCAAAGTGTCGCTACGCCACCGCCGGCAATGGCGGTGGCGTTCGGCTCACTTTAAATTAATTTTGCGGCAATTCTTTATTTCTTCAACTGCTAAGTCGGGGCTTTTCTTTCTCGTGTGGTTTAGTATTTTAATTTTCTTGATTAGAAATCAAGCAGGGCTTGCACTATCCCCTAATTTTCGGGTATTTCCCCGAAAATCTATCCGTCACCCCGAAAAAAATTTGGTTCCCCGAATCTCCAATCACACAATCACGGTGCCACCCCTAGCGATTTATCACCAGTGACCTTCCCTGCCAAATACTACTTTGCATACCATAATTCGTCACTACTCTCTTGTTCGTTAATTTTCGTCTCTTTTGTTACTTTGCATAAAAACCAGACAGATGCAATTGCAATATACACAGTTCTTCATATGTTGACAAAAAAAAGTATCGTCTTTATGAAATGAGTCTAAATCATTTCGAATGCAGTTTCGCAATTGCTATTTCTTACATCATTCGTAGTCAAGAATTTTTTTTCAAGTTGAATAGAATTATAGAACGCATTCACTACTATCTAGCTTCAGCCTTCAGTTGGATTTTGAAATTGATAGCCGACAGATTGTTTCTACAGATGAATTGTAAGTTTGCAGATTTTGTTTTTCTTTTGCTGTTTTTAGATAAGGTTTTCTTAATGTTTAATACTCAATTGTTGAACGCCTGATAAATTAAAGAAAATACAATCTTCTTTCTGAAAATTTTTTACCCCCCCCCCCCAAAAAAAAAAAAAAACTTCTATTGAGACGAAATTTAGCTATAGACTAAGCTATGTAGAAGGTTGGGGAATTAAAGATTGAAACGGAAGTTACCCAAAAAATATGATTCATAAAAAAATTGTAAATTATTGCCTATAGGGGAGGGGATAGGGGGCTATCATTTTTAAATGATAATACCTCTTTTTTTTTATTGAAAGAAGGGGTGCCAAAAAGATAATTATTTTTTTCATTTAAAGTGGAGACGGAAGAAAATGATATCAAATTCCCTGGGAAACCATTGAAATATTTTGATATACCTAGGGCCCCCCATTAGAACTTGTTCATTGTCTTTGGTACTTTGCGATTTCGCATAGGCTACTGGCCTAATTTGGCTTTTGTGTGTGCTCCCTTTTAACTAAGATTCTTCGGATCTTATTGAAAGCCACGGCGAATCTATGACTCAGTTTTCCAATAATTTGAGGTATATCTGAATAATTTCGACATTTTTGTTGTTGTCTTTCTACCCCTTTACTCATACCCTCAATTTTTTTTCAAAGAACACTAAGCTCTTTAACGTTATTTTGCATGTTTGTTTGAACCATATAGTGACCTAGTTAATTATTAAGTAGATTATTCTTTAATGTAAATCTTAGACGGTATCCTATCAACGGGGTAAAGGGGGGGGGGGGGGTAGGGAGGTATTAGATTTAAATTATAATACCTCGAAATTTTGTACTGAAGGCAGGGATGCCAAAAAGCCAATAAGTTAATTATTTTTTTTTTATTTAAAGCAGCGTGGGTATCCTATCAAGATGGTATCCAGAGGGAGGGGGGCATATGGAGTTATTATATTTAAGTCATAGTACCTTGATTTTTTTTTTTTTTTAATGAAAGTAGGGATGCAAAAAAGTTGAAAAGTTTGACAAAAATTAACAAGATTTTCGTGAGTTATACTTGATACAGCACTTGTATAGTTTTATCGTCCAAAGGGAAAGGGACACATGCGTCCAACCCGTTTTTTTTTTCTTATTGATGAAACGAGTTTACTTTGATAACATTCATTCATTCAAGTACCGGGCAGTACATTCAAGTACATTCATTCATTCATTCAAGTACCAGGCAGATTCACACTAAAACGAATTGGTGTGACGAAAGCAATATCGACATCCCCACCTAACGTTGCGCTCGAGTGACAATGGCGCCCTTGGTCCAGTGCCCAAGTTACATTAAAAGGCCAGGTCATAATAAAAGCTTTCAATTTGGGAGGTTCAAGGAGGAATCTTTGGCAGTCTTATGACCTCAGGGTACTAGATGTTGCAACGTTCTTACGTATCTACAGTGGTTTAAATAATTCGATCACCCCACAAATGATGACGAAAAATATGCACAAATATAACAAATGCAACATTTGGAATATTATAAAAAAAATTCAAAGCGCAAAAAAGGCTAAATACCCCTAACTACGCTTGAAAGCTATTTTAAAAAGAAACTCTTTGGAGATTTCCGAGGATATGACCATAGCAGAAGCTTTGAGCCTGGGTGGGGATCAAAGAGGAGTCTTTGGGGATTTTGACCACAGGTCACTTATTGTTGCGAATTTCTTAAATTTGGTAATTTTTGTGAGCATTTGGAAATCAAAGCTTAAACTCAATAACTGATACTAAGTCTCCTAACATTTTGCTTGGATTAAAAGTGACGAACTAGGAAGAAAATCTCAACATCTTCCTAGAGCTACTTCAGTCTGCATATTATTTCATTTAATTACATTTAAAACGGATGAGCTTTTCATTTTTTACCTAAGAAAATAGCTGGCACTTCATTTTTCCTCATACCGAATAAACCATTAAGTGTTCATCATGTATTTTTCAATTTGATAAATTTACTCCTTTTAGATGCAGTTTATGATTTAGCTGATATTAGGTATTTATGAGTTTACAATTTGGAATGAATCCCCAAAAGAAAAAATGAATAATATCCAAAAGAGCAGCCAAAAGCAATAAAAAAAGCAGCAGTTCAGCCTTAGCCTACATAACATATATTCTATAAAGAAGCAAAAAAAACTTTTAAATGTATTTTTTTTTAAATTGTTATTAAAAACCAGTTTTTAATGCAAGGAAGGCTTTTTAGGAATCCAAAAGAGCAAAAAAAAAAATCAATATCGAAGTTGCCCATTTCAACTGTTTTAAAGGTGACAAAACAGATATAGGCAAAGGGCATTATGAAAAAATTAAACCTCTAAGTTCAAACTTATTTTTCAAAGTTTTTACCCAGATAACTGACGAATTTTGTGATACGGCATTTGAAGTTTTGTATGCAGTAATGCTCGATGAAAAAAACTACTAATTTTGATAATTATTTATGTTAAGAATACATAGCTAATAGATAATTCAACTATTATGCAAGGGTTCTGAAATGCCACAGCCATTTCGTTTCTACCAGATTTCTACTTCTCTTGATGAATAACAAAGAAGGCCAGTTTCCAGCCAGCGACTTGTGAAATTTTGAACTCATGAATGAAAGACTGATGAAAACATTAATGTTTGTAGTCAACAATGATCGCGCCGCTGGCACGCCGCCGACATCTTACCGGCGGCGCGGCGACGGGGCGCTGTTTTTGGCCCCGCCGCTGCCGGTCTTCCCTCATCGGCACGGCACCGGGGTTTAGCTGTAACCATGACATGGCTCTTCACTTTTCTTTGAAAAACTTCTTTTTCAGAAAGCTTTTTTTTCAATTAATATGTTTTAATGACATAGAATCAAAAAGAAAATTCTTCACGGAAAAGTATCCTTTTAAAATATTAAAACTTAACTGGGTAAAAAAATTCAATTATTCTAAGAAACTCTTCTTCTTTCCTTAAATCATGCTTGTAAATATGATTTCCTTTTTTGGCTGATTTTTGACAAATAAAAACAAAACTCTGCAAAAACATATTTGCGGTACTTGTCGGTTATTGGAAACACACCCAAGAAGTGAAGTTAGGTTAATTTTAATGAAAAACAAACAAAACATGATGATAAAATAATACTTTAGAAACAAATTTTTTAAAAACTAACCCAACCCAACGTAACCTAGCCTAACCCCACCCCTGATGTGCAAATATATAGCCCAAATCATACAAGTTCAAAGCATTCTAGCTTAAGTCCAATGCATTGTATCATCCATCACTTATTTTTGTAGCTATAAAACCGGTTTTCTAGGATGTAACCTACGCGTAGTTCTTGAATTTGTTTCCAATAACCAACAAGTACCCGTATTGCTTTTAGTTAATCGGAAATGACACTCAAGACTTTAAGAGAGTTTGAAAGAGTTGTCTCTGGGCAGTTCTCCGTCTCCAGGTGGATTGATCTAAAGAAGAGTTGTCGACTGTGGGTTTAACACTATTGATTTTAAATCTATCAGATTTAGAATTTTCGCCCTTGGCAAGAAAAGTTGCAATAAGGAAATGGACCCTTGAGAGAGAAGAACAATCAACAGGCCCAATCACTCTATCTCGTCCATTATAAACCTATTTAGTTTGTGTGGCTAAACTATTTAGAATGGATTTGGCCTTCTTACCGTAATTTAAACAATAGACAACTAAAAGCTGACATCTATTTTCCTGAAAATTTCAGAAAAAAAAATTAATATCTTTTATTTTGTGCGGGAGACAAAGAAATTGAGTTCTCATGAAACTTACATCATCAGAAAGTGCAAATTCCCTGCTTTTACTTATGACAGTTCTTATTTATAAACAATGAGCAGCATTTTGATATTATTTTGTTCTTGTTTATATTATGAAAAATAAATAACACACCGCTTAAACTACCATCGTTCATATGGCTTTACTTCTGCTCGTTTAAAGTGAACATGTGGCCATACATATTAGAACAACTTTCCTCGGAACAACAAATCACTACATCAAGAAGACCATCATTAATTATGAGAAGATTCGAATGGATCTTGGCAGCGTTGCATGGGATGACGTCTTATCTGGCTCTCTAGTACAGCAATGGCAGCACTTTAAAGAATTAATAATAAATAAAGCAAACCAATACACTTCAAGTAAACTTATCCCCAAACCGAAAAAACTCCCAGCAATGACAAAAGAGATTAAGAGGGAAATCAACCATAAAAGTAGATATTGGAGGAAATATAAACAGTAACAATCACCTGATTACAGGGAGAAGTGTTACAATAGCCGGAACAAACTTAAAAACTTGATGCGGGCCTTGCATATGAATTTCGAATCTAAACTAGCTGATGAAGCCAAGACTAACCCAAAAAAGTTTTGGCAATATGTCTCTAGCCAAGACCACGATAGATGATGTATTAAAAAACTGATAACCAAGCAAGATGGAGAAGTTACAGAGACTAATAAACTTGATAATTTATTGAACCAACAATTTGTCTCAGTTTTCACCACTGAGCCTGATGGTCCTTTACCATCTCCAACAACTATAATATAAAAGCCCCAATGCAGAGCACTTATCATCTACAGAGGTCCTTTAACGTTTAAAAAAGTTGAATCCTAACAAGTCGCCAGGACCTGATAGTATATATCCTAGGCTACTAAAAGAAATTGCAAAAGTGATAGCCGATCCCCTGACAAGAATCTTCCAGACATCATTTACCGCTAGAGAGCTCCCAGCACACTGCAAAGTAGCCAACATAACTCTGGTATTCAAAAAATATGACTGCACCAAGCCTGAAAATTATCAACTTATCAGCCTAACCTCAGTTGTGGTTAAGATGCTTGAACACATAGTTAATGATTCATTGCTCGAACATTTAACCAGAAACAAGATCTTGTCACCCAAGCAGCATGGATTCCAGTCAGGAAAATCAATCAAAACAAACTTGCTGGAATCATATGAGATAATTACAAACCTGATTGCACATCCAGTTGAACCACTGCTGCTAGACTTTGCTAAGGCCTTTGACAAAGTGCCCCATAGTCAGCTGCTCTCAAATTATGTGCTGCTGGTATCAATACATCCCTGATAGCCTGGCTGATGAATTTTCTCACTAACCACAAGCAGAAAGTCTGTTTATTTGAGACAGGCGATCAGACAATCTACTCTGACGAGGCCATAGTAATGAGTGGGGTATCACAGGGAACTGTATTAGACCCAACACTTTTCCTGATTTATGTCAAAAATACTTCTAATCATGTGGATAACAATATGCATTTGTTTGCTGATGATGCCAAACTTTTTGGAATTGCTAACCCACGTAAAATCCAACAAGATCTAGACAGGCTACAGAATTGAACTCAAGACTGGCTTCTCCAATTCAAGACAAGCAAATGCTATATTTTGCACCTTGGACCTAATAACCCAATGGCTACATGTTCAATTTTAAATCCAATCATTAATACAAAGGACCATCTAGTAAAAAGAGAAGAAGAAAGTGACCTTGGTGTGATTGCTGATGAGGGGTTGAGGTTCCACGTCCAGCATGTTGTCTCCCAAGCTAACTCTATCCTTGGCCTATTAAAAAGGACCATCAGTAGCCGAGAGGCAACAATATTCATAAAACTTTTTAAGGCTCTTCTTAGACCCCATCTTGATTTCGGCAAGTGCCTGGCTGGTCCTTCTTACCAGTAAGATGTTAGGCTCATCAAAAATGTCCAGAGGCGAGCAACAAAGTGCATAAAAAACCTAAAGTCAGCTTCATATGAGGAAAGTCTCAAGCAGTTGAAGCTACCTACCCTTGTCTACAGACGCATGCATAGTGATATGATGCTGACTTATAAACTTAAAAGGAAAACTCCGCCATCTACAAGGGCAACCACAGTACCAGTCATCCTCTCACAAGAGGACATTCAAAGAAACTACCAAAATTAAGGTCCAGATCAAGAATCCGTCAAGTTTATTTTTCAAGAATAGTAGTTAACCAGTGGAATGAATTGAAGGACTCTACTGTCAGCACTCCTTCCATCCAGTCTTTCAAACATCAACTTGACAAGGAGTGGGAGAAGAAGCAGTGGAGGTTCAACTGGGAGTCATCAACTCAAGAGCACTACGGGTCCAGAGGATCTTAGAAATCTCAATTGGATTAAGGTGATTAAGGTAAGCTGTTTCTTCTTTATCAGAGACAAGCAAGGATTCCCATTCTATATAATTTGAAGCACAAAATGGGTATGTGGCCCCTTCAACTTGACCTATCAATCTCTCCACCTCTTTTAAGCAGAGACATGCACATGTTACACCTTGTTTAAAGTGGAATCCTGAAGAATTTGCAATATAATGATTGGAGCCATAAAGAGGACTTATGGCTCCTCCAGCACCCTATTGCCAAAACTAAGTTTTCAGCAGAAAGGTTAATATGTTTTTTTTTCATTGATCAGCTTGACAGTTATTTGGACAAGTATGATGATCAAAAAGAATACATATTAATCATTTTCAGAGGCATACTCTGCTTTTCCAAATTTTGCTTCACTAATACTATTGATCTAAAGAAGAATATCCTTCGATGCTTCATTTTATACAAGATGCAAATACAGATTTAGGCTGTTATTAGTTTCTCACTTGCCCATGTAGCATTCCATTTTTGTTTCTGTAGTTCAGTATAAGTGATGAAGGAATATTGTCTGTATGTCATATAATATAAATTAGAAGTTGCTTAAATTGGGTTGTCTCACCCCCCCCCCTTCACTGGCTTGAGTGCTTCAAGCCACTCCTGACTACACATATGTTTAGGGCAAATGTATTGTTGTGTGCCAGCGTGACCCCTGACACTGGGAAACCACAAAATGGTAGTTTTGCAGCAAAAATTAGCAATTTACTGTGGCATGACCTTTTAGTGACTTAAAAAGCAAACTAAAGTTTTAAATTAGATTCAAATAAGCTGTCTCCAAACAGTTTACAGGTGCTGGTTCAATACAATTATCCCTGGAAAAAAAGGAGACAAACAAGTAAAACATGCATCTATGGCCATCCTTCTTTGGAAAAAAAAAAAACATTTATAATTTATTACAAGTTAAGTATGGCTCTGAAGCATGGATGCTCCAAGACAGAGGAGGATTTGTTAGATGTTTTAAAAATGTAAGTTGAAAAAAGTAAGCTGTATGAAAAATAAGGTTTAATCCTGCTTTCTAGAGCTTTAATAAGAGAAAGGTTGAGATGGCTAGGACACATTCTGTGGATGACAAATTGCCAACAACTGTCCTTGTTGGCCAGCCATCTAGGTCCAAATAAAAAGCCGGTGTCCCTAAATGGGGTGGAAGGTAGTTGTAAGGAAATATTTAAGGAAAATTGGAACTTCTTAGGAGGGTTTAAAGATGGAGGCTTTGAATAGAATGGGATGGACAAGGAATGTGCTAGCCTGTGTTGTCCTTGGGTGGCTTGGTGCTATGGTGGGGTGTTAGTAATTGAAGTAGTAGTTTAACCCTTTTTGTAACACCATGCTAGTAATTTCTCTCATTATGTCATTATGCTAATGAAGTTAATAAATTTTGTCAATTTAGAATCAGTATAACTTACTGTAGAACTTACAGGAACAGTACCTCTTACTAGGATACCATATCCTGTTATGGCACTCTCTAATCTTGGCTCAACATAGTGCGTCTAGTGTACAAAGTCAAATCACTTTTGTATATTATGTATAAACACTTCTTTCTGTAGATGCTTGTCAAGACGGTTTTTGAAGCTGTTTAGAGTTGGTGCCAACACTACTTCTTCAGGTAACGAGTTCCAGTCTTTAACTGCTCTAACTGACCAGAAAGAACATCTCTGTCTAGTTGATGCTGTTTGTTTCTGGATTTTTGCAGAATTACCCCTAGTATAGACATTAGTCTGACTACAGAAGAATTTGTCAAACTTGGTTCTATCTAGATCCTTTCTTTATCACTTTTTAGCATTGAAGCTTAATCCTAGGCTCTCAAGATTCCTATTCAACATGTTAATGTTGCTCTGCAGGACGGTTATATCTTCTTGTTTTGCCACTGGCCTGAAAAGCTTTGTTTCATCTGCAAAGAGCTTGATGCGGCTGGTGATACCTTCAGTTATGTTTTTATGTGGAGGATGAAGAGTAGAAGCCCTATTACCCTTCCCAGGACGATGCCACTTGGTACACTAGCTTTTGATAACAATGTGTCTTCCACTTTACCAATCTGGCTATGGTCAAGTAGAAAGGAAGATATCCACAAAATCATTTGCTTGCTTATACTGAAGGTATAAAGTCGTGAGAGCAGGGTGCTATGGGGGACTTTGTAAAAAGCCTTTTCTATGTCATACAGAACCACCAGAATACTCAGGCAACTTTCCAGGGTTGTCGTCCACTCGTCCAAAACTCCCAGGAGCTGATTTGTGCAGTTGCTTCTCGGCATAAACTGTTCTGCACTAACCAGGTGATTTTCTGATACAAAATTCATAATCTTGTCACAGCAGGGCAGTATCCAGGATTTTTGCTCGGGGGGGGGGGGGGGGGGGGTTACCCGATTTTTTCCCATGGACTTTGTCTAACATCCTCGACCAACATTACGTTAGCTCGAGGCCGTTAGTCCGCCCCTTGCGAACGAGGACGCGTCCACTAGGCATACTTTCGTATCTTTAAGGGTTTTTTTTAGTAATGCAAAAACAAGACAAGTATTTACATACAGTTAAATAATACAATTGAGACAGCAAAAACAGTTAACGCAAAAAGAAGCCAAATAGTAGAAGTAGTCTATATATTTTTTAGTTTTTTTTTGTTTTTTTTAGCTAAAAGTAAGGGCGAATATCTATAAAACGAAATCCAGGCGACGATTTTTCTTCCCTGCAAAAATGTCGATGACCTTGTCAGGGCAGATGTCAACGTCCCTATGGACTGCAAGGAGGGCTAAGCCACTCAATCGTTCTTCTCCTGTTGAAATAGGCCTCTCTGATACCGTAACATTCTCCCACTTGATGTGCCATAGCTCAATTTCTTGCTTCAGACAGTCTGGCTTGGGAAGAATATCGCCATACAATTCAACCAATGACTCCAGGTTTAATGCCTTCAGATCAACAGAAACAATTTTGACAGGAGAAAGGACGCTGAGATTTGACAGCAGTTTCTGGTGAAGCACAAATCGTTGTTTCACCTCGGAAGTGAAGTGGTCCAGGAAAGGAATAAAGAACGATGTTCTATAGTGGTTGTAGTGGTTCTATAGTAGTCTCTTATCCAAGTCCGAAAGTAAACTGAACTGAACTAGCAATCTTACACTCATTTACCTCGAGCCCCCATTAATCCTAATTTACTATGCAAGGTCTGACCTAATTTATCTCCTAATTTACCTAATTTAAATCCTAATTTACCTGGAGCCCCTATTAATCCTAATTTACTATGCAAGGTCTGACCTTGCATACTAAGGCGAACATGGGGTTACCTAATTGTGTAAGCTGATCACAACTGTTTACCCACAAAATTGCAATAGGATTTTTGTATGCCACAAAACGCAATATGATAATAGCGCATATTAACCCTAATTTACTATACAAGGTCAGGTGAACATGGGGTTACCTACGGTTACCTAATTGCGTAAGCTGATCAGAACCGTTTACCCACAAAATGCAATAGGATTTAGTGTGGGGGCATATTTTTTTTTCTGGTAAGGTTTTGTCTTTGCAGGTATTTTTTAGACTAATTTTCGACTCGGTCAAAAATTTCGGGGGGGGAGTTCAAACCGGGTACCCCCCCCCCCCTGGATATGTTCTTGTGTCACAGACTAATTTTTCCATTATCTTGGAGAGCATGGAAGTTAGGCTTATTGACCTGTAGTTGGAGGCACTGCATTTGTCCCCCTTCTTATGTATGGGCACAACATAGCTTGTTTCCATTTAGCTGGGACTATACCATGCTGTAGGGATGTATCAAACAGGTGAGTAAGCGGCTCTGCAAGTTCCTCAGCAGGAATCTTCAGCCACCTGGCTGCTATACCATTGGGTCCGGGTGATTTGTTTGGATCTATTTCCCTGAGTAGTTTGAGCACATCACATTGCCCAACCTTGGTTTCCTTCATCTGGGGTCAATTTGTTGGACTTACAGGGCTGTCAGTAGTAGTGCTGGCTTCTGGGAATTTGGTGGTGTATACTGAGCTGAAGAACTGGCTCAATACTTCTGCTTTTTCAGCCGGGGTTGTGGCTTTATTCCCATTTTCTTGCTTCATGTCAAGGATTCCAGATCTACTAGTGAGCTTTTTGTTGAAATGTTTCCAAAAAAATTTTTGGGTTGGTTTTGCCCTGCCAGCAACATTCTGTTCCTGCTCCTTTTCAACTTTTCTGGATTCACTGTGGACTTGATTGCTAGCTTGTTGGTATGCTTTTAATAAAAGATTAATTCTGTTGAATCATATATTATACTCATTTTTGTAAAAATTTTGGTTTCTATTGACACAAGTTTCTTTTTACTTACATAATTTAAAAAAATTTTCCACAAAATAAGTTTTTCAAAGAAAAGTAGAGAACTCCATTAAACAAAAAATGAGCAAAAATAAAATCAAATAATCTACCAAGCGTGAAACTACCACAAATCAGCATTGATAAATAAATGAAACCCAAAACGAACAGAAATTACAATAATTAACCAAGTCAAACTCAAAACAAGCAGAAATTAACACAAGTTGGGCGCAAAACCCCTATGCCTTCCCAAGGCCAGAACAAAATTTGCACTTTACTGAAAAAATATAAATGTTTTTACTTTTATAACTTTAATAAATCAAATAATATTGCCATTTTGATTACTAAATATCAGTATATGTATATTAAATTGACAATGCACATTCATTTGTATTTTTTCAGTAAAGTGCAAATTCGCCCAACTTATATTAATTTCTGCTCGTTTTGAGTTTGACTCGGTTAATTATTGTAATTTCTGTTCGTTTTGGGTTTCATTTATTTATTGCTGCTGATTTGTGGTAGTTTCACGCTTGGTAGATTATTTGATTTTATTTTTGCTCATTTTTTGTTTAATGGAGTTCTTTACTTTTCTTTGAAAAACTTATTTTTTTGAAAAAGTTTTTTAAATTAATTTCTGTTTGTTTTATATTGAAATAGTCTTTTCAGGGAAAAAGAAAAAAATACTTTAAATCTTTTCGTTTTTTAAGACTTTATAGTTTGGCCTGCTATTTGTATGCTGGAGAAAAATTTTCAACATTTTTTAACAACACACACCCTTTTAAAAATCTGGACACAAATAGTACTGTTTAATTTAGTTTCATACCTCCTCTAGTTGACCTGAAATAGAAAACTTGATACCATTTGCAAAAAATCTGTTTACTTTCATTGATAGCTTGGATACACTTACACTATTTTGATTTGGTTAAATTTTAAGAGCAGAAATGGGAGGGTTGGCGTGGGAGGGTGCGAGTGGAAGGGGGATTAGTTGCCCTCAAATCACTTTCGACTATTAAAAAGGGCATCAGCCCTTTCTATTTTCAATCGAATGAGCCGTTTTCGAAGTTCCCACGACAACTCCTTTGATATGAAGTGCCCTGGTCTAAACAACAACAAAAAATAATACATTATACCCACTTTGATCTTTACTATAAAAATGTCAAGCCTTCCAATCCCTTTTGACTATTAAAAAGGGCACTAGGCCTTTTGATTTCGAATCGAATGAAGCCTTTTGGAAATGACAACGCTTTCTGTAGACACCTTATATGCCCCCAGGGCATAAATTACAACCCTTAGACTAAGGTCTGTTAGGGTGGTTGTCATCCTCTAAGACCAAATTTCCAGAACTTTCAACTACCTTAAACAACATGGCTATCTCAAAATTTTGATTGGATGTGTTTGGGGAAATGGTGGTCGTGAGAGGGGTGTTAGTCGCCTTGCAATCACTTTTGACTATAAAAAAGGGCACAAGCCACCCCAATTTCCAATTGAATGAGCACTTTTCGAAGTTTCTATGACAATTTCTTAGATACAAGGTGCCCTGCTCTAAAGGAAAAAATTAATAAATAATACGTTGTGCCAACATCGTTCTTATATACCCCCAGGGCATAACTTAAAACCCTTGCCCTGAGGGTTGTGGGGGAGTGTCCTCCTCTTTACTTAGTCCCCGTTTCTTGTCTCGTTCTCAAGTGTCCCCATTCTTTACTTAGGCAGCGCAATCGTGCTGCCTATGATTTATGCAACAACTTTCTATATAAACATTATATGCCCCCAGGGCATAACCTACAACCTTTGCACTGAGGGCTCTGAGGGGATTATCATCCTAAAAGACCTAATTTCCAGAACGTTCAACTACATTGAACAAAATGGATATCTCAAAATTTTGATTAGCTGTGTTTTGGAAAATGGTTGGTGTGAGAGGGGTGTTAGTTGCTATCCAATCACTTTTAACTATTAAAAAAGGCACTAGCCCTTTCAATTTCCAATTGAATGAGCCCTTTTGAAGTTTCTATGACAACACTTTCAATAAAAACTCTATATGCCCCAGGGTATAACTTACAACCCTTGCCCTGAGGGCTGTGGGGGGAGGGTTTGTCATCCTTAAAGACCTAATTTCCAAAACTTTCAACTATGTTGAATAAAATGGCTATCTAAAAATTTTGATGTGTTTGGGGAAAAAGTGGGCATGAGAGGGGGGTTAATTGCCCTCAAATCACTTTTGACTATTTAAAAGGGTACTATCCCTTTGAATTTCAAATCGAATGAGCCCTTTTTCAAGTTTCTACGACAAAGTTTTCTTTAAAAACCTTATATGCCCCCAGGGCATAACTTATAATCCTTGCCCTGATGGTTGTGGGGGAGTGTCCTCCTAAAAAATATATTTTCTATCTGGAAATCAACTATGCTGAACAAAATGGCCATCTCAAAATTTTTATTGGATGTGTTTGGGGGAATGATGGGCGTGGGGGGGGGCTAGTTGCCCTCCAATGACTTTTGACTATTAAAAAGGGCACTAGCCCTTTGAATTTCTAATCGAATGAGCTTTTTTTGAAGTTTCTATGACAACACCTTCTTTAAAAACCTTATATGCCCCCAGGGCATAACTTAAAACCCTTGCCCTGAGGGTTGTGGGGAAGTTTCCTCTTCAAAACACATTTTCTATCTGGAAATCAACTATGCTGAACAAAATGGCTATCTCAAAATTTTGATTGTATGTTTTTGGGGAAATGATGGGCGTGGGGGGGCTAGTTGCCCTCCAATCACTTTTGACTATTAAAAAGGGCACTAGCCCTTTGAATTTCCAGTTGAATGAGCCTTTTTTGAAGTTTCTACAACAACGCCTTCTATAAAAACCTTATATGCCCCAAGGGCATAACTTAAAACCCTTGCCCTGAGGGTTGTGGGGAAGTTTCCTCTTCAAAACACATTTTCTATCTGGAAATCAACTATGCTGAACAAAATGGCTATCTCAAAATTTTGATTGGATGTGTTTGGGGGAATGATGGGCGTGGGGGGGGGGGCAGTTGCCCTCCAATCACTTTTGACTATTAAAAAGGGCACTAGCCCTTTGAATTTCCAATCAAATGAGCTTTTTTTGAAGTTTCTACGACAACGCCTTCTTTAAAAACCTTATACACCCCCACAGCATAACTTAAAACCCTTGCCCTGAGGGTTGTGGGGGAGTGTCCTCTTCAAAACATATTTTCTATCTGGAAATCAACTATGCTGAACAAAATGGCTATCTCAAAATTTTGATTGGATGTGTTTGGTGGAATGATGGGCATGGGGGGGCTAGTTGCCCTCCAATCACATTTGATTATTAAAAAGGGGACTAGAACTCTCAATTTCCAATCGAATGAACCCCTTTTGAAGTTGCTACAACAACCCCTTCCATATGAAGTGCCCAACTCTAAAGGAAAAAAATAACAAATAGTACATTGTGCCAACATCATTCTTATATGCCCTCAGGGCATAACTTAAAATCCTTGCCCCAAGGGTTGTGGGGGAGTGTCCTCCTCAAAAACATATTTTCTATCTGGAAATCAACTATGCTGAACAAAATGGCTATCTCAAAATTTTGATTGGATGTGTTTGGGGAAATGATGGGCATGGTGGGGGGGGCTAGTTGCCCTCCAATCACTTTCGACTATTAAAAAGGGCACTAGCCCTTTGAATTTCCAATCGAATGAGCCTTTTTTTGAAGTTTCTACAACAATGCCTTCTATGAAAGCCTTATATGCCACCAGGGAGTGACTTAAAACCCTTGCCCTGAGGGTTCTGGGGGAGTGTCCTCCTCAAAAACATATTTTCTATCTGGAAATCAACTACACTGAACAAAATGGCTATCTCAGAATTTTGATTGGTGTGTTTGGGGGAATGATGGGCAAGGGGGGGGGGCTAGTTGCCCTCCAATCACTTTTGACTATTAAAAAGGGCACTAGAACTCTCAATTTCTAATCAAACAAGCCCCTTTGAAGTTTCTATGACAACCCCTTCCATATGGCTGCTCTAAAGGAAAAAAATAATACATAGTACATTGTGCCAACATTGTTCTTATATGCTCTCAGGGCATAACTTAAAACCCTTGCCCTGAGGGTTCTGGGGGAGTGTCCTCCTCAAAAACATATTTTCTATCTGGAAATCAACTACACTGAACAAAATGGCTATCTCAGAATTTTGATTGGATGTGTTTGGGGGAATGATGGGTGTGGAGGGGGGCTAGTTGCCCTCCAATCACTTTTGACTATTAAAAAGGGCAGTAGCCACTCCAATTTCCAATCAAATGGGCCCTTTTTGAAGTTTCTATGACAACTCCTTCAATACAAAGTGCCTGGCTAAAGAAAAAAGAAACACATTGTGCCCACATTGTTCTTTACTTAGGCAGCACCAGCATGTTGCCTATGATATATCATTTATACAAACTATTTGAAAAACCAGAATGAATTTTAGGACAATTAATTTCTGTACTTTATAAGGCAGGTAAAAGATAAATCTTGTTTTAAGGAATGCTAATCCTCCTTCCCTGTTATCTCCTTTCAATCAGGTAAGCAGATGAATGAGATATTTTATGTTAGACTTAAAGAACTTATACAACTCACAAGCTGTCATCCAACAGCACTAATATTGTGGGCTTAGTTTGAAAATATTACCTCAGAATAGAAGATTAGGAAATAAATTCTCCCTTGTTTCCCCTTGATATTCATCTCATGTAACTTTTACTGAATTCAGTCAAACAAGGCTTTAAGAGTAACATGAGAAAAAATAAAGCTTTTTTGATAGAAGTCAAGAGTGAAATCAAAACTTAAATAAACAAACTAAAAACAACTTATAAAAAAAGCATTATATTTCCTTGTGTTTTAAAATTTATGCAAAACTAGCCTAGAGCTTTATTGAATTCACAAAACAGTATATTTTGTACAAAAGTTTTTACAGTATAAAAAATTGAAAGCCTCTGGGATATTTTGTGTGGTAGAAAAATGAAGCTTTTTAGGATGTTTTAATCTGATTTTAATTCAACAGATTTGGTTGGTATTTTTGAAATGTAAAGTTATAGACAAGTAAACATAACCAAAATGTAGGAAATTTTTTTGGACAAAATCTGTCTTCTACACAATCCTGTAACCTTAGAAATATCAAAGGAGCAGCAGTGAAAGTTATAAAACACTTTTCCAGGGCATAAACCACGGTTTTGATCTATTCCTGAAAGTTTATTCACCTTATTCAAGTACTGTATTTGATGTTAGTGTGCAATTAGGCTTTCTGAAAAACACCTCACTTAACTTTACCCTATCCCCTGTTCCCTAATGTCCAAATATATGTCTTCTATGCATCATTCTTTTGTTTCAACTCAATACCTGTAAATTGAAGCAATAATGATGAAATGAAGAAATAAAAAATGCATTGGCAATATATAATTTGGGCTATGTATTTGCACATTAAGGGCAAGGGGGATTGCCAGTACAGTAAAGTGAAGTGCTTTTAGGATTAGCCTAATTACCTACAATTTTCCTATACATTACAAGTTAGGGTAAATTTTTTGCAGTTCAAATTACTGACTTATGAATAAAGTAAACATACCACTCAATACCTTTTTTATGCTCTTTCCAAATGTAATAATCATTTTTGTTGGAAATAAATTTTACCCCCACCACTATATATTCCAATTTAGGGTATATATTTGCACATTATGGGGGGGGGGGATTTTATTTCTGATGTAAATAAGAGCTAATTATAAACTTTACCCCTACCCCCTCCCTAATGTGCAAATATATACCCTGAATCGGTATATATAGGGGTGGTGGTAAAATTCATTTCCAACAAAAATGATTATTATATTTGGAAAGAGCATAAAGAAGCATTGAGTTGTATGTTTACTTTATTTGTAAGTCAATAATATGAACTATGAAAAATTTACCAAAGTTAGAATTGTTTTCTCAACATATTTCCTTCACAACAGGCCTAATTGTACACCAAAACCAAGCAGCCTACTCTCCAAGACGGCTTAATCTTGACTATATTTTTAGCTCTCTCTGGTCCAGCCAGCAGCAGCTTGTCAAATTATGGCTTTTCAAATATGCTAGAAAACTGCTCTATCCTTGGAGCCAGATTTTTACCAAGTATCCAAGTAGCCTACTCCCCAAGACAGCTAAATCTTGAGTTTTTTTAAGTTCTCTCTAGTCCATCCAGAAACAGATTATCTAATTACGGCTTTTCAAATATGCTAGAAAACTGCTCTATTCTTGGAGCCACATTTTTACCAAAAATTCAAAAACATACTAATTATTTAGAATTACGCTTTCTAGCTCTTTGAATATTCTGCTTTAAACGCTGTCTACAACAGTGAATTTACACTCGCAACACCTGAAATACCTTGGTAAGTTTTGGCAAAAACTGGAAATACGGTTGAAGTAGACAATCTTTGCTGAGGTTGTCATTAATGAGGTCTGCAAATCAGTTTCACTGGAAATTGATCTAATTTTTGACCTGATTGAACGCAAGGTGTAAATATATAGTTTGCAAATTTTGGATCTGGAGGAGTGTATGGAAGAGATTGAAGTAAAACTTGATGATATCACTCAAGAAAATATTCTAGATTGCCTCTTATTCAATGATATAAAACAGCGGCCTGGACCTGATTTTTAATCAAGTGTTCTCACTATTCTATTTTCAAAGATTAGTCTCACTAGTGTGTCCTCAAGTAACATTTTTAGCATTTTTCGCTTTAAAATGAGCGGGCCTCCTAATACTTTTAGTGATAACGTTGCCCCAGTGATGGTGATGGTTAAGTGATGATGTCAGTGATGGTTAAGTATCGCGACAGAGAACTAACAAGGAGAGTATTTGAAAGCAGTTCAAAGTTGTCTGATTCCGTTATATTTGCTTTAGAAACATAGTACTTAAAAAAAGACGTCAATATAGTTTGAACGCAGCTAGAAATTGGTTTGAGTGAAATATTTATGAACATTTCATGGAAACACACATGCTCTCTTCTCTTGCTCAGATCATTTGGGTCAAAAACAGAGTGTGACAAAAAAGGTGAATATCTGTCAACTTAAAAAAATAAGAATATGCGAATGTCTGGGGGAAAGTTATGTTGTATTGGCTTTGAAGATGTTTTAAGTGTAACAGATGGTTTGTCTGGTACATTTGATCGTATGATTGAAATTTTGCCCAATTAAACTTGTAAAGCTGAAAAAGTGTGAGTCTTGGAGGCCTTGGATTACTTACAAAATAATTGAAGTATTTTCTTTAAGAAAATAGTCTTTATGAGGAGTATCTAAGTACTGAATGTAAAAGTAAGTTTGAATAGTTCAAAGTAGGTTGGAATCGTGCCAACTCAATGAGAAAAAAAGCAAAAAAAAAAAATATTTGCCAAAAGACTGGGCCAAAATATAGGTAATGCGAAAGAGACTGGAATGTAATTAACGAGTTTTTTAGAATTATGACAGCCAGCTCAGTTACTTATTAATTAATGGCAAATGTGTGAATGACGAGACTTCAATCACGAACCACTACGGTAAGTATTTCGCTAATACTGGAAAAAAACGTTCAAATTCAAGGAATGTTAAATTCTGATGACCAGTTTTTAAATAAGGGTTCGTCAATAATCATGGAAGAGTCTTAGAAATGAAATTTGAACTGTGACCCAATGGAGAAGTTCTAAAGATAGTAAAAACGGTTCAAGCGTTTACACCCCCCTCCCCAAGGAAAACAACCCCCGTGGAAAATACCCCCCACCTTGGAATATACCCTCCCCCCTCCCGTGGAAATAAGGCTTTCTAAATTTGAAAATTTATTTGAGCTTTTTTTCTGTAGAAGGAAGGAATTTTGATACTTGTGTATTATACGCCACTCACTCAAGTTTACACTGTGTAAAACTCGAGAACAAACTGGTTTCTTTGTTTGTTATTTCAGCTTAGCGTGAGACAAGACAAGTGACAGAATAGATGGGAAATATATAATTTCGGCTATATATTTGCACATAAGAGGGGAGGAGGGTAAAGTATTTTGATAGTTTGAAGTCAGAAAACAATTCTTCCTTTATAATATTCAGAATAATTGCACCTAACACAGTTTGCATGCAGACCCGCTATACTTTACCCCTTCCCCCCTAATCTGCAAATATATAGCCCAAAGTTGTTTCAAAACTAACGAAGAAACCGGATTTTTCTCGAGTTTTACGCATCGTAAATTTGAGTGAGTGGCGTATAATGCATAAGTACCATAATTTTTCGTGGAGAGAGAGCCAGATTTCCGGGTATTATTTAAAAACGATCAGAAATTAAATTTATAAAAACAACTTTTTCAACTGAATGTAAGAAGCAACATCAAAACTTAAAACGAATAGAAATTATCACGTATATGAAAGGGGTCGCCTCCTCCTCGAGACCTCACTCTTTACTCTAAAGACTTTTTTAGAATTTTATAACAAAGCTTGTTATTTTAATTAAACGGCCATTGTGTTTCAGGAATCGTTCTTAAAGAATTAGGACAAAAAAATCATAACTTTAGCGTAAAGAGAAAGGTCTTGTGGATGGGGCAATTCCTTTTCATATACGTAATAATTTCTGTTCGTTTTGATGTTGATCCTTACTTTCAGTTGAAAAAATTTGTATTTTTTATTTAACTTCTGATCGTTTTTAATAATACTGGGAAATCCTGCTCCCTCTCCATTAAAAATTCCTGTACTTCGGGGGTAAGGTATAGTTGGTCTGCCTACAAAATGTGTTGGTAAAATCATTCTGCATATTATGAAGTAAGAATTGTTTTCTGACTTCAAACTGTCAAAATACTTCCTCCCCCCCCCCCCTTATGTGCAAATATATAGCCCAAATTATATATTTCCCATCTATTCTGTCACTTGTCTCTGTCTAGTCTCACGCTAAGCTGAAAGAAACTAACGAATAAACTAGTTTGTTCTCGAGTTTTACACAGCGTAAACTTGAGTGAGTGGCGTATAATAAACAAGCACCAAAATCCCTTCCCCTTAGGACAAAAACAACTCAAATAAAATTCTCACATTTGGAAACTTATTTTCCAGGGGGGAGGGTATTCTCCGGCGGGAGGGGTGCATTTACCAAGGGCGTATTTTCCGCATAAGGCATTTTCCAGGGGGGGGGGGGTAAACGCCAGCCACCAGTAAAAACAATTAAGTTTTACTCGGCAGGGACTGATGATATAAACCAAAATATCTTAAAAACAGTCGTGTATTATTTATTGCCTTTTTGTACATGCCATTAATGTGTCGCTTAAGACGGGAGTTTTTCCTAATTCATTATAAAGAGCCGAATTGCCAACTTACCAACCGGTGAGTTGGTAAGTGAGAATTACCAACCGGTGTATATTAATTTATCTTTTTTAAAATATATAAGAAGATTGTGTGATTACCATACGAGTTCGGGACTACTAAGTGAAATGTATGTTGACTCTAGGTAGGGCTATTCAAGGCTACATACCATAATTTCATTTGTGACATTATAAATTTGTACTTTTTACGTTTTGAACTTCATCTTACCGTTTTTATTGATTTCCAAAAGGCTTTTGATACAGATGATTTTAAGATTTTAATTAGTCGATGAAAATATTTGGTGTGAAAGATGCTTGTTTAAATTGGGTGAGTTTTTTTTACGGTAGATCTATCCAGATTGTTGTTATAGTTTTTTATGGTCTTCTTTTGAAATTAACTGTGACGCTCCTCAGGGATTAGTTTTAGGCCCCCTATTATGCCTGGCTTTATGTTGACACAAGGTAACTTGTCTTTCCTTACCTTTGAAAAGAGTACAAGAACAGACCGAGTGATGCTAAGGTAGAAGCATTCAAGCTGTACCGTTATATGCTGAAATCAATTATCTGCAAATCTAAAACAGTATATTTTACCAAGAGATTTGTTGATTTTGTCCTTATATATAAAAATACAAAGAAGACGTGGGACGTGATTAACGAAGTTACTCAGCCGTCCGAAAAATCAGAAGGTCTCCCTAAGTCTCTCATGGTAGACGATCAACTGGTCACAGAAAAAGGCCAAGTAAGATATCAGATGAACCAAGTACGACATTAGAATTCTTTGCGGAGAAACTGCTAATAGCGCATAAAAAACTGCTAACAGCGTTTCTTATTGTTCTGTGTCACAGTATTGGAAGCAGTTCCTACGTCTTCTGTGCTTGAAATTAACGATTCTTGAGGGGATGAAGGAGCAGGAAATTCTAATTTCGGTTTACCTTTAAAGAATTCTTCAGCAGGTTTTGACCAAACTCCTGCTGAAGTAAACAAACACATTTTTCATTCGATTATCACTCCACTTTGCCATTTGATTAACCAGTCATTTCCACTAGGAGTATTTCCCCAACTCAAACTGGCACATGCGATAGCCCTCTTTAACCGAGGTGATTGCGAGTACCCTGGGAACTACAGGCCTATCTCTTTTCTCTCAGTGTTCTCTAAGATATTTGAAAGGCCAATGCTCAAACGTCTGGTGAGTTTTCTTAAAGTAAAAAATTTTTCCATCAGTTTGGGTTCGTGTAAAACATTCTACAGAACATCCTTGCAATATACTTCTTCAGTTCATACGACAATCTCTAGATTCTAATCTTATCCCTGCAGCCATTTTTCTTGATATAAAGAAAGTTTCTGACAGCCTTACAAATAAAATCCTCATTGGTAAGCTTTCTCATCATGGTGTGCAAGGGAAAGCATTGTCTTGGTTCTCTTCATACCTCGCTGACAGATCTACAGCCACGGAAGATGCAGACGAGCAAGTTCCAATTGAAAACGGATTACTTCAATGCTCTATTCTTGGGCCAACCCTCTTCCTCTTCTTTGTGAATGACCTCTATCGACTTTTCAACACCCCAATAACCAATATCTGCTGTAGGTTGCGTCATAAATTTTACTCTCAGACTGCGTCGGCGTTCACATCTGATGGTCAAGAAGAATTTTTGGCATTTGCAGATGAATCTCTAGGTGTCGCGGCTCCGGATGGATCATCCCTTATACTAAAGCTTCAAGCAATGACTGAGAAGATATACAATTTGTTTGACGTAAATCTACTTGTTTTAAATGCAAAAAGTCTTGCCTTCTAAATTTTTTCTCGCACAGGCATGAGCCGCCCCACCATAACTGAGCTTCGTACACCAAGAGGCCCCATAAGTGTCCCCCCGGATCAATATATGGGATTCTTGGGAATTCTTTTTGGTAAAAATCTATCGTTTAAGTGGCAGGCTCAGGCAATAAGAGTCAAAATTTTCCTTGGATTCATCCAAAAATTAAAGCAATTATTTCCCTTTTCCCACCCTCTGTTTTTATGTTTCTCTCTCATTTATCCTTATATGTGTTACTGCTCGTCTGTGTGGATGTCTATATTTTGTTCTCTACTTTTTTTTGTTCACCATCTTCAAGAAAAAGCGGAAAGAGTCCTCCAGTCGACTAAACACACTCCTGTTGATCTTGTATAAATAAAGGATATCTCTATCTTCGTTGGCATATCAATACTTCCACTGAGATCTCCTATGTTGTTTTTCTAAAGCTAGTAAGGGAAGTAAACTTGTACAAAGTTCATAACTGGGAGGATGTAATGATTCCGGGTACTCCCTCGGTTCATTCAAACTTCGGTGTGGCTGCGACTGTGGGGCGTGCTTGGAAGTTGATTACTGTTGAGATCCGACAGTCACAAACCCTTGGTTCATTTAAGAGACAGATGAAAAATTTGTTTTATTAAGGGTAATTATTAAATAAATTTTAGTTGTTTTAGGTTTTGTATATATTTTGGGGTGCTATTTTGTTAGCGTTGAATCCACGATGACATAGAAAATTTTTTATTTGTTTTGACTTTTGGGTGATAGGATGATCGCTATTTTGTGGGTAATGTCGGTGAGTTGATTTCTTTTCCTCATAGATTTATATTTAGGCGTTGTTCAATATGAATATGCCCAGTTTTAACATTATTTGTTTATTGTAGTCGTTTCCCTAGTGACGGACCATTGAGCCCTGTTGGATATTGTTTTTATTGCTATTTTATGAAAATAAATGGAACTTGAACTTAAGTTTTCCTTACATTTTATAGATGACACTACCATCACAGTTTCTAGTCAAAAATTGGAGGATTGTTGATGAAAGTCAAAATGGTTTTGAACTCATTTCGTGTGTTTCGAGTTTAAGTCTTCTACCAGTTAACGTGAAGAAAACGGATTTTATTTATATGGAGTTGGAAGTCCGGCAAATGTTGATAAAAAAGGTGCTCTAATGGTTGAGATTTGTCGCAGGTGAATGAGATACGTTACCTTTGTTTCATCCTTAACTGCAATAAATCTTGGAAGCATCACAGTGAGCTAGTTGCAGCAAAAGCTGCAAGAGGTCTGGGGGTTACACGCAGACTAAAGCATGTTATACCTTTATCGACTATTCTAACACTATACCATGCAATAGTGAGCCCTTACAATTCTTATGGTTGTGTTTTATAGTCGAGTAATTTTTGTGCAAATTTTACAGAATTCGACTGATGGGAAATTGTGTTAAAGGAGTTAATTATACCATATCTTGTTTTAAGCGTTTAAGAGTGGTTAGCATGGGAAAAATTTGTGATTACCAAGCTGCAACTTTTTGCATATCAGTGTGAGAATACTGTATGGCTTTCTGCCTTTAGTCAACTATTTGGTTTTGGTAGTGTTCTTTACTCACATAGTACTAGGAATACCGATAATTTTGTTGTCGAGTATCGAGAAACCGCACGTGCCGGCTCTACTATATTATTTAGTTCCGGAAATGTGTAATAATGTTCCAGCATGCATTCCAGAGGCTGCATTCATACTTTTATTCAAGAATGGTTAGAGGTATTTTTGAAGGGCAAATTATAGTTACTTAGATTTTTTTGATCTTTTTTTTCATGAAAAAGTTATAACGTTACCGAGCATTCTGATTTGAGTATTATAAAATGAATGATTAATCGGTTGAGAGTCAAAGGATTGCAACCGTCTTTTATCAGTTGTACTTCACTGCCTTCCCTTGTTGATTGTTGTAAGCAATGTATATTTTACAGCAGTTTTAAATAAAAATAGTCAGTTATTCAGTCAATTACTGACTCGATAGATTTTGGGCCTATTCCAACCTTCCAACATGAAAATTTGAGCCACTATAGGAAGAAACGCTACGACTTACTGGATTGAACATTTATGGTAACTTTTAATTAATACGATTTTGCTTCAATTTACCAGACTAGAAGTACAAACAAGCTTGAATTCTTCCATAATAAAAAAATTGACAACTAGCTTGTAGACTGTTTCCAATTTGTGTTTATGCACCCATAGCTACTACTAAATATCACGTTCAAAGAACATGGTGTTTCAGTTTAATACGTTAAGTATGTTCAAACAGAACTAGTAAGCATAGCAGGGCCAACTGATTGTAAATTTCAGAGGCCAGAACAATCATAACATTCTATGGTAGATATAGTAGAACGATGGATTTGCCGCTTCGGTTCAACTCGCCAGGCTAGAAGCAAAGACAAGCGTTTACAAATTGAAAGCTAGCATGCAGTTCTTTTTCAATTTTTAAATATACACCAGCAGTTACTGCTACTTACCGTGCTCAACAACCATTGCAAGCTGTAGTTGAAAGTGGGTAGAAACGACAATACTGAAAACGTCTTTTCATTCATTGAATTGCTCTTCCACCGTTGCTTGGAAACTGTCTTACTTTTATTTTGGTATTTTTTTTTTTTTACGGTTTGATTTTTATGATTTTAGTGGTGTTCTTTTAAGGCTCGTTTTTTGTTTTTGCACTGAGGATGTTCAAGCCAAGGTCTCGGCCGAAATACTTTGCATCGAATTTACATTTTGACTGACAGTAAATATCCTTTTTTTTTCATCTTGGAAAGGCGAAGCAAAATACGTGGAAATTTCAAAAAACGAAAAAATTATAGGGGAAATAATCGAATGAAGAAACGCTCCAAGGAGGAAAGGTACGGTTGTTGGTTCCCATGTTTAAAAATTTTTAGCCAAAGACTATATATTTCAGTGCTGACATTGAGAATTTTACAATATCGTAAGATTCAGTTGCGGAAAATCCTAAGATTCGAAAACATCCCTAAGAGGTGAAATTATGATAATATAATATTTAATTTTTTGGAGTAACGTTTAATGCATACACTTTTCCAAGATCCTAAGCTCAAGTATGAAATTCCAAAACTTTGGGGAAAATCCCAAGAAGCTGTAGCTATGATTCATTGCTACTCTAAACGATGGTAGAATAACATTAAGAAACCAAAGATTATTCAAATTTTCGTAGTGGGATTCATGTGATTTGCGATGTTCATAGATATGTAAATCTAACATAGTATTTAAAGCTCATGTTAGCTATACAACATACGGAGTATTCTTCCACAGGAAAATGAAAACTCGGCTAAAATAGCCTCAGAAAAAATAGCAGCAAAAACGAGGGAGATATTTGATTCTAATCATCATAATACATAATAATAACCGTTGTCTTTATGAAGAAGGCAATGCAAACACTTTATAACACGATCTCTAAATTACTAGAATGACTCAACTGAGGGATATACGGTAAATACCGTTTTTTCTATGTGGATAGAAAAAGGAATAAAGGCAAAATTCCGCAAAATTAAGCGGTCAGATTTTGTCGTTACCCTGCAGTCAGATTATGAAGGAATGGAATAAAAAGACACCATTTAGCGAGGATCTGATCTCTATTTCTTTTCCTGTCTGTATGGTTCTCCCCATTGAAATGTAATGCCATGAGGCAATTTCATTTCGCGTTCGTTAACAACAATTTTAACTCTGAGGATAATGTTAGTGTTTCGTAAAAATTCAATTGAGTTTTGTGATTTAGCATTATCACAAATAATTATTTTAGGTATTTGGCACAGAAAAAATAATCAATTATGAACTGGAAAGACTTGGACTATAAAGAATACTAACCTCACAATGCTAACTAAAGACAATCTCCCCAGGACGTATTCGATATTGAAGATTTACGCTAGTTCTCGCTAAATAATATTTGAAAGGATATGATTCGAGAGCAGCTTAACAAGTGTGTGTATGACTTTGAGACAAGGACGGAGTCAACATTCTTCTAGAAGAGGGTCCAAATTATGAACAGTTGCACAATTCTGATTTCCTTAAGACATGATACACCTACTTGTCTCATCAAATTGATATAGATGGTGTACATATGACAAATGGGCACCATTTTTTTTTTTCTTTAATAGCTTTGTAATAGTGCTACTACTACTGCTAACAACTCACAGCAGCACCAAGCCGTCTTACGCTAACGCAGCTACGTACAGTCCTCCTCCATCCCGATCTATTCAAAGCCTTCCTCTTTACAATTTCTCTTGAATCTTACCTTACGACATCCCCTCACACCTTTCGGGGACGACCTGCTTTTCGTTTGACCCTAGATGGTTGGCTGACAAGGACGATATTTGGCAATCTGTCATCCTTCATCCACAGGACGTGTCCTAGCCACCTCAACCTTTCTCTCACTACAGCCCAAGAAAGCGGGATCGGGCAAAGTTTTTCCTGCAGCTTACTGTTTAAAATACGGTAAGTCAGACAGGTACCTAAAATATTCCGTCGACAATGTCTCTAGAAAACTAGCAAATCCTCCTCCGCCTTTCAGAGCGCCCAGGCTACAGAACCACACTTGACCACTGTCAATATTGTAGCTTCTAAAATTCTTATTTTGATTCGACTTATTTTCCTATTCTTACAAAAAAAAAAAAAAAAAATCATCTGCAAAAAACACCCTGGGTCTTGGTTATTCTACTTTTAACACCTTCACTGCACCCACCGTTTTTACTAACAATACTGCCTGGGTATGTGAAACTGTCCACTTGATCGATATTCTCGTTACCCAGCCTCACCTTTACTTATTCTTAGTCTAAGCGACTTAGTCTTTTTAACATTAATTTTCAAACATATTCTTACACCCTGAATCCTCAAAACCTATAAAATTAATTTATTTGATAAAATTTTCATCTAGGATGATCAAAGAATAATCCAAGTCTAGAAGATTTTTATTCCCCCATTTGATTCCGGTTTCCCCCATAGCCTTTGCTGTACTGCTTACGAGAAATTCTATCGAAATGATCCACATAAATGTAAGTAGATCGCAACCATGCTTAAATACTGATTCAATACAAAACCAAAACTTAACCGCAGCAATTTTATCCTCTGGTATACCATGTAAGGATAGGATCTTCCCTAAAGCTCTTCTATCGATTAAATTTAGTCATTTGCAGCCGCAATAGTAGTGGTGGCTTTGAAAGTTTCAAGTTAATGCCCTTACTTGTTCCCAATATATCGCATATACGCCTTTTTGATAACTTGGATACGTATAGTTTCTTTTGATTTAGCTCAACATTTCCCGAAATTATAAATTAGTAGCTTTTTCTCAGAAGCTCATTTAAGCTTCGAAACCAACGCGGTTTACAATACTTCTCTTAACAATTATTAATTAAAAAAGAACATTAAAAAAAGTTTTCCAAAGAAAAGTAAGAGCCATATTAAACTTTAGACCAGCAGAAGTAAATTCCTATTATATTTCATACTCAAAACGAACAGGAATTACCATTAAAGACTAAATGAAACCCAAAACGAACATAAATTAAATAAACAAATCCAACAAAAATACAACAGGCACTAATATAAATGAATATTTTGTTTATTTAATTTCTGTTCGCTTTGTGTTTCATTTATTCTTTAATAGTAATATCTGATCGTTTTGTGTTTGAATTATTATAGGATTTCTGCTGGTCTTAAGATTAATATGGCTCTTTACTTTTCTTTAAAAAACCTCTTTTTCAGATATTTTTTTTTCAAATAATTTCTGTTCGTTTTTGATTGCCAAAGTTTTTCAACATTTCCCATTTCAACAAAGAATTTTTTTTCAACATCAAAGTATCCAACAATCAAAGTACTGTATATTTTTCAACACTTAAGTTTCAAAGTTTAACATACCCTTCAACACTCCCTGAAAGTAGTCACGAATAGATGTGGTAGAAGTTGCAAGCAGTCGCAGTCGCAACCAGTCTCATTTGCAGCCGCAATAGTAGTGGTGGCTTTGAAAGTTTCAAGTTAATACCCTTACTTGTTCCCAATATATCGCATATACGCCTTTTTGATAACTTGGATACATATAGTTTCTTTTGATTTAGCTCAACATTTCCCGAAATTTTGCCTCAATTCCCTCAGCCTTTTCGGGAACACCAAGGATCAAACATTCCATATTTTGTATGCAGGATAAATCCTGCATACAAAATATCGACAAACTGCATAATTTACATTCCTTACCTCGGTGGCTGTGGGGACATGGCATCCCCAGGGGCATAGCTATTAGACGTTGTGATAAGTTCGAATAAGATGGATTTTACAAATCTCTATCAGTGTAAAAGGGATCAGCTAAAAGGGCAAGAGGGGGTTTGGCTGCCCTTCGTTCTTTTTTCAGCATCCCCTTAAAGTTTCAACTTAATACCCTTGGCCGTTCCTTAGATATTGCTGTTGTCCTTTTAAAAACTTTCATCATATAGTGTCTTTGATTATGTTTGACACAAACTTTGAAACTTTCAAAAGTTTTACCTTAATATTCTTAGCATCTTTAGAGAATTGAGATCAAACATGCCCCTTTTTCCCAATAACTGACCTTGTACATAAACTATGGGTAACCTATATAACTTACAACTACAACCCTTGCCCCAGGAGCTGTCTGGGTTAAATCATCTCTGGCGGTATAGTTATTTGACTTTTCGGCTATTTTGAACAAGATAGATACCCTTTTCACAACCAGCAAGCACATCATGTGTTTTGATGGTTTTCGCCATCGCTCTCAACATTTCCGTCAAGTTTCACCTTAATACCATAAGCCTTTTTGGAGATCCAGATCAAACATGACCTCTTTTTCAATAAAAATCCTTATATGCTAAAAATGGTCAGAACCCATAACTTACATCACTTGTCCCGGAGGCTTGGAGGAGAGGTAAGTCAACCTCAGAGGCATAGTTATTTGACCTTTCAACTATTTTGAACAAAATGGATATATCAAAACTTTGATTTGATGCATTTGAGGAAAAATGGCGTGGGGGGACTGGTTGCCTTTCGATCATTTTTTACTTTCAACAAGAGCACTAGAACTTCTGATTTCCAATAGAATGATCGTCCTCCAAAGTTTATACGACCACCCCTTCCATAAAAAACTTATCGGTTAACAATGGTCAACTTGTACAACTTACAGCCCTTGTCTCAAGTGCTGGGAGGGAGTTATCAAACCTGGAACCATGGTTATCTGACCTTCGGACTATTTTTGAACAAAATCGCTATATCAAAATTTTGATCAGAACGATTTGAGGAAAAAAGGGCGTGGGCTGGTTCCCCTCCGATCTTTTTCGACTCTTAAAAAGGGATCTATACGACCAGTCCTTCCATATGAAAAGCCTCTGGAAAAGATAAGTAAATAAAAATTAAAACATAAAAGCCTTGTGGCTCTTTACTATAGGCAATGCTATAGCGCTGCCTCTGATATAGGCTACTGTAAAAAACAAAACAAATAAAAACACTTTTCTTCTTTTAAAACTTATTCAGTGTCAAAAATGAGCAAGGCTTAGGCCACAAGCCTCACACAAAGCGAGCACTGGGCATTTGCCTCGCTTCCTTGGGTGATTAAAACAATTAAAAATGCCAAATTTTGTACTGCTCAGAAGAAACATATATTCTTGCGAAGGATATGTTTTTCAAGTTCGTCTCAACTTCTGATGACTTTTCGTCGAAGTCAAAGACTGTATAGTCACGTTTACCATTTTCAGCACAGAAAACACGGATAAAACAATTAAAAACTGGGACTTCATGCTGCCTAAGTTCAATGAGATAAAGCAAATACCTTTTTACTACTAGACTTCAAATCTCGTTGAAAAAAGAAAGATTTAGCTTACCATGGGCAGAACATAACTGATTGGCTACAGGGATATCTTACCTAGCAAGTGTTCTCAAGTGTTTGGAAGACAGCCTACGTTCGTGTCATTCCAAAAGTGAAGAATCCCAATTGACAAACTCTGATCTATTTCAACAAATACAATCCCTTCCATGGTGGGGGATAGGTTGACATACTATGAGCTCGTCACAGGTCTCTCATTCTCACAACCTGTATCAGCAGGGATGTCTGAAAGGTATCAGCACCACTGCCCACTTGGCGGGCTCGTCCCATCTCATCGTCAAGTGGCAGGACCAAGGAAGTACGATTGTCGTTCTTTTCTAAGTCGACTACCATAAAGTGTTTTGAACTTACTCGTCACATCACTGCAGAGACGAATTAAACAAAATGGGTACACACAAATACATTCATCTATTAGCGGTTAACTTTTCTTCTTGTTTAAATTAGTATGGAAACACTTTCGTAAAATCTCATCGCCGGAATCAAATTTCGAGTCCCGCAATGTTTTACTGCAGCTGAGTTACAACTCTGGGTCCCGCATTACCAAGCTGAGATCAAACCCACTGCACCACTACAGGACTGATTTCAGTTTTTCAAGATGGATACCAGCATGTCTATAGCCTTTTCCCCGGGAGATTATGGCTCAAAATGGGCTCATCTTATATATGGCGCCCCACAGGGCAGCTAACTAGTAGCGTTGCTTTTTCTGGTAGTGACAAACTTCGTTTCTTCTTTACTTGAAGAAAGACTCAAGTACTTAGACGCCTTGTCATTTTTTTGGTGAAATATCTTGACGGAAAATCTCAGTCAGTTCCCCAATTCAGTGGTGCCATGATTAACACATTTAAATACTAATGTACAACTTACTGTCTTCAAATCAGCGAAAAAAAAAAGAAAGCCTTCGGCTTAATCCTCTTAAGAGAGATTTTATGTCCTCCTCAGCCTGCCCAGAAAACCCCTCTCTTCCCCCACCTATGAATCAGACGCTGCTAAAATAATTTCACTATGCTTCTGGCACCAATTCTGGCAATTAAAAATCATACAAACAGGCTTATAACAGATTTTTACAAGCTGGAAATGTGACCATGAAAAATGGTAATGCCAAAAGATTTTCTAAATAATTTAGCTTATTCTAATGAGGGAACATAATATTTTGTTTAAAGGAAAAAAAAGCTAGTTTAGTATATACGCAATAAGTATCTACATTTTGTTACAGGTAGAATTCTGTGCACTAACATGGTCAAAATAACGTTATATTATAATGTTGTCAAAAATACTCTATGGAAATAAGATGACGCAAAAAGAGCAATAGAAGAGCCAGAAGAAAAAAGAAGGCAAAAAGCTGACAAGAAATTGAAGGGCAAAAAAGGCAAACTGAGAATTTACAGAAAACAAACCAAGCACAAGAGAAACAGATTTTGGCCAAAAGAATGACAACAGTACCTCCCAAGTCATTTTTTGGGCATTTTGCTATAGGTAGAATTCTGTGCATTAGCATAGTCAAAGACAGTTATATTATAATACCACCAAAACGGCCAATAGAGAGAGGATGACCCAAAAAGAAAATAGAAGAGCCCTCTTTCCCCAAACACAATACTCTAAATCCCTTTCCCCTTAAAAAAAATTAACAAAAAGAACATACGGAAATACATATAAGATTCATCACCTTTAGTAAAGCCTACTGACGGTGTAGAATTTCTATCTGATTGTCTTTTGACTTCAGGCAAAAAAAAAAAAAAAAAATTCTCTTGTCGCTATCAGAACCGAACTCTCTCATTGTAAAAAAACATTTCGGACATAACAGCATCACGTGATTGTTTTCAGATTAGAGATTGGCTATGCGTTAGACACTTACGAACTATATAAAATAAGATAGTATATATGCATATATGCTCCTAATTTCAAAGAAAACGAATAACCAATGATTTTATTATTTAATTACAAAAAATGGTACTTTAACTTCGAGAAAATACTAAGCTTTAAAATAAGGGGAATAAATGAAGATCCTTTCAGACAAGAACCTCTATCTTGAAAAAAAAAAAAAAAAAAAAAAAAAAAAATCAATCAGGCTTCCCATCATTCATACAAAATAGATTAAGTATACAAAGAAACGTTGCTACGCATTTCTAAACACAATATGCTGTATGTGAAGAAATGTGTTTCTACCGCCGTTTCCTTATTTACAACTGAAAAAGGGAATTACAGGTCTTTACCACTAACAGAAACTAAAACAGAACTAAAACGTCACCCCACTTACCTAACCTTGTTTCAATTAAGCAAAGAAAAGAAAAAAATACAGAACATATTCTCTCGTAAATAGGATAAGAAATTAAAAGTAGATGCAGAAAACAAGAATTATTAGTTAGTTCTTTGAATAAGAAAAGATTAGGTGAGGACAAAAGGAGACAGGCTGATCACATTGCATATTTTCTAGTCCATTCTCTGGCCAGTTCATTGTACCTCTCACGATCAGTTTTGTAAATTCTAGCTATTTCCGGCACCAACGGGTCATCTGGATTCGGATCGCAGAGCAGAGAACAAATAGACAACAAAACTACAAAAGACAATAAAAAACAAATAAAGATTAGGAGATAACATTTACAGTATCAGTTGCATTTATGTAGTCTGAGTGGGTTGGAATCAAAAGTCATAATCTATATTTTCAGTGCTCAAGCTAAGCATTATTAAAACTTCTCCTTTAACCCAGCTACAAAGTATCACTGAAATGAAGACCTAAAACTCGGTCTATCATTAGATGATTTAGGCTGTTGAAGCAGAGCTTGCTGGGGAAACTCGGATAATCTGCCGCTTTTTTTTTGCGCGACTCGCATTCCAACTACGGGAACATAGCTTTTCATACAAATAATTTCACTTGTTATCCATTATCAATGAAGTTAACTTCTCGTAGGAGTCAGATATCGATTGGGAATGTGGATTCCATGTTGCCCAGTGAAAAAGTATCTTTATGTGAGAGAATACTTGGTTTGCCTCTATTTAAGATCAGAATAATAATAATAATAAGTTTACCCACCCAGCGTCATTGCGTTTATAAATAACAAAAGAATATAAAAACTTGCTATTTAAGCATAACTGTTTTATGTAATATATTTTAAGGAACAAAGTAACAGATATCCAACAGAGAGCCAAACTCTCTTCAACAGAACTTCAACACACACTACTTCACGACTCTCACAACTTCAAAAGAAAGCTGCGGCTGTTCTCCCGCCTCTTGAAGGTCTTCAATTGTTAATGATGATAACTTTATGAAAATATTGCATTATAAATGCCCATCAACCTTTTAAAATGTCTGATTAATAAGAAAGAAGACAGCCCACTAGATAGTGTTTTCCTGGCAGAAAATTTCATAAAGAGCGATTAACTTTATGAATATTCTTCATAGCATACCAAACCCTATTCGAGAAATTTTTTTAAACATGATCCAACTATATTATTGAACAATTCGCCACATTTTTCCTCCTTGAATCCCCTTAAAAATTCAATTGCCCTAAATCACACAGTTTGAGAATTAGTCTGGTCTCTGTAGGTAGTAAATTACTTAATAATATGATACTTTTTAGACTGAGAAATGCCGTAGACAAAGTTTTAAGAGAAGAACAGTGCGGTTTTAGAAAAGGTAGAAGATGTGTCGACCAAATTTTCACTCTTAGGCTAGTAATTGAGAAGTGCCTGAGTTTTCAAACACCTTTGGTCCTCAGTTTCATAGATTATGAGCAAGCGTTCGATTCTGTTGATAGAAGAGCTTTGGTAAAGGTTTTATCCTTGCATGGTATACCAGACAAATACATTAAAGTGATTAGTGCTATGTACGAGAATAACACCGCTGCGGTTAAGGTAGGAAATGAGGTTAGCAGCTGGTTTTGTATTAAATCAGGAGTTAAGCAGGGTTGTGTTCTATCCCCCTTTATATGGATTATTTTGATGGAATTTGTTTTAAGGAGCACAGGAAAGGCGATGGGAGACCACGAAATCAAATGGGGAGTTCAGGGTGCTAGAATTGGTTTGAAAATTAATGTTAGGAAGACTAAGTCACTAAGGCTAGGAATAAGTGAAGATGAAAAGGTGACGTTGGGTAATGAAAAGATTGATCAGGTGGGCAGCTTCACTTACCTTGGTAGTATTATTAGTAAAGATGGTGGGAGCAGTGAAGATGTTAAAAGTAGAATAGCCAAGGCTCAGGGTGTTTTTTCACAGTTAAAAAAAGTTTGGAAGAATAGGAAGATAAGTCTGCAAACCAAGATTAGAATATTAGAAGCTACAGTGATGACAGTGGTCAAATATGGCTCTGAAGCATGGACGCTCCGAAAAGCGGATGAAGATTTGCTAGATGTTTTCCAGAGAAATTGCTTAAGGATTGTTCTGGGTACCCGGCTGACTGACCGTATTTCAAACAATAGGCAATACGAAAAATGTGGTTCAATACCGCTCTCTAGGGCTATAATGAAAGAAAGGTTGAGGTGGCTATGGCACGTTGTGCGGATGAAGGATGACAGATTGCCAAAGATTGTTCTTTTCGGCCAATCGTCTAGGGCTAAACGGAAAGCAGGTCGTCCCCGTCTGGGATGGGAGGACGTCATAAAGAAAGATTTAAAGGAAATGGGAACTTCGTGGGCGGGTGTAAAAAGGGAGGCTTTGAATAGATTGGGGGGAGGAGGAGTGTGCGTAGCTGTGTTGGCCTCAGGCGGCTTTGTGCTGCGGTGAGTTGTTAGTAGTAGTAGTAGTTACCCTTGCAATCAGTGATATGTTAAAAAAGCAAGTGTTACCCCCTCCCCCCTTCTAACAACTCCTTATGTAAAGTTTTTTTGCAATAAGTTACAAATCTGAACATCATGTTCGCGTAGTCTTTTTTTAATGAATTCACTAAAAGCTTTTATCCCTAAATTACCAAAATAAAAAAAATAAACAATCCCAATGGTTTCCCTCCTCCTTGTTATTTAAATCGTTTGATTCCTTAATAAATTCTACTAGTCTTCATCGTTTTTTAATCTTTTTGACATGGTGGCTTATGTATCTACTTTTTTTCTTATCAAGCGTACCATTTTTTATTATTAGTATTCACTTTTTTTTTTTTTTTACTATGTTTACATTCAAAGGCGTTTCTCTTATTTTCGACGTATCTAATGAGAAGACTAGGGATTGAGTTAGATGGCGCATTTGACATCAACTTTCGCACAAACTGAATTATTAAAAAAAAAAAAAAATCACACGCTTAATGCAAATAAAATAAATAAGATATATTAATAAATAAATAAAATTATAATATTAATATAAAATTAACAAATAATAAAATAAATAAATAAGATAATAAGAAAAATAAAATACATTCAATTTTAGTGAATGACTTTTGACAGCAATTTTTCCTAGTGTATATATAATTACGATAGGGATATTGTAGATTTTTTTTTTTATCATACATCTGCTTGTCCTCACAACCACGTATTTGAGTGTATAAATATACTCTAATCTATAAACAAAATCTATTAATGAGAACTGATGGAACAGGAAGGACCTTAAACTTCTTTTGTAAAAAAAGAAAACTTGCGGCCTAGCTTTATGTAGACTCATACTAAAATGTTCTAAATCAATTTAAATCCGATCATTATCGTTTGCATGTTCATTGAAACCCATAAAAGCTATCAAAACCGGTCTTAGCACGTCGCACGTGCCTGAAGGGCGACGACCGAAAGGGAGGAGTCAGAGAGAGAGAGAGAGAGAGAAAGAGAAAAAAAAGAGAGAGTACCTTTAGAAATCGTAAGGGCTGGAGACCACTGTGAACGTAGAATGTCTAAGCAAATATTACCATTGCTGTTTATATTTGGATGGTAGATTCTTGTAGTGAAAGCAACCTAAATGGTCAGAGACAACATAAAAGTACGTTGTTCAAAGAAGATAAAAAAAACTTTGTTGTGAAGGTTCATACCACATAATTTTTTTTTATTAAAATGAAAACAAAAAAGAAATAAATAACTTGGAATTTTTTTCGTTGGTTTTACTAGCACAATACTAAGGTTAGAATCTTTTTAGTAGGACATTCACGCGTGACAGAAATTCGCCGAGAAAAAAGAATGTAAACATAAAAGTACGGCGGCACTTGTGATGTAACTGATACTCAAGTTGTAGACTTATAAATAACTTGTCCTTACTATTTCTGGAGAAGGATAAAATACACTACTCACTTGATAGACAGACAGATAAATGGACAAATGGTCATTCACTCCCTGAACAAAATAGTGTATTTATAAATAAGCAGCGTAAATACCTTAAGGCATATTTGAGAACAACATGTATAACCGTTACTAGCACAATAAAGAAAAAAAGTGACAACACTACAAATTTTAAATAGTAGTTTAAATCTATAGTGTATTTTTCAGGATATTCTAAAAATTAAAATACTGAGCATTTGCTTTTTGACAAATCAGAACTAAAACAAATATTTCGAAGAATAATTTCGCGGAATTATCTCAAGGGAGATCTGCTACATGTTTTCTAACTAGATATAAATATACTTCTTATCAATAAAATTTAAAGCTGCAGTTAGAATTAAATTCCAAACTTTTGTCCATTATGACGCAGACTGAACCCTATTCGTGCTATTGGTTTTAATTTTATGAGAAATCAGAATTATATGATGTTAGATAATCATATAAATTATAAATTAGTTAGAAATATTTTTGGAAAAATATGCTGAAAGTTGACCAAAAACATATTCATGGCAAACATTTGAGATGGGAGCGAAATGAGGTTTACAAATAGAAAAGAAACTAGACAAGCCCTGAAAATAAATAACTGACAATCAATTACTAGGGCTAGCTAAATCGATTATTAGACGACCAATTAAAAATTAGAATCTGAAGGGGTTTATATAACGAAGGACCGAACCCTAATCGTGCTATTGGTTTTAGTTTTATGAGAAGTCAGAATTATATGATGGTAGATAATCATATAAATTATAAATTAGTTAGAAATATTTTTGGAAAAATATGCTGAAAGTTGACCAAAAACATATTCATGGCAAACATTTGAGATGGGATCGAAATGAGGTTTACAAATAGAAAAGAAACTAGACAAGCTTGAAAATAAATAACTGATAATCAATTACTAGGCTAGCTAAATCGATTATTAGACGACCAATTAAAAATTAGAATCTGAAGGGGTTTATATAACGAAGGACCGAACCCTAATCGTGCTATTGGTTTTAGTTTTATGAGAAGTCAGAATTATATGATGGTAGATAATCATATAAATTATAAATTAGTTAGAAATATTTTTGGAAAAATATGCTGAAAGTTGACCAAAAACATTCATAGCAAACATTTGAGATGGGAGCGAAATGAGGTTTACAAATAGAAAATAAACTAGACAAGCCTGAAAATAAATAACTGATAATCAATTACTAGGCTAGCTAAATCGATTATTAGACGACCAATTAAAAATTAGAATCTGAAGGGGTTTATATAACGAAGGACCGAACCCTAATCGTGCTATTGGTTTTAGTTTTATGAGAAGTCAGAATTATTTGATGGTAGATAATCATATAAATTATAAATTAGTTAGAAATATTTTTGGAAAAATATGCTGAAAGTTGACCAAAAACATATTCATGGCAAACATTTGAGATGGCAGCGAAATGAGGTTTAGAAATAGAAAAGAAACTAGACAAGCCTGAAAATAAATAACTGATAATCAATTACTAGGCTAGCTAAATCGATTATTAGACGACCAATTAAAAATTAGAATCTGAAGGGGTTTATATAACGAAGGACCGAGCCCTAATCGTACTATTGGTTTTAATTTTATGAGAAATCAGAATTATGTGATGTTAGATAATTATATGAATTATAAATTAGTTAGAAATATTTTTGGAGAAATATGCTGAAAGTTGACCAAAAACATATTCATGGCAAACATTTGAGATGGCAGCGAAATGAGGTTTACAAATAGAAAAGAAACTAGACAAGCCCTGAAAATAAATAACTGACAATCAATTACTAGGGCTAGCTAAATCGATTATTAGACGACCAATTAAAAATTAGAATCTGAAGGGGTTTATATAACGAAGGACCGAACCCTAATCGTGCTATTGGTTTTAGTTTTATGAGAAGTCAGAATTATATGATGGTAGATAATCATATAAATTATAAATTAGTTAGAAATATTTTTGGAAAAATATGCTGAAAGTTGACCAAAAACATATTCATGGCAAACATTTGAGATGGGATCGAAATGAGGTTTACAAATAGAAAAGAAACTAGACAAGCTTGAAAATAAATAACTGATAATCAATTACTAGGCTAGCTAAATCGATTATTAGACGACCAATTAAAAATTAGAATCTGAAGGGGTTTATATAACGAAGGACCGAACCCTAATCGTGCTATTGGTTTTAGTTTTATGAGAAGTCAGAATTATATGATGGTAGATAATCATATAAATTATAAATTAGTTAGAAATATTTTTGGAGAAATATGCTGAAAGTTGACCAAAAACATATTCATGGCAAATATTTGAGATGGCAGCGAAATGAGGTTTACAAATAGAAAAGAAACTAGACAAGCCCTGAAAATAAATAACTGACAATCAATTACTAGGCTAGCTAAATCGATTATTAGACGACCAATTAAAAATTAGAATCTGAAGGGGTTTATATAACGAAGGACCGAACCCTAATCGTGCTATTGGTTTCAGTTTTATGAGAAGTCAGAATTATATGATGGTAGATAATCATATAAGTTATAAATTAGTTAGAAATATTTTTGGAAAAATATGCTGAAAGTTGACCAAAAACATTCATAGCAAACATTTGAGATGGGAGCGAAATGAGGTTTACAAATAGAAAATAAACTAGACAAGCCTGAAAATAAATAACTGATAATCAATTACTAGGCTAGCTAAATCGATTATTAGACGACCAATTAAAAATTAGAATCTGAAGGGGTTTATATAACGAAGGACCGAACCCTAATCGTGCTATTGGTTTTAGTTTTATGAGAAGTCAGAATTATTTGTGGTAGATAATCATATAAATTATAAATTAGTTAGAAATATTTTTGGAAAAATATGCTGAAAGTTGACCAAAAACATATTCATGGCAAACATTTGAGATGGCAGCGAAATGAGGTTTAGAAATAGAAAAGAAACTAGACAAGCCTGAAAATAAATAACTGATAATCAATTACTAGGCTAGCTAAATCAATTATTAGACGACCAATTAAAAATTAGAATCTGAAGGGGTTTATATAACGAAGGACCGAGCCCTAATCGTACTATTGGTTTTAATTTTATGAGAAACCAGAATTATGTGATGTTAGATAATTATATGAATTATAAATTAGTTAAAAATATTTTTGGAGAAATATGCTGAAAGTTGACCAAAAACATATTCATGGCAAACATTTGAGATGGCAGCGAAATGAGGTTTACAAATAGAAAAGAAACTAGACAAGCCGTGAAAATAAATAACTGACAATCAATTACTAGGGCTAGCTAAATCGATTATTAGACGACCAATTAAAAATTAGAATCTGAAGGGGTTTATATAACGAAGGACCGAACCCTAATAGTGCTATTGGTTTTAATTTTATGAGAAATCAGAATTATATGATGTTAGATAATCATATAAATTATAAATTAGTTAGAAATATTTTTGGAGAAATATGCTGAAAGTTGACCAAAAACATATTCATGGCAAACATTTGAGATGGCAGCGAAATGAGGTTTACAAATAGAAAAGAAACTAGACAAGCCTAAAAATAAATAACTGATAATCAATTACTAGGCTAGCTAAATCGATTATTAGACGACAAATTAAAAATTAGAATCTGAAGGGGTTTATATAACGAAGGACCGAACCCTAATCGTGCTATTGGTTTTAGTTTTATGAGAAGTCAGAATTATATGTTGGTAGATAATCATATAAATTATAAATTAGTTAGAAATATTTTTGGAAAAATATGCTGAAAGTTGACCAAAAACATATTCATGGCAAACATTTGAGATGGGAGCGAAATGAGGTTTACAAATAGAAAAGAAACTAGACAAGCCTGAAAATAAATAACTGATAATCAATTACTAGGCTAGCTAAATCGATTATTAGACGACCAATTAAAAATTAGAATCTGAAGGGGTTTATATAACGAAGGACCGAACCCTAATCGTGCTATTGGTTTTAGTTTTATGAGAAGTCAGAATTATATGATGGTAGATAATCATATAAATTATAAATTAGTTAGAAATATTTTTTGGAAAAATATGCTGAAAGTTGACCAAAAACATATTCATGGCAAACATTTGAGATGGGAGCGAAATGAGGTTTACAAATAGAAAAGAAACTGGACAAGCCTGAAAGTAAATAACTGATAATCAATTACTAGGCTAGCTAAATCGATTATTAGACGACCAATTAAAAATTAGAATCTGAAGGGGTTTATATAACGAAGGACCGAGCCCTAATCGTACTATGGGTTTTAATTTTATGAGAAATCAGAATTATGTGATGTTAGATAATTATATGAATTATAAATTAGTTAGAAATATTTTTGGAGAAATATGCTGAAAGTTGACCAAAAACATATTCATGGCAAACATTTGAGATGGCAGTGAAATGAGGTTTACAAATAGAAAAGAAACTAGACAAGCCCTGAAAATAAATAACTGACAATCAATTACTAGGGCTAGCTAAATCGATTATTAGACGACCAATTAAAAATTAGAATCTGAAGGGGTTTATATAACGAAGGAATGAACCCTAATCGTGCTATTGGTTTTAGTCTTATGAGAAGTCAGAATTATATGACGGTATATAATTATATAAATTATAAATTAGTTAGAAATATTTTTGGAAAAATATGCTGAAGGTTGACCAAAAACATATTCATGGCAAACATTTGAGATGGCAGCGAAATGAGGTTTTCAAATAGAAAAGAAACTAGACAAGCCTGAAAATAAATAACTGATAATCAATTACTAGGCTAGCTAAAGCAATTATTAGACGAACAATTAAAAATTAGAATCTGAAGGGGTTTATATAATGAAGGACTGAGCCCTAATCGTACTATTGCTTTTAATTTTATGAGAAATCAGAATTATGTGATGTTAGATAATTATATGAATTATAAATTAGTTAGAAATATTTTTGGAGAAATATGCTGAAAGTTGACCAAAAACATATTCATGGCAAACATTTGAGATGGCAGCAAAATGAGGTTTACAAATAGAAAAGAAACTAGACAAGCCTGAAAATAAATAACTAATAATCAATTACTAGGCTAGCTAAATCGATTATTAGACGACCAATTAAAAATTAGAATCTGAAGGGGTTTATATAACGAAGGACCGAACCCTAATCGTGCTATTGGTTTTAATTTTATGAGAAATCAGAATTATGTGATGTTAGATAATTATATGAATTATAAATTAGTTAGAAATATTTTTGGAGAAATATGCTGAAAGTTGACCAAAAACATATTCATGGCAAACATTTGAGATGGCAGCGAAATGAGGTTTACAAATAGAAAAGAAACTAGACAAGCCTGAAAATAAATAACTGATAATCAATTACTAGGCTAGCTAAATCGATTATTAGACGACCAATTAAAAATTAGAATCTGAAGGGGTTTATATAACGAAGGACCGAACCCAAATCGTGCTATTGGTTTTAGTTTTATGAGAAGTCAGAATTATATGATGGTAGATAATCATATAAATTATAAATTAGTTAGAAATATTTTTGGAGAAATATGCTGAAAGTTGACCAAAAACATATTCATGGCAAACATTTGAGATGGCAGCGAAATGAGGTTTACAAATAGAAAAGAAACTAGACAAGCCTGAAAATAAATAACTGATAATCAATTACTAGGCTAGCTAAAGCAATTATTAGACGAACAATTAAAAATTCGAATCTGAAGGGGTTTATATAATGAAGGACTGAGCCCTAATCGTGCTATTGGTTTTAGTTTTATGAGAAGTCATAATTATATGATGGTAGATAATCATATAAATTATAAATTAGTTAGAAATATTTTTGGAGAAATATGCTGAAAGTTGACCAAAATATATTCATGGCAAACATTTGAGATGGCAGCGAAATGAGGTTTACAAATAGAAAAGAAACTAGACAAGCCTGAAAATAAATAACTGATAATCAATTACTAGGCTAGCTAAATCGATTATTAGACGACCAATTAAAAATTAGAATCTGAAGGGGTTTATATAACGAAGGACCGAACCCTAATCGTGCTATTGGTTTTAATTTTATGAGAAGTCAGAATTATATGATGGTAGATAATCATATAAATTATAAATTAGTTAGAAATATTTTTGGAGAAATATGCTGAAAGTTGACCAAAAACATATTCATGGCAAACATTTGAGATGGCAGCGAAATGAGGTTTACAAATAGAAAAGAAACTAGACAAGCCTGAAAATAAATAACTGATAATCAATTACTAGGCTAGCTAAATCGATTATTAGACGACCAATTAAAAATTAGATTCTGAAGGGGTTTATATAACGAAGGACCGAACCCTAATCGTGCTATTGGTTTTAATTTTATGAGAAATCAGAATTATATGATGTTAGATAATCATATAAATTATAAATTAGTTAGAAATATTTTTGGAGAAATATGCTGAAAGTTGACCAAAAACATATTCATGGCAAACATTTGAGATGGCAGCGAAATGAGGTTTACAAATAGAAAAGAAACTAGACAAGCCTGAAAATAAATAACTGATAATCAATTACTAGGCTAGCTAAATCGATTATTAGACGACCAATTAAAAATTAGAATCTGAAGGGGTTTATATAACGAAGGACCGAACCCTAATCGTGCTATTGGTTTTAATTTTATGAGAAATCAGAATTATATGATGTTAGATAATCATATAAATTATAAATTAGTTAGAAATATTTTTGGAGAAATATGCTGAAAGTTGACCAAAAACATATTCATGGCAAACATTTGAGATGGCAGCGAAATGAGGTTTACAAATAGAAAAGAAACTAGACAAGCCTGAAAATAAATAACTGATAATCAATTACTAGGCTAGCTAAAGCAATTATTAGACGAAAAATTAAAAATTAGAATCTAAAGGGGTTTATATAATGAAAGACTGAGCCCTAATCGTACTATTGGTTTTAATTTTATGAGAAACCAGAATTATATGATGGTAGATAATCATATAAATTATAAATTAGTTAGAAATATTTTTGGAAAAATATGCTGAAAGTTGACCAAAAACATATTCATGGCAAACAATTGAGATGGGAGCGAAATGAGGTTTACAAATAGAAAAGAAACTGGACAAGCCTGAAAATAAATAACTGATAATCAATTACTAGGCTAGCTAAATCGATTATTAGACGACCAATTAAAAATTAGAATCTGAAGGGGTTTATATAACGAAGGACCGAGCCCTAATCGTACTATGGGTTTTAATTTTATGAGAAATCAGAATTATGTGATGTTAGATAATTATATGAATTATAAATTAGTTAGAAATATTTTTGGAGAAATATGCTGAAAGTCGACCAAAAAAATATTCATGGCAAACATTTGAGATGGCAGCGAAATGAGGTTTACAAATAGAAAAGAAACTAGACAAGCCCTGAAAATAAATAACTGACAATCAATTACTAGGGCTAGCTAAATCGATTATTAGACGACCAATTAAAAATTAGAATCTGAAGGGGTTTATATAACGAAGGACCGAACCCTAATAGTGCTATTGGTTTTAATTTTATGAGATATCAGAATTATATGATGTTAGATAATCATATAAATTATAAATTAGTTAGAAATATTTTTGGAGAAATATGCTGAAAGTTGACCAAAAACATATTCATGGCAAACATTTGAGATGGCAGTGAAATGAGGTTTACAAATAGAAAAGAAACTAGACAAGCCCTGAAAATAAATAACTGACAATCAATTACTAGGGCTAGCTAAATCGATTATTAGACGACCAATTAAAAATTAGAATCTGAAGGGGTTTATATAACGAAGGACCAAACCCTAATCGTGCTATTGGTTTTAATTTTATGAGAAATCAGAATTATATGATGTTAGATAATCATATAAATTATAAATTAGTTAGAAATATTTTTGGAGAAATATGCTGAAAGTTGACCAAAAACATATTCATGGCAAACATTTGAGATGGCAGCGAAATGAGGTTTACAAATAGAAAAGAAACTAGACAAGCCTAAAAATAAATAACTGATAATCAATTACTAGGCTAGCTAAATCGATTATTAGACGACAAATTAAAAATTAGAATCTGAAGGGGTTTATATAACGAAGGACCGAACCCTAATCGTGCTATTGGTTTTAGTTTTATGAGAAGTCAGAATTATATGTTGGTAGATAATCATATAAATTATAAATTAGTTAGAAATATTTTTGGAAAAATATGCTGAAAGTTGACCAAAAACATATTCATGGCAAACATTTGAGATGGGAGCGAAATGAGGTTTACAAATAGAAAAGAAACTAGACAAGCCTGAAAATAAATAACTGATAATCAATTACTAGGCTAGCTAAATCGATTATTATTCCGATCTCGACCAATTAAAAATTAGAATCTGAAGGGGTTTATATAACGAAGGACCGAACCCTAATCGTGCTATTGGTTTTAGTTTTATGAGAAGTCAGAATTATATGATGGTAGATAATCATATAAATTATAAATTAGTTAGAAATATTTTTTGGAAAAATATGCTGAAAGTTGACCAAAAACATATTCATGGCAAACATTTGAGATGGGAGCGAAATGAGGTTTACAAATAGAAAAGAAACTGGACAAGCCTGAAAGTAAATAACTGATAATCAATTACTAGGCTAGCTAAATCGATTATTAGACGACCAATTAAAAATTAGAATCTGAAGGGGTTTATATAACGAAGGACCGAGCCCTAATCGTACTATGGGTTTTAATTTTATGAGAAATCAGAATTATGTGATGTTAGATAATTATATGAATTATAAATTAGTTAGAAATATTTTTGGAGAAATATGCTGAAAGTTGACCAAAAAAATATTCATGGCAAACATTTGAGATGGCAGCGAAATGAGGTTTACAAATAGAAAAGAAACTAGACAAGCCCTGAAAATAAATAACTGACAATCAATTACTAGGGCTAGCTAGATCGATTATTAGACGACCAATTAAAAATTAGAATCTGAAGGGGTTTATATAACGAAGGACCGAACCCTAATAGTGCTATTGGTTTTAATTTTATGAGATATCAGAATTATATGATGTTAGATAATCATATAAATTATAAATTAGTTAGAAATATTTTTGGAGAAATATGCTGAAAGTTGACCAAAAACATATTCATGGCAAACATTTGAGATGGCAGTGAAATGAGGTTTACAAATAGAAAAGAAACCAGACAAGCCTGAAAATAAATAACTGATAATCAATTACTAGGCTAGCTAAATCGATTATTAGACGACCAATTAAAAATTAGAATCTGAAGGGGTTTATATAACGAAGGACCGAACCCTAATCGTGCTATTGGTTTTAGTTTTATGAGAAGTCAGAATTATATGATGGTAGATAATCATATAAATTATAAATTAGTTAGAAATATTTTTGGAAAAATATGCTGAAAGTTGACCAAAAACATATTCATGGCAAACATTTGAGATGGGAGCGAAATGAGGTTTACAAATAGAAAAGAAACTAGACAAGCCCTGAAAATAAATAACTGACAATCAATTACTAGGGCTAGCTAAATCGATTATTAGACGACCAATTAAAAATTAGAATCTGAAGGGGTTTATATAACGAAGGAATGAACCCTAATCGTGCTATTGGTTTTAGTCTTATGAGAAGTCAGAATTATATGACGGTATATAATCATATAAATTATAAATTAGTTAGAAATATTTTTGGAAAAATATGCTGAAGGTTGACCAAAAACATATTCATGGCAAACATTTGAGATGGCAGCGAAATGAGGTTTTCAAATAGAAAAGAAACTAGACAAGCCTGAAAATAAATAACTGATAATCAATTACTAGGCTAGCTAAAGCAATTATTAGACGAACAATTAAAAATTAGAATCTGAAGGGGTTTATATAATGAAGGACTGAGCCCTAATCGTACTATTGCTTTTAATTTTATGAGAAATCAGAATTATGTGATGTTAGATAATTATATGAATTATAAATTAGTTAGAAATATTTTTGGAGAAATATGCTGAAAGTTGACCAAAAACATATTCATGGCAAACATTTGAGATGGCAGCAAAATGAGGTTTACAAATAGAAAAGAAACTAGACAAGCCTGAAAATAAATAACTAATAATCAATTACTAGGCTAGCTAAATCGATTATTAGACGACCAATTAAAAATTAGAATCTGAAGGGGTTTATATAACGAAGGACCGAACCCTAATCGTGCTATTGGTTTTAATTTTATGAGAAATCAGAATTATGTGATGTTAGATAATTATATGAATTATAAATTAGTTAGAAATATTTTTGGAGAAATATGCTGAAAGTTGACCAAAAACATATTCATGGCAAACATTTGAGATGGCAGCGAAATGAGGTTTACAAATAGAAAAGAAACTAGACAAGCCTGAAAATAAATAACTGATAATCAATTACTAGGCTAGCTAAATCGATTATTAGACGACCAATTAAAAATTAGAATCTGAAGGGGTTTATATAACGAAGGACCGAACCCAAATCGTGCTATTGGTTTTAGTTTTATGAGAAGTCAGAATTATATGATGGTAGATAATCATATAAATTATAAATTAGTTAGAAATATTTTTGGAGAAATATGCTGAAAGTTGACCAAAAACATATTCATGGCAAACATTTGAGATGGCAGCGAAATGAGGTTTACAAATAGAAAAGAAACTAGACAAGCCTGAAAATAAATAACTGATAATCAATTACTAGGCTAGCTAAAGCAATTATTAGACGAACAATTAAAAATTAGAATCTGAAGGGGTTTATATAATGAAGGACTGAGCCCTAATCGTGCTATTGGTTTTAGTTTTATGAGAAGTCAGAATTATATGATGGTAGATAATCATATAAATTATAAATTAGTTAGAAATATTTTTGGAGAAATATGCTGAAAGTTGACCAAAAACATATTCATGGCAAACATTTGACATGGCAGCGAAATGAGGTTTACAAATAGAAAAGAAACTAGACAAGCCTGAAAATAAATAACTGATAATCAATTACTAGGCTAGCTAAAGCAATTATTAGACGAACAATTAAAAATTAGAATCTGAAAGGGTTTATATAATGAAGGACTGAGCCCTAATCGTACTATTGGTTTTAATTTTATGAGAAATCAGAATTATGTGATGTTAGATAATTATACGAATTATAAATTAGTTAGAAATATTTTTGGAGAAATATGCTGAAAGTTGACCAAAAACATATTCATGGCAAACATTTGACATGGCAGCGAAATGAGGTTTACAAATAGAAAAGAAACTAGACAAGCCTGAAAATAAATAACTGATAATCAATTACTAGGCTAGCTAAAGCAATTATTAGACGAACAATTCATTTAGTCTTCATTTAGCCTTGAATGTGATAACACCTTTTTTGGATTTTATCAACTTGAAACTCGGTAGGATCCTAAATTAATTCAGTGACCGGAGTTAATTGTGCAACCATTCTGTCATAACATTTCATACGGATTAAAAATGTTGTAATCTACTGACCTAGTTTCTGGACATTTATTTACACTTTACAAAAGTAGATTTGTGCTGATTTCAATTTTGCGTAACCATAATTGACAAGCAGAAGAGGGGCAGTAAACCCGTGGCAAGTGCCGTTGTACCTGCCGGGAGATTCTCCCTTAAATTGCGGGGATAAGGTAACGGGGGCTGACGCTTCCCTTGTCTTTTGGGGTGATATTTTTTTTTTTTTCAAGCCAATGATGTCTCCAAAAGTGTGCCCTAACTGTGAACGTTCTTTGGGGAAAGGCACGCTGTTGCAATGCACTAAGTGTTCCAATTTGTTTCATCCCTCTTGTTCAGGGATCACCGTTTCTGATAGAAAGAATACTCCTAACTGGATCTGTTCTATTTGCAAAGCCGCTACCGAATTTTCTAGTGACCCAATAGAGAGTGAGCACCCAAATTCTTCAATAAATATGCTGACGCCACTGAATGCCGTAACCCCTGCGTCTCAAGACCCTCTCTTGGCTGTTAGCCAGGAAGCACCTGTGATTAACGATTCGACTGATAATCATTGCCTAAATGAACAGGTAAAGCGGAATAATTTTGCCTGCGATGATTCTTCTGATTCATTCTGTGATTTTTCAAAAACCTTCGTAATTGCAGATGGGATTTCTCATGTAATTGTGAACTCTGCCCTGTTTTTTATTTGCGATGCATTTGCGAATGGTATTCCAGAAACGGAGCTTATTGAAACTGTGGCGAACTTTTACAGCCTTGAGGCTTTGGTGAATGTGAAAAATCTGCTTTGGAAATTTTCTGGAATTCCTATAAAGAGAGTAATGAGACGTGGCAACGCTGCGGAACTTGCTACAGCAAAAGATATTATGAAGATGGTCTCGGATCTTGACCAGAAAGGTTTCAAATGGCCTGTATTAGTGCCTCGCTCATTCAGAGACTGCCCTTTATTAAAATCTGATTCCAATGTACGTTTGGATCGACTTGTTAGTGATTATGGCAGAAAGCTGGAGAAATCCATTACTTCTCTTGAAAGAATTGAACAAGACTTACAGTCCTCGCTGTCGAAGTGTTCAGCCAACTTGGGCTCCCCCTCCCCCTCCCCTTTAAATTCACCTGATTGGCCTCCTCTCCCCATCAGCTCTGACTCAGTAGAGACTATTACTATCGCTAATCCGCCAGCCTCGTTACGTGACCCTGTTTCCAGGAAAAATGAATTGGACAAATTCGGCTCGGGCTGTATCAAGCAAATAAAAAAGACCAATGATTTGATTTTTATCACTGTGGCGGCTGAATCTGGGAAAAAGTTTTCTTGTGATCTAAAGGATTCCTTCCCTGATTGTCTTATCAATACTAGAAAGCCTAAGTTTTTCGGAATAATCCGTGGTGTGGATATCGAGTTCGTCATTGAAGCTCTAGCAGCCACTTTGCCTGGGATTCTGGAGTTCAGGCGCCTTGGAATGTCGAGAACAATAAAGGTGTCGTTTGAGTCCGAAGCATTTTTAAATTATTATATCGTCCATGGGATTAAGTTCGGTTACGAGCTCTACAGAGTTGAGAAAGACAAGGTGCTTCCAAAACGATGTTTCGCATGTCAAAGTCCCTCTCACACCGAAAAAAACTGTGATTCTTCTACTCTGAAGTGTGCTCGTTGCAGTGGAAATCATAGATCAACGAAGAATACTCCATGTACTAACCCCATTTGTTGTGCAAATTGCAACTCAACTAACCACCCGTCTTACAGTTTCAGTTTCCCTGCTATGAAAAAGCTTTTTAAATGAATATTGGTTCTACGATTACGTCCTTTAATTCGAATGGAGTCATTGGCAAATTTGTAGTGCTGAATGAATTTGTTTCTGAAAATAGTTCAATACTATGTTTGCAAGAGCATCATTTGTTGGACCATTCTTTGAATATGTTAAGTTCCCTTTCAAGTCTACATGATATATTTACCGTTCCTGCGAGGCCTACCGGAGGCCGCCCTGCGGGTGGCATTGCTACATTTGTTCCTAAAGAATTTAGTGCTATTTTATCTTGTGCTGATGAGTCTTTTCTTGCCTGCAAACTTTTTGATTGTGTTTTGGTCAATTGCTATTTGCCTACTGACTATCATGTTGATTCGTCTTTTGAAGCCTTTACGTCAGCTTGCCATAGACTTAGTAGCTTTATTGCCCTATTAGATTCGAGTTTACGTATTTTTATTTTTGGTGATTTTAACTGTGATCTTGAGAGTGTAAATGAACGTAGCACAATTTTATTTTCGTCTTTATCAAATTTTAATATCTGCCGTAAGACACTTGATTTTACTTATTCTCATTGGAGTGGGAGTACGAGTAATATTGACCATGTACTTTTTAATTTTTCCCCATCTATTATAGTAAAAGTTATCCCGGATTTCCCGATAAGTGATCATTTACCTATTCAGTTTTTGACATCGTTCTCTGTAATTCATGATTCTGTTTCTGCTTCTAATTTTATTCCAATTCGCCCTAAATATTTTGAGAGAATTATCTGGGATGAAAAACTGATTCCGGCTTACCAAGATAAAGTTGATTCTTTAGCTCGAAAAGTAGTTGTACCTGATATTCTGAAGTGTCATAAAGATAACATAGAGCTTGAGCTTAATTGCATATATCTTCAGTTATTACATTGCTTAAAATATGGTGCTAAAGAAACTTTTGGAGTTAAAAAGTGTAAACCCAATGTTGAAAAACCTTTTTGGTCGTCAAATCCGTTTCTTGTACATGCTAATCATGAATCTAAATTAGCTTTTAGACATTGGAAAAATAGTGGAAAACCGCGTGATCTTCATCCGGCTTTTCTATGCATGAAAAAAAAGAAGGCAATTTTCCAGTCGGAGCTTCGTCGTCATAATAATATTTTGCTTATGGATGCTTCGTCTGAAGTTGATATGAATAATAAGAAACTTTGGAAAGCTCTACGTTCAACAAAGAGAGTTAATGAACCTTCTAAAAAGAATGGCCCTTCTCTTGTTGAGTGGGAAACTCATTTTGCAAACCTTTCGAAATCTTGTGATGATCCTGAACAACTTTCGCATGTTGATATAATTTTAAACAGTTCTTTTAATTCGCATGATTTTTCTATTTCGTTTGATTCTTTGTTGGGTGCATGCCGTAAATTAAAGCCACAATCCTCTAAAGACCATGATGGGATTTTTTCAAATCATGTGAAATTTGCTCCAACTTCTTTTCTTCGTCTTCTTTTGTCTTTTTTTAATCTTATTCTCAAGTTTGGTATTGTTCCTCCGTCTTTTAGGATTGGGGTGGTAACTCCTATTCTAAAATCTGGTAAAAGAGATCTCCGTTCTTGTGATTCGTATAGGCCGATAACGAAGGGTTCTATGATTGGTAAACTTTTTGAATTATGTATAAAGGATCTTTTTGATTATTTGGATGTTGGTCTTAATCAAGTAGGGTTCAAAAAAGGAATGGGTTGCGACCATGCGCATGCAACGTTTGATACTATAATTAAGGAGTCAAGATCTACTGGCTCCCCACTTTATACACTATTAATTGATATAAAAGGAGCTTTTGACAATATTTCGCATGCTTCCGCTCTTTCAGCTCTTATTTCTGGTGGGATTCCCCTTTCTGTGGTTAGAGTTCTTAGATCTTGGTATTCGGGGCTTAGGATAAAAATTTTTGCACATACTTCTGATTCTCTTTCTAATCCAATTTCCGTGGGTCGGGGCGTGAGACAGGGTGGGGTTTTATCTCCTTATATTTTTAACGCATGTCTGGCGGAGTGTCTTCGTTCTTTATCTACAACCCTTATTTCTTGGGGACGGGATGTGTCTTTTCTTGCATATGCTGATGATATTATCCTATTGAGCCGTTCTAAAGCTAGTCTAATTAAGAATTTTAATTCCCTTTCTAGTCTGCTTAATGTTCGTGGCCTTTCTATTAGTATTAAAAAATGTCAATATTTTCCCGTTAATGTTAATGACCGAGCTGAATTAATTTGCGATAGAAATATATCATTTCCGGTTTCTGATGCTGTTGTTTATCTTGGGTTACCTTATTCTGCTTCAGCTCGTGAATCTAAGTCGATGCTAATTTTACATATTCAAGAAAAAATTAGAAAGGCGTTTGGTTCCATAATACGGCTACGTGGTGTTTATCGTCGTGAAATTCTAGGTTCTCTTTTTAATGCAGTAGCCCTCCCGCATGTTCTTTATCCTTCCCTTCTTCTTCGAGATTTTAAAATTTGTGATTTTTCAGCAATTCGCGTTTGTTATTTTAAATATTGTAAGTTTTTACTTGGTTTTCCAATTTCCTTTAGTAATTCTGAATTAGTTTCAAAATTTAAAATTAAAGAGCCGTTGGAAATAGCCAAGGTAAAAATAAATAATTTTTACCGTAAATCTGAAAATATACTTTATGTTCATAATCTTTTTCCTTTTTTTTCTATAGTTTAAAAAGTGCATGATTTCATTATTACTATTTGTTGCATTTGATTATGTTTTCTTTTGGGCAACTTGTAAATTGTTGCTATGTTTGATGGTGTGTTATTTGGATTTTTGAAGAGTTATTTAATTATCTTTTATACTCCTCGTTTTTGAGGGAAATAAATAAATAAATAAATAAATAAATAAATTAAAAATTAGAATCTGAAGGGGTTTATATAATGAAGGACTGAGCCCTAATCGTACTATTGGTTTTAATTTTATGAGAAATCAGAATTATGTGATGTTAGATAATTATATGAATTATAAATTAGTTAGAAATATTTTTGGAGAAATATGCTGAAAGTTGACCAAAATATATTCATGGCAAACATTTGAGATGGCAGCGAAATGAGGTTTACAAATAGAAAAGAAACTAGACAAGCCTGAAAATAAATAACTGATAATCAATTACTAGGCTAGCTAAATCGATTATTAGACGACCAATTAAAAATTAGAATCTGAAGGGGTTTATATAACGAAGGACCGAACCCTAATCCTGCTATTGGTTTTAGTTTTATGAGAAGTCAGAATTATATGATGGTAGATAATCATATAAATTATAAATTAGTTAGAAATATTTTGGAGAAATATGCTGAAAGTTGACCAAAAACATATTCATGGCAAACATTTGACATGGCCGCGAAATGAGGTTTACAAATAGAAAAGAAACTAGACAAGCCTGAAAATAAATAACTGATAATCAATTACTAGGCTAGCTAAAGCAATTATTAGACGAACAATTAAAAATTAGAATCTGAAGGGGTTTATATGATGAAGGACTGAGCCCTAATCATACTATTGGTTTTAATTTTATGAGAAATCAGAATTATGTGATGTTAGATAATTATATGAATTATAAATTAGTTAGAAATATTTTTGGAGAAATATGCTGAAAGTTGACCAAAAACATATTCATGGCAAACATTTGAGATGGCAGCGAAATGAGGTTTACAAATAGAAAAGAAACTAGACAAGCCTGAAAATAAATAACTGATAATCAATTACTAGGCTAGCTAAATCGATTATTAGACGACCAATTAAAAATTAGAATCTGAAGGGGTTTATATAACGAAGGACCGAACCCTAATCGTGCTATTGGTTTTAGTTTTATGAGAAGTCAGAATTATATGATGGTAGATAATCATATAAATTATAAATTAGTTAGAAATATTTTTGGAGAAATATGCTGAAAGTTGACCAAAAACATATTCATGGCAAACATTTGAGATGGCAGCGAAATGAGGTTTACAAATAGAAAAGAAACTAGACAAGCCTGAAAATAAATAACTGATAATCAATTACTAGGCTAGCTAAAGCAATTATTAGACGAACAATTAAAAATTAGAATCTGAAGGGGTTTATATAATGAAGGACTGAGCCCTAATCATACTATTGGTTTTAATTTTATGAGAAATCAGAATTATGTGATGTTAGATAATTATATGAATTATAAATTAGTTAGAAATATTTTTGGAGAAATATGCTGAAAGTTGACCAAAAACATATTCATGGCAAACATTTGAGATGGCAGCGAAATGAGGTTTACAAATAGAAAAGAAACTAGACAAGCCTGAAAATAAATAACTGATAATCAATTACTAGGCTAGCTAAATCGATTATTAGACGACCAATTAAAAATTAGAATCTGAAGGGGTTTATATAACGAAGGACCGAACCCTAATCGTGCTATTGGTTTTAGTTTTATGAGAAGTCAGAATTATATGATGGTAGATAATCATATAAATTATAAATTAGTTAGAAATATTTTTGGAGAAATATGCTGAAAGTTGACCAAAAACATATTCATGGCAAACATTTGAGATGGCAGCGAAATGAGGTTTACAAATAGAAAAGAAACTAGACAAGCCTGAAAATAAATAACTGATAATCAATTACTAGGCTAGCTAAATCGATTATTAGACGACCAATTAAAAATTAGAATCTGAAGGGGTTTATATAACGAAGGACCGAACCCTAATCGTGCTATTGGTTTTAATTTTATGAGAAATCAGAATTATATGATGTTAGATAATCATATAAATTATAAATTAGTTAGAAATATTTTTGGAGAAATATGCTGAAAGTTGACCAAAAACATATTCATGGCAAACATTTGAGATGGCAGCGAAATGAGGTTTACAAATAGAAAAGAAACTAGACAAGCCTGAAAATAAATAACTGATAATCAATTACTAGGCTAGCTAAATCGATTATTAGACGACCAATTAAAAATTAGAATCTGAAGGGGTTTATATAACGAAGGACCGAACCCTAATCGTGCTATTGGTTTTAATTTTATGAGAAATCAGAATTATATGATGTTAGATAATCATATAAATTACAAATTAGTTAGAAATATTTTTGGAGAAATATGCTGAAAGTTGACCAAAAACATATTCATGGCAAACATTTGAGATGGCAGCGAAATGAGGTTTACAAATAGAAAAGAAACTAGACAAGCCTGAAAATAAATAACTGATAATCAATTACTAGACTAGCTAAAGCAATTATTAGACGAACAATTAAAAATTAGAATCTAAAGGGGTTTATATAATGAAAGACTGAGCCCTAATCGTACTATTGGTTTTAATTTTATGAGAAACCAGAATTATATGATGGTAGATAATCATATAAATTATAAATTAGTTAGAAATATTTTTGGAAAAATATGCTGAAAGTTGACCAAAAACATATTCATGGCAAACAATTGAGATGGGAGCGAAATGAGGTTTACAAATAGAAAAGAAACTGGACAAGCCTGAAAATAAATAACTGATAATCAATTACTAGGCTAGCTAAATCGATTATTAAACGACCAATTAAAAATTAGAATCTGAAGGGGTTTATATAACGAAGGACCGAGCCCTAATCGTACTATGGGTTTTAATTTTATGAGAAATCAGAATTATGTGATGTTAGATAATTATATGAATTATAAATTAGTTAGAAATATTTTTGGAGAAATATGCTGAAAGTCGACCAAAAAAATATTCATGGCAAACATTTGAGATGGCAGCGAAATGAGGTTTACAAATAGAAAAGAAACTAGACAAGCCTGAAAATAAATAACTGACAATCAATTACTAGGGCTAGCTAAATCGATTATTAGACGACCAATTAAAAATTAGAATCTGAAGGGGTTTATATAACGAAGGACCGAACCCTAATAGTGCTATTGGTTTTAATTTTATGAGATATCAGAATTATATGATGTTAGATAATCATATAAATTATAAATTAGTTAGAAATATTTTTGGAGAAATATGCTGAAAGTTGACCAAAAACATATTCATGGCAAACATTTGAGATGGCAGTGAAATGAGGTTTACAAATAGAAAAGAAACTAGACAAGCCCTGAAAATAAATAACTGACAATCAATTACTAGGGCTAGCTAAATCGATTATTAGACGACCAATTAAAAATTAGAATCTGAAGGGGTTTATATAACGAAGGACCAAACCCTAATCGTGCTATTGGTTTTAATTTTATGAGAAATCAGAATTATATGATGTTAGATAATCATATAAATTATAAATTAGTTAGAAATATTTTTGGAGAAATATGCTGAAAGTTGACCAAAAACATATTCATGGCAAACATTTGAGATGGCAGCGAAATGAGGTTTACAAATAGAAAAGAAACTAGACAAGCCTGAAAATAAATAACTGATAATCAATTACTAGGCTAGCTAAATCGATTATTAGACGACCAATTAAAAATTAGAATCTGAAGGGGTTTATATAACGAAGGACCGAACCCTAATCCTGCTATTGGTTTTAGTTTTATGAGAAGTCAGAATTATATGATGGTAGATAATCATATAAATTATAAATTAGTTAGAAATATTTTTGGAGAAATATGCTGAAAGTTGACCAAAAACATATTCATGGCAAACATTTGACATGGCCGCGAAATGAGGTTTACAAATAGAAAAGAAACTAGACAAGCCTGAAAATAAATAACTGATAATCAATTACTAGGCTAGCTAAAGCAATTATTAGACGAACAATTAAAAATTAGAATCTGAAGGGGTTTATATAATGAAGGACTGAGCCCTAATCGTACTATTGGTTTTAATTTTATGAGAAATCAGAATTATGTGATGTTAGATAATTATATGAATTATAAATTAGTTAGAAATATTTTTGGAGAAATATGCTGAAAGTTGACCAAAAACATATTCATGGCAAACATTTGAGATGGCAGCGAAATGAGGTTTACAAATAGAAAAGAAACTAGACAAGCCTGAAAATAAATAACTGATAATCAATTACTAGGCTAGCTAAAGCAATTATTAGACGAACAATTAAAAATTAGGATCTGAAGGGGTTTATATAATGAAGGACTGAGCCCTAATCATACTATTGGTTTTAATTTTATGAGAAATCAGAATTATGTGATGGTAGATAATCATATAAATTATAAATTAGTTAGAAATATTTTTGGAGAAATATGCTGAAAGTTGACCAAAAACATATTCATGGCAAACATTTGACATGGCCGCGAAATGAGGTTTACAAATAGAAAAGAAACTAGACAAGCCTGAAAATAAATAACTGATAATCAATTACTAGGCTAGCTAAAGCAATTATTAGACGACCAATTAAAAATTAGAATCTGAAGGGGTTTATATAACGAAGGTCCGAACCCTAATCGTGCTATTGGTTTTAGTTTTATGAGAAGTCAGAATTATATGATGGTAGATAATCATATAAATTATAAATTAGTTAGAAATATTTTTGGAAAAATATGCTGAAAGTTGACCAAAAACATATTCATGGCAAACATTTGAGATGGGAGCGAAATGAGGTTTACAAATAGAAAAGAAACTGGACAAGCCTGAAAATAAATAACTGATAATCAATTACTAGGCTAGCTAAATCGATTATTAGACGACCAATTAAAAATTAGAATCTGAAGGGGTTTATATAACGAAGGACCGAGCCCTAATCGTACTATGGGTTTTAATTTTATGAGAAATCAGAATTATGTGATGTTAGATAATTATATGAATTATAAATTAGTTAGAAATATTTTTGGAGAAATATGCTGAAATTTGACCAAAAAAATATTCATGGCAAACATTTGAGATGACAGCGAAATGAGGTTTACAAATAGAAAAGAAACTAGACAAGCCCTGAAAATAAATAACTGACAATCAATTACTAGGGCTAGCTAAATCGATTATTAGACGACCAATTAAAAATTAGAATCTGAAGGGGTTTATATAACGAAGGACCGAACCCTAATAGTGCTATTGGTTTTAATTTTATGAGATATCAGAATTATATGATGTTAGATAATCATATAAATTATAAATTAGTTAGAAATATTTTTGGAGAAATATGCTGAAAGTTGACCAAAAACATATTCATGGCAAACATTTGAGATGGCAGTGAAATGAGGTTTACAAATAGAAAAGAAACTAGACAAGCCATGAAAATAAATAACTGACAATCAATTACTAGGGCTAGCTAAATCGATTATTAGACGACCAATTAAAAATTAGAATCTGAAGGGGTTTATATAACGAAGGACCAAACCCTAATCGTGCTATTGGTTTTAATTTTATGAGAAATCAGAATTATATGATGTTAGATAATCATATAAATTATAAATTAGTTAGAAATATTTTTGGAGAAATATGCTGAAAGTTGACCAAAAACATATTCATGGCAAACATTTGAGTTGGCAGCGAAATGAGGTTTACAAATAAGAAACTAGACAAGCCTGAAAATAAATAACTGATAATCAATTAATATGCTAGCTAAATCGATTATTAGACGACCAATTAAAAATTAGAATCTGAAGGGGTTTATATAACGAAGGACCGAACCCTAATCATGCTATTGGTTTTAGTTTTATGAGAAGTCAGAATTATATGATGGTAGATAATCATATAAATTATAAATTAGTTAGAAATATTTTTGGAGAAATATGCTGAAAGTTGACCAAAAACATATTCATGGCAAACATTTGAGATGGCAGCGAAATGAGGTTTACAAATAGAAAAGAAACTAGACAAGCCTGAAAATAAATAACTGATAATCAATTACTAGGCTAGCTAAATCGATTATTAGACGACCAATTAAAAATTAGAATCTGAAGGGGTTTATATAACGAAGGACTGAACCCTAATCGTGCTATTGGTTTTAATTTTATGAGAAATCAGAATTATATGATGTTAGATAATCATATAAATTATAAATTAGTTAGAAATATTTTTGGAGAAATATGCTGAAAGTTGACCAAAAACATATTCATGGCAAACATTTGAGATGGCAGCGAAATGAGGTTTACAAATAGAAAAGAAACTAGACAAGCCTGAAAATAAATAACTGATAATCAATTACTAGGCTAGCTAAATCGATTATTAGACGACCAATTAAAAATTAGAATCTGAAGGGGTTTATATAACGAAGGACCGAACCCTAATCGTGCTATTGGTTTTAGTTTTATGAGAAGTCAGAATTATATGATGGTAGATAATCATATAAATTATAAATTAGTTAGAAATATTTTTGGAGAAATATGCTGAAAGTTGACCAAAAACATATTCATGGAAAACATTTGAGATGGCAGCGAAATGAGGTTTACAAATAGAAAAGAAACTAGACAAGCCTGAAAATAAATAACTGATAATCAATTACTAGGCTAGCTAAAGCAATTATTAGACGAACAATTAAAAATTAGAATCTAAAGGGGTTTATATAATGAAAGACTGAGCCCTAATCGTACTATTGGTTTTAATTTTATGAGAAATCAGAATTATGTGATGTTAGATTATAAATTAGTTAGAAATATTTTTGGAGAAATATGCTGAAAGTTGACCAAAAACATATTCATGGCAAACATTTGAGATGGCAGCGAAATGACGTTTACAAATAGAAAAGAAACTAGACAAGCCTGAAAATAAATAACTGATAATCAATTACTAGGCTAGCTAAATCGATTATTAGACGACCAATTAAAAATTAGAATCTGAAGGGGTTTATATAACGAAGGACCGAACCCTAATCGTGCTATTGGTTTTAGTTTTATGAGAAGTCAGAATTATATGATGGTAGATAATCATATAAATTATAAATTAGTTAGAAATATTTTTGGAAAAATATGCTGAAAGTTGACCAAAAACATATTCATGGCAAACATTTGAGATGGGAGCGAAATGAGGTTTACAAATAGAAAAGAAACTGGACAAGCCTGAAAATAAATAACTGATAATCAATTACTAGGCTAGCTAAATCGATTATTAGACGACCAATTAAAAATTAGAATCTGAAGGGGTTGATATAACGAAGGACCGAGCCCTAATCGTACTATGGGTTTTAATTTTATGAGAAATCAGAATTATGTGATGTTAGATAATTATATGAATTATAAATTAGTTAGAAATATTTTTGGAGAAATATGCTGAAAGTTGACCAAAAACATATTCATGGCAAACATTTGAGATGGCAGTGAAATGAGGTTTACAAATAGAAAAGAAACTAGACAAGCCTGAAACTAAATAACTGATAATCAATTACTAGGCTAGCTAAATCGATTATTAGACGACCAATTAAAAATTAGAATCTGAAGGGGTTTATATAACGAAGGACCGAACCCTAATCGTGCTATTGGTTTTAGCTTTATGAGAAGTAAGAATTATATGATGGTAGATAATCATATAAATTATAAATTAGTTAGAAATATTTTTGGAAAAATATGCTGAAAGTTGACCAAAAACATATTCATGGCAAACATTTGAGATGGGAGCGAAATGAGGTTTACAAATAGAAAAGAAACTAGACAAGCCCTGAAAATAAATAACTGACAATCAATTACTAGGGCTAGCTAAATCGATTATTAGACGACCAATTAAAAATTAGAATCTGAAGGAGTTTATATAACGAAGGAATGAACCCTAATCGTGCTATTGGTTTTAGTCTTATGAGAAGTCAGAATTATATGATGGTATATAATCATATAAATTATAAATTAGTTAGAAATATTTTTGGAAAAATATGCTGAAAGTTGACCAAAAACATATTCATGGCAAACATTTGAGATGGCAGCGAAATGAGGTTTACAAATAGAAAAGAAACTAGACAAGCCTGAAAATAAATAACTGATAATCAATTGCTAGGCTAGCTAAAGCAATTATTAGACGAACAATTAAAAATTAGAATCTGAAGGGGTTTATATAATGAAGGACTGAGCCCTAATCGTACTATTGCTTTTAATTTTATGAGAAATCAGAATTATGTGATGTTAGATAATTATATGAATTATAAATTAGTTAGAAATATTTTTGGAGAAATATGCTGAAAGTTGACCAAAAACATATTCATGGCAAACATTTGAGATGGCAGCGAAATGAGGTTTACAAATAGAAAAGAAACTAGACAAGCCTGAAAATAAATAACTGATAATCAATTACTAGGCTAGCTAAATCGATTATTAGACGAACAATTAAAAATTAGAATCTGAAGGGGTTTATATAACGAAGGTCCGAACCCTAATCGTGCTATTGGTTTTAGTTTTATGAGAAGTCAGAATTATATGATGGTAGATAATCATATAAATTATAAATTAGTTAGAAATATTTTTGGAGAAATATGCTGAAAGTTGACCAAAAACATATTCATGGCAAACATTTGAGATGGCAGCGAAATGAGGTTTACAAATAGAAAAGAAACTAGACAAGCCTGAAAATAAATAACTGATAATCAATTACTAGGCTAGCTAAAGCAATTATTAGACGAACAATTAAAAATTAGAATCTGAAGGGGTTTATATAATGAAGGACTGAGCCCTAATCGTGCTATTGGTTTTAGTTTTATGAGAAGTCAGAATTATATGATGGTAGATAATCATATAAATTATAAATTAGTTAGAAATATTTTTGGAGAAATATGCTGAAAGTTGACCAAAAACATATTCATGGCAAACATTTGAGATGGCAGCGAAATGAGGTTTAGAAATAGAAAAGAAACTAGACAAGCCTGAAAATAAATAACTGATAATCAATTACTAGGCTAGCTAAATCGATTATTAGACGACCAATTAAAAATTAGAATCTGAAGGGGTTTATATAACGAAGGACCGAACCCTAATCGTGCTATTGGTTTTAGTTTTATGAGAAGTCAGAATTATATGATGGTAGATAATCATATAAATTATAAATTAGTTAGAAATATTTTTGGAGAAATATGCTGAAAGTTGACCAAAAACATATTCATGGCAAACATTTGACATGGCAGCGAAATGAGGTTTACAAATAGAAAAGAAACTAGACAAACCTGAAAATAAATAACTGATAATCAATTACTAGGCTAGCTAAAGCAATTATTAGACGAACAATTAAAAATTAGAATCTGAAGGGGTTTATATAATGAAGGACTGAGCCCTAATCGTACTATTGGTTTTAATTTTATGAGAAATCAGAATTATGTGATGTTAGATAATTATATGAATTATAAATTAGTTAGAAATATTTTTGGAGAAATATGCTGAAAGTTGACCAAAAACATATTCATGGCAAACATTTGAGATGGCAGCGAAATGAGGTTTACAAATAGAAAAGAAACTAGACAAGCCTGAAAATAAATAACTGATAATCAATTACTAGGCTAGCTAAATCGATTATTAGACGACCAATTAAAAATTAGAATCTGAAGGGGTTTATATAACGAAGGACCGAACCCTAATCGTGCTATTGGTTTTAGTTTTATGAGAAGTCAGAATTATATGATGGTAGATAATCATATAAATTATAAATTAGTTAGAAATATTTTTGGAGAAATATGCTGAAAGTTGACCAAAAACATATTCATGGCAAACATTTGACATGGCAGCGAAATGAGGTTTACAAATAGAAAAGAAACTAGACAAGCCTGAAAATAAATAACTGATAATCAATTGCTAGGCTAGCTAAAGCAATTATTAGACGAACAATTAAAAATTAGAATCTGAAGGGGTTTATATAATGAAGGACTGAGCCCTAATCGTACTATTGGTTTTAATTTTATGAGAAATCAGAATTATGTGATGTTAGATAATTATATGAATTATAAATTAGTTAGAAATATTTTTGGAGAAATATGCTGAAAGTTGACCAAAAACATATTCATGGCAAACATTTGAGATGGCAGCGAAATGACGTTTACAAATAGAAAAGAAACTAGACAAGCCTGAAAATAAATAACTGATAATCAATTACTAGGCTAGCTAAATCGATTATTAGACGACCAATTAAAAATTAGAATCTGAAGGGGTTTATATAACGAAGGACCGAACCCTAATCGTGCTATTGGTTTTAGTTTTATGAGAAGTCAGAATTATATGATGGTAGATAATCATATAAATTATAAATTAGTTAGAAATATTTTTGAAAAAATATGCTGAAAGTTGACCAAAAACATATTCATGGCAAACATTTGAGATGGGAGCGAAATGAGGTTTACAAATAGAAAAGAAACTAGACAAGCCCTGAAAATAAATAACTGACAATCAATTACTAGGGCTAGCTAAATCGATTATTAGACGACCAATTAAAAATTAGAATCTGAAGGGGTTTATATAACGAAGGACCGAACCCTAATCGTGCTATTGGTTTTAATTTATGAGAAATCAGAATTATATGATGTTAGATAATCATATAAATTATAAATTAGTTAGAAATATTTTTGGAGAAATATGCTGAAAGTTGACCAAAAACATATTCATGGCAAACATTTGAGATGGCAGCGAAATGAGGTTTACAAATAGAAAAGAAACTAGACAAGCCTGAAAATAAATAACTGATAATCAATTACTAGGCTAGCTAAATCGATTATTAGACGACCAATTAAAAATTAGAATCTGAAGGGGTTTATATAACGAAGGACCGAACCCTAATCGTGCTATTGGTTTTAGTTTTATGAGAAGTCAGAATTATATGATGGTAGATAATCATATAAATTATAAATTAGTTAGAAATATTTTTGGAGAAATATGCTGAAATATGACCAAAAACATATTCATGGCAAACATTTGAGATGGCAGCGAAATGAGGTTTACAAATAGAAAAGAAACTAGACAAGCCTGAAAATAAATAACTGATAATCAATTACTAGGCTAGCTAAATCGATTATTAGACGACCAATTAAAAATTAGAATATGAAGGGGTTTATATAACGAAGGACCGAACCCTAATCGTGCTATTGGTTTTAATTTTATGAGAAATCAGAATTATATGATGTTAGATAATCATATAAATTATAAATTAGTTAGAAATATTTTTGGAGAAATATGCTGAAAGTTGACCAAAAACATATTCATGGCAAACATTTGAGATGGCAGCGAAATGAGTTTTACAAATAGAAAAGAAACTAGACAAGCCTGAAAATAAATAACTGATAATCAATTACTAGGCTAGCTAAATCGATTATTAGACGACCAATTAAAAATTAGAATCTGAAGGGGTTTATATAACGAAGGACCGAATCCTAATCGTGCTATTGGTTTTAGTTTTATGAGAAGTCAGAATTATATGATGGTAGATAATCATATAAATTATAAATTAGTTAGAAATATTTTTGGAGAAATATGCTGAAAGTTGACCAAAAACATATTCATGGCAAACATTTGAGATGGCAGCGAAATGAGGTTTACAAATAGAAAAGAAACTAGACAAGCCTGAAAATAAATAACTGATAATCAATTACTAGGCTAGCTAAAGCAATTATTAGACGAACAATTAAAAATTAGAATCTAAAGGGGTTTATATAATGAAAGACTGAGCCCTAATCGTACTATTGGTTTTAATTTTATGAGAAATCAGAATTATGTGATGTTAGATAATTATATGAATTATAAATTAGTTAGAAATATTTTTGGAGAAATATGCTGAAAGTTGACCAAAAACATATTCATGGCAAACATTTGAGATGGCAGCGAAATGACGTTTACAAATAGAAAAGAAACTAGACAAGCCTGAAAATAAATAACTGATAATCAATTACTAGGCTAGCTAAATCGATTATTAGACGACCAATTAAAAATTAGAATCTGAAGGGGTTTATATAACGAAGGACCGAACCCTAATCGTGCTATTGATTTTAGTTTTATGACAAGTCAGAATTATATGATGGTAGATAATCATATAAATTATAAATTAGTTAGAAATATTTTTGGAGAAATATGCTGAAAGTTGACCAAAAACATATTCATGGCAAACATTTGACATGGCAGCGAAATGAGGTTTACAAATAGAAAATAAACTAGACAAGCCTGAAAATAAATAACTGATAATCAATTACTAGGCTAGCTAAAGCAATTATTAGACGAACAATTAAAAATTAGAATCTGAAGGGGTTTATATAATGAAGGACTGAGCCCTAATCGTACTATTGGTTTTAATTTTATGAGAAATCAGAATTATGTGATGTTAGATAATTATATGAATTATAAATTAGTTAGAAATATTTTTGGAGAAATATGCTGAAAGTTGACCAAAAACATATTCATGGCAAACATTTGAGATGGCAGCGAAATGAGGTTTACAAATAGAAAAGAAACTAGACAAGCCTGAAAATAAATAACTGATAATCAATTACTAGGCTAGCTAAAGCAATTATTAGACGAACAATTAAAAATTAGAATCTGAAGGGGTTTATATAATGAAGGACTGAGCCCTAATCGTACTATTGGTTTTAATTTTATGAGAAATCAGAATTATGTGATGTTAGATAATTATATGAATTATAAATTAGTTAGAAATATTTTTGGAGAAATATGCTGAAAGTTGACCAAAATATATTCATGGCAAACATTTGAGATGGCAGCGAAATGAGGTTTACAAATAGAAAAGAAACTAGACAAGCCTGAAAATAAATAACTGATAATCAATTACTAGGCTAGCTAAAGCAATTATTAGACGAACAATTAAAAATTAGAATCTGAAGGGGTTTATATAATGAAGGACTGAGCCCTAATCGTACTATTGGTTTTAATTTTATGAGAAATCAGAATTATGTGATGTTAGATAATTATATGAATTATAAATTAGTTAGAAATATTTTTGGAGAAATATGCTGAAAGTTGACCAAAAACATATTCATGGCAAACATTTGAGATGGCAGCGAAATGACGTTTACAAATAGAAAAGAAACTAGACAAGCCTGAAAATAAATAACTGATAATCAATTACTAGGCTAGCTAAATCGATTATTAGACGACCAATTAAAAATTAGAATCTGAAGGGGTTTATATAACGAAGGACCGAACCCTAATCGTGCTATTGGTTTTAGTTTTATGAGAAGTCAGAATTATATGATGGTAGATAATCATATAAATTATAAATTAGTTAGAAATATTTTTGAAAAAATATGCTGAAAGTTGACCAAAAACATATTCATGGCAAACATTTGAGATGGGAGCGAAATGAGGTTTACAAATAGAAAAGAAACTAGACAAGCCCGAAAATAAATAACTGACAATCAATTACTAGGGCTAGCTAAATCGATTATTAGACGACCAATTAAAAATTAGAATCTGAAGGGGTTTATATAACGAAGGACCGAACCCTAATCGTGCTATTGGTTTTAATTTTATGAGAAATCAGAATTATATGATGTTAGATAATCATATAAATTATAAATTAGTTAGAAATATTTTTGGAGAAATATGCTGAAAGTTGACCAAAAACATATTCATGGCAAACATTTGAGATGGCAGCGAAATGAGGTTTACAAATAGAAAAGAAACTAGACAAGCCTGAAAATAAATAACTGATAATCAATTACTAGGCTAGCTAAATCGATTATTAGACGACCAATTAAAAATTAGAATCTGAAGGGGTTTATATAACGAAGGACCGAACCCTAATCGTGCTATTGGTTTTAGTTTTATGAGAAGTCAGAATTATATGATGGTAGATAATCATATAAATTATAAATTAGTCAGAAATATTTTTGGAGAAATATGCTGAAAGTTGACCAAAAACATATTCATGGCAAACATTTGAGATGGCAGCGAAATGAGGTTTACAAATAGAAAAGAAACTAGACAAGCCTGAAAATAAATAACTGATAATCAATTACTAGGCTAGCTAAATCGATTATTAGACGACCAATTAAAAATTAGAATATGAAGGGGTTTATATAACGAAGGACCGAACCCTAATCGTGCTATTGGTTTTAATTTTATGAGAAATCAGAATTATATGATGTTAGATAATCATATAAATTATAAATTAGTTAGAAATATTTTTGGAGAAATATGCTGAAAGTTGACCAAAAACATATTCATGGCAAACATTTGAGATGGCAGCGAAATGAGTTTTACAAATAGAAAAGAAACTAGACAAGCCTGAAAATAAATAACTGATAATCAATTACTAGGCTAGCTAAATCGATTATTAGACGACCAATTAAAAATTAGAATCTGAAGGGGTTTATATAACGAAGGACCGAACCCTAATCGTGCTATTGGTTTTAGTTTTATGAGAAATCAGAATTATATGATGGTAGATAATCATATAAATTATAAATTAGTTAGAAATATTTTTGGAGAAATATGCTGAAAGTTGACCAAAAACATATTCATGGCAAACATTTGAGATGGCAGCGAAATGAGGTTTACAAATAGAAAAGAAACTAGAAAAGCCTGAAAATAAATAACTGATAATCAATTACTAGGCTAGCTAAAGCAATTATTAGACGAACAATTAAAAATTAGAATCTAAAGGGGTTTATATAATGAAAGACTGAGCCCTAATCGTACTATTGGTTTTAATTTTATGAGAAATCAGAATTATGTGATGTTAGATAATTATATGAATTATAAATTAGTTAGAAATATTTTTGGAGAAATATGCTGAAAGTTGACCAAAAACATATTCATGGCAAACATTTGAGATGGCAGCGAAATGACGTTTACAAATAGAAAAGAAACTAGACAAGCCTGAAAATAAATAACTGATAATCAATTACTAGGCTAGCTAAATCGATTATTAGACGACCAATTAAAAATTAGAATCTGAAGGGGTTTATATAACGAAGGACCGAACCCTAATCGTGCTATTGGTTTTAGTTTTATGAGAAGTCAGAATTATATGATGATAGATAATCATATAAATTATAAATTAGTTAGAAATATTTTTGGAAAAATATGCTGAAAGTTGACCAAAAACATATTCATGGCAAACATTTGAGATGGGAGCGAAATGAGGTTTACAAATAGAAAAGAAACTAGACAAGCCCTGAAAATAAATAACTGACAATCAATTACTAGGGCTAGCTAAATCGATTATTAGACGACCAATTAAAAATTAGAATCTGAAGGGGTTTATATAACGAAGGACCGAACCCTAATCGTGCTATTGGTTTTAATTTTATGAGAAATCAGAATTATGTGATGTTAGATAATTATATGAATTATAAATTAGTTAGAAATATTTTTGGAGAAATATGCTGAAAGTTGACCAAAAACATATTCATGGCAAACATTTGAGATGGCAGTGAAATGAGGTTTACAAATAGAAAAGAAACTAGACAAGCCTGAAAATAAATAACTGATAATCAATTACTAGGCTAGCTAAATCGATTATTAGACGACCAATTAAAAATTAGAATCTGAAGGGGTTTATATAACGAAGGACCGAACCCTAATCGTGCTATTGGTTTTAATTTTATGAGAAGTCAGAATTATATGATGTTAGATAATCATATAAATTATAAATTAGTTAGAAATATTTTGGAAAAATATGCTGAAAGTTGACCAAAAACATATTCATGGCAAACATTTGAGATGGGAGCGAAATGAGGTTTACAAATAGAAAAGAAACTAGACAAGCCCTGAAAATAAATAACTGACAATCAATTACTAGGGCTAGCTAAATCGATTATTAGACGACCAATTAAAAATTAGAATCTGAAGCGGTTTATATAACGAAGGACCGAACCCTAATCGTGCTATTGGTTTTAGTTTTATGAGAAATCAGAATTATATGATGGTAGATAATGATATAAATTATAAATTAGTTAGAAATATTTTTGGAAAAATATGCTGAAAGTTGACCAAAAACATATTCATGGCAAACATTTGAGATGACAGCGAAATGAGGTTTACAAATAGAAAAGAAACTAGACAAGCCCTGAAAATAAATAACTGACAATCAATTACTAGGGCTAGCTAAATCGATTATTAGACGACCAATTAAAAATTAGAATCTGAAGGGGTTTATATAATGAAGGGAAAGCGGATGTCCAAACAAAACATAGTATAGGATATATGGATTAAGAATAGGAGGATTGTCTTTAGAATACCAATAGGGAAAAAGTGACGTAAACATTATAACCTAAATACAGCTTGATGCCAATATAATCTGTCTTTATGTTCCACTTTTGAAGCTATTTTTTCAATTAACATACCAAGTTAGTACTGATATTTTCATAGACAACATCATCAACTAAATTCATGATCTACAACAAGAGTGGATCAAGTCCGTTTTATGAGTTCGGAGAACTGACAACCCAACATAATAGAAACTAATATGGTAGGAGATTTCTCAGCAATAGTTGACACATTAAAACGTTGGATTTTGCTTTCATATGAACCAAGAGCCAAACCCACCAGCCCCTGATTTCGGTTATTTTTCATAAGTTTTACAAAAATATCACCATGGCCTTAAAAAAAACTAACCTGACAATTGCTAACTGTTCTTACACAATTATAACCAAATCTGAGTTGATAACTTTTTGTTACTTACTTTTTTGGACATATATCTTGAGACCTACTTTATTTCGGTTGGGCTTGAACCACTTTATTTCTAGATCCTCCATATACATGGTACATCACATAGTAGAACAGTACAATTAATACATTCGGCGAGCGGAATCACAAAACTCGGTAAAAGCTCGGGCCGCAAAGGCCAAAATAATACACGAAGGCACTTTATAACTAACCTAAATGGTTCTCACAAGTAATTTTTTAGACCAATCTCTATTTTTTTTTTCTTGTTTATTAACAGTCAATCTAAATGGTTTACTTAGAAAACCACATAACTGATAGGGGAGCTAGCTAACATTCTAGAGATCATTTGAGAGTGTAGAATTTATGAAAAATCAAAATCAGAGGAACGAGTTTCTTTGAATTCTAATATAGCAATTTTGAGGTATGGGCAATTGTATATAACAATACACTATACAATACATCAAACACTACATCAACATTTAAATATATCATTTGTAGGCTCTGAAACTAAAGCTTTATTTGTGTATAAAATAAATTCTTAGATGTAGTTCAAGTTTGACCGAACCTAATAGTAAAAAAAGTTATGCTACCTTAGGTGGCTTAAAAGGGTAATCCGTGGGAAAGTGAATGGCTAGAAAGAATACACCTCCCTGGTACGGACTGTCAGGCTGAAAAAAAAGGGAGGATATTAGAATCTTAGAGTCACAACACAGTAAGATTAATCAGTTCAAAATTAACAAGGAGTTTAAACAAAATATAAAAGTAAGGAACTGACTGAAACACATGCTATCAGTTAACTTAGCATGTAATTCTTAATCAAAAACTCACAGGCTACCAGCTATAATAGAGATTCTGGCTCTAAAGAATTGTATTCGTAGAAAAAAAAAGGGCTGTGAAACTACTAAACACTGAGAGACACACAACCACCCTTGAAAAAAAAGGGAATGTCCAACAAAATTGCCAAAAGCCTACTTTGCCACAACCTTTAGTAAAATAAATAAAGCCAAATTTATAAGAAGGTAGCTGTAATTTACTTGTATACAACAACTTCAAACTTGAGGTTTTGGATATTTTTGACTTAACATCACGTCCAGACAATAGGTCGTGGCTGCAAATAAATTTAGTACCCTTTTACAATACAACTAAGATAATAAGAAACATGGTTTGCATAATGAATTGGAAGGCATAAAAAAATTCCGACGCAGTAATTCCAGTTTATTAAAACATGGCAAGGAAGGTCTGATGCTATAGAACTCTGTCCCTAGATTTTCCAGGTTTTTGATGATAAAAAGTCACTTAATTCAAGACGGCAGCTCCAAAACATATCCCAAAAATTTAGCATTTCGCCTTTACCTCCTTTACTTTTTGGTCTACCTGGCTTCTTGTATACCCCCCCCCCCAAAAGCTAACTTTAAAAAAAAATAACACAGAATAAACTTTTCAGCAAGTAAAATAATCATCTTATACCTGAGGTAAGTACCTGACAAAAAAAAACCTGACAAATTTGCAAAGCTAACACAAAACAAGTTTTCAAGACGAGTTTAAAAGTAAGAAACAAGCCATTCTAACTTAAAAACACACGTGCAATTTAATGAAGAAAGAGTATAACTTCATGAAACTTTGGTTAGCATTGGCTTGATATGCTCACGGCAAAAGCTTGTGTCTTTCAGTCTAATAAAGAACACCAAAAACAAGCCAGATAATTCTTCGTTAACTTCTCCCCCTCCCTCTATCCTCCAGATGTAGGCTGAACAGGAAGACTACAGCTTACAGACCAAATAAGCCCAGAGAATATTTTTCCCTAACTTAGGACACTACTAGTTTTAAAAAAATATCTAAAATTTGTTGATTCCTTTTTTTAGATATCAATTATTTATGACTATTTTAAACATTGACCACTTTGCTGAATCAGTATAGATGCGACCATACATTTTGTGCACGCTTGCTCTAAAAAAAAAAGTGGTGCCCAACCCATTAACAATGATAATTGACTTTATATTTCCATTTTCTAAAGATGGAGAGGGCCGAGAAATCTGAGAGTAACACCAAGATTTTTAAACCTATTGACGGAATTTTTCTGAGATGAGGGGTCCTCAGTGAGCATCTGTGCTTTATGCAAAGTCATTAAATAAGCTAACATGGGGCTTCAAATTTGGACGCAATTCCAAATAAGGAACAAAAATAGTATGCTTCATACAAAAGAAGTCAAAATAGGACCCTTAAAGTCTAAAGCGGAGCTACAACTAGATCGAATTTTTTAGGCCAACCATTGAATTAGCAAGAAATGAATTAGCTTAGAAAAAAAACTTAAGTGGGCCCAAAGGAAGCCCTCACATAAGACAAGTTAGACCAAAAAAGCACTTTGAAGAGACACCACCGCCCCCCTTTAAAAATCGCATGATTACATCACAATCTCTCTAAATGAGATCAGTGTGCCTAAATTTACAGCATCACACTCCTCTCTAAGGCGTAATATTAGCGCTAGATTCTTTCTAAAACTTATGATTTGTTCGAGATCCCAAGTTGCTTTGGAACACTGGACTATACTAACTTTTTCACATAGCCTCATTAATTACTGCGGTTTAAAATATATAAGATGTCTAGTCTAGAAGTTACAAGAAGAAAAAGTTAAAATGAAGAACTTACTGGACCCATAATGGTTGCCTGCCAATGAAACACTGAAAAAAAAAGGAAGGACGTGAGCCTTTTAAATTTGATACTAGCCCATATACCAGGCTTATTAATTTAACAGACATGTAAAAAGCAAAACAGAGCAGCAGTTGAAAACAAAATTGTATGTTACCCTGCTGAGGAAAGAAGTAGCACAAAATCCTAAAATGAAAGCAAATACCCTCTACCATACCTGCCACAAGAGGGGGAGGGGAATATACGAGAGAATACTGAAACCATACAAAGATGAAATCATTTTTTTAAGTTTACTGTAAAATCCAGAATATTAGAAGACACTCACTATTTTTTGGACCACACATACATAAGATAAACAAGAAGTTTCGGGACAAGATGTCCCTAAACTTTGGCGTTAACAGTCAATTGCTAATGCTCTTCCCTTATACGGGCATTAACTGCATATCCTCCGCATGCCCAGCCAGAAAAGTGGCACTATTTCCAAGGCAATTCACTTCGAAACTATTCATCCACTTAATCTATAAGGTAGAATCATAACAACCAACTATAATCCAATTCATGCCAACGTTGACAATAATAATGCACTATCCCCAAAAAATTGTTAGTGTCTTCTAAGACAAATGGCCTTGCTGAGAAATCACTTTGAAAAATATTTTGTTTGATACATCATTAATTAAGATGTGTCCTGCTTCAAGACTTCTTTTTTTATTTTGCTGATTGCCTACAATTACGGAGCTTGGCTGATTATATTCTTCTTTAGGGTAAGAAAGGAATGAAGTAAAAAATGATCAGTGAAATAGAAAATATTCTTTTTAGCATTTTTTTTCCAAAGTGTTAGTTTATTTATTTAGCATGGTCTTTTCATTATAAAATAACTCAATAAAAAAAAAATATATATTAAACTGGACTACTGAGTTTGATGATCCTTTTTTGTGTGCTCTTCCCAAATACACAATATATGTGTCTATAATTTTGTTCTTGAAGTCAAACTTTACCATGAAGCATGATAAAGAAATTTTTCAATAAAATTTTACTCAAAAGAAATTTCTGACCAAAAGGATAAAGTTCGCATCAGCCAAAAAACTGAAGATGCAAAAGAAAAGAACGATTTCGAATATACTAAACAAATTTTTGATTTGCAGCAGGACACAATCACTGAGAAGTTCAGGTGTAGTTGAGAATTTATATTCCCCTCCCCCAAGGTGGCTGATATTGGTGACAATCTTCTTGTGGAAAAACCACGAATAGGGACTTACTACTGCTAGTCTTAGCACCATGTAGCCACTGACCGTGGTCTGACTATGAGGCAGAGTATTCAAATGAATAAGCTGCCAAGATTGGATGGACTGAAATCAGTAATACCTGCCAAAATCATACTCGGGGTGGGGGGGGGATCCATCCCCCAGGACATATGAAACGCCAGCCGTGGTGCAAGAGGATATGCATTAAGGAGCGATCTGAGGTAAGAGAAAGAAATTTTCTCGCTTTTACTTATTGAGGTGATGGTTGTCTGTCCAAGCCAGTCTGAAGCTGGCTGGTGGAACTCTTATGATTGGGAAAATTAAAGGAGGACACCTTGGCACTACCAAGGAAGGCTCTTAAGCAAAAAGAAAAAAAGAGATAAGCAAGTCCTATCTCAAGGTACCACGCCCAAGGGGCCCCCAGTAGTCCTGAGAGTATTAATGCTTATTTGGGTGTGGAACCAATGGGTGTTTATGGCCTGAGCATCGACTCCGTTTTATAAGTCCGCCATTAATAATAACAATAATAATCCCCCCAAGGTGTTTCAAGAACCCCCGGGAAACTTGTCCGAAAAACTAAGTAATACTTATGTAATTCCAGATGCTTGGGCATAAACAGCACTTTCTAAGAATTCCAATTCTTCTTTGAAAAATATTCTCATGTATAGCCATTCTTTTACAACCTTTTTGACAATGACAGTCCATTAACATAGATAGCGTAGTTAATCCTGGAAATATTTTTTCATGTATTTTATGCAAGCAATAATCCCTTTGTCAATTATCACTATGGCTGCAACCATAACTCTGGTAAATTGGTGATTTTTTTGTTTGTACTTGGGGCTGAGGTAGAGCAATAGTAACATAATTACCTCCTTAAATGTCATATTTCCCTCAATGTTAACAAAATGAGGGTTTCCCTGTGCTCCTTTTTGGTGGTGACATCAGAAAGTTTATCCATAAAAAGGAAAGTCATTTTTGAATTAAGAAAAACTTCCTTTTTACCGCTATTCAATCTTACTTGGATAGCTGACAAATAGCCTATAAATTGAATCGGTTCTTCAGTACAAAATTCTGTTCATAATATACAGTTGTGAAAATTACGAAGGGCTGACAGTCTCTTTGTTGTGATACAAACCAGATATAAAATTGAATAATGGCTCTGCTCAAGAGAGCAAATACCTGATTTGCCGTAAAATTAAGCTGGAGTCAAAAAGTGGGTCCATGGCTCTTTTGTCATCCCAGGCCCCCCAGCCCAAATTCTAGCAAACAGTTAGGCATATCGTACCTTCAGTAACCCAAATCAGGTAAGTAGCTTCAACTACAATGATTGAAGAGCTAAAGTGGTACAGTAGCAACTCCTCCAGTTGCGCTCATTAACAAAAATGTAGGGAGGAGGCAAGGATTTTTCTTTCAATTTTAAAAATGAATTTAAAGACACTTTTCAAGATATAGAGGGGGTTTTGATCCTTTAAGAAAAAAACAAGAAAAATAGGTATTTTCAAAATCTAGTTAGAGAGATTGCCACCCCTTATCCTCCTTCCCCATGTGTCCATCTTACTGCTAATTCTTTAGCAGAAAGGTAGGCATATTACAGCTTGTTTGAAGCAGAATTACACAGCGATCATCGATCTGTATGACTAAAGGGCCAGAGTGAGCCATTGACCTCTTTACCATCCTCCCCCCCTTCATACACCTCACTGCCGACCCTTTAGTTAAAAGGTAAGCATCCTGCATCTTGTTTGAATTGATCTCATCCACGTATTTCCAGATAGTACAACAAAAAGCACAAAATAGGTCCTTGGCCCGTCCAATAGCCCCCCCCCCCCCCCAAAAAAAACAACCTTTTTTTCTTACTCAAAGAGAAGTATATTGGACCTTGTTTGAATCAGTCATAAAGGGATTCTCAATTTATAATACTGGGGGTATGAAGTTAGCCCTCAATCCTTCCAGCATTCACCACCCCTTCCATCACCAGCTTCGCGAAAGAGATATATACATGTTGCAAAAACTGGAATTTTATGAAGATTTTGAATTTTTATATATGGAGAGCCAAAGTAAACAAAAGGCCTTCCAACGTTGTCTTCCCTCCCTTTCCACTACCAATTTTTAGCATAAAGGTGGGCTTGCTGCACTTTGTTTGAACAAAAGCATGGAAGGATTTTTCAATCTGCATGTTTGGAGAGACGAAGTGCGCCCTCGGACTCCTTCAATTACTAACTCCACCTTCAATTACCAACTTTCCAATAGAGATAGGAAGGCATATTTTTCATTTATTGGAATGAAATTTATGAAGCAAGTACACTAGGCCAATTACATATGAGAATGATGATTTTCTGTGGTATATTTTTATTCTCCAAGCTCCAGTTTGCTTGAACCTTCTTTGGAAAGTAATTCGGAGCCAAGGGGGCTGAGAAGATGGATTTTTAGAGACATTCACCACTTCTGAGCCCCATCAACCCTATGTACTAAAGAACAACCATGCACTTGAAAATTTGGTAAGAGGGGACCTACAGAAAGGAGACACAAATTAAGAAGTTTTAGATCCTTTAACTTTATAGTCCAGGCATAAATGTCTTTGAAAGTTCATTGTTTGGTGATTTCTCCTCTACCACAAAGAGGGCTTGTAAGTAAGAATTATGAAATTTATTCCTTTCAGGGACAAGAGGTTAAGTACTTTAGCTAATTAGTCTAGCTTTTAATTTGTTTCTTTTATTTTTCAGGGTATAAAATTTGTCTCCATGCAAGATATTATGCAGAAACTATACATAATAATACGACACAATGACGTAGGATGGTAATTACTAAAAAAGGGTTTGGCTGGTAATTAGTCAATAATGGATATAGAATCGAATTGCTTTCACCATCTCGTACATTTGGAACAATTAGCAAGTTTTATATGTTCTGAGGCAATTGTACACCCTGTAAAATTACAAATGACAACATATACTGCGTTTGATTTTATGTCTAGGAGCTAACTAACAGAACATTAGCTTGTATACATGTTGTATTGTAAAACTAGCCTGTTGATCAGGTCTCTGAAAACAGAGAATAAAGATTTTGAGACAATTTTTAACATATGTGTCACCACTTGTTTGTTTAATATTATTTTTTACAAAGAGAAAATCCTTCTTAAACATACCCTTTTCAAATTTTGATGGGTTAACAATTCAATGGAAAAGACAATCAAAAAATGGAAACTCTATCAATGGAAAAAACAAAAAGGAGTATTTCACAACAATACAAGTTTTAGAACAAAAAAAACTTACAATCATCCCCTACTGGTCCAGCTGAGCATTGGGCAGGTGGGTCTCTTCCCAGATCTTGAAGCTCCTAGAATAACAGTAAATATAATAAAAAAGTATATCCCCTGAAGGCTATTCATGTGTAGCTTAAACACTTGAAAGAAGCAGAGCAAACTTATTGCAACTTTGAGCAAAACTGGAGTTGTCTTCAAAGCTTGCAAAAAGCAACATTTTAATGGTTGACAAAATGACTATTGTACATTGTAGAGTGGGGTGCTGGTGACATTACTAATGCAACCTTGTCATTTTTTTAGTCAGATTGATGATATCAACTGCTTTTATATTGCAATATTTGTTTGTGATTCTGGGGTAAAAATCATACAAGGCATAACAATTTATAACTTTATATATTTAAAGAATGTATAATGTCTATTTAACATTAAAAAGGAAAACACATACTGGAAACTACAGTAGAATTTGTAATTGTGTGACAGGATTCCCATCCTGAACTAAGCACTATGACAAATAAAGACATGCCATTTGATTCCCCATTCAAACCCATTTCCAAATTTAGTGGTTACTACTTTGACAACTAGGTCTCAGTCCCCTCTCCCCTAATGGAGACAGATATAGTCCTAGGATACATACAAAACTTTGCTAATTTCTTCCTAATACAATCTAAGAAATACAATGATTCAGGATGAATAAAATGTATGGAAGAATATATGTCTAAGGGTTACAAATGGCATCATTTGAAAGGGGAGAATGCATTGTCACAGTAGCAACCATTATATTTAGAAAGAGTACTTATTGTGTTGCCTTCAAAAGAGGCCATAAAATACAGTGTTACCTTTTGTTCAAAGTTAAGACAGATTTTACAAGGATCTTTAAACATTGTTGATAGGAAGAAAGTAGAAGTTGGAATCATCTTCCCAGGCCCTTATTTGGACCCTAAATCTCTTTCTAACAGCAAATCTTTTCAAAAGTTTGAAAAAATCCAGTGTTAGGGGTTTTATGGGGGGATTTAAAACATGCTCATAGGTTCTATTGGACTACATATTCACTACTGGCAGTTTAGCACAACAGTCTAGGGTTCCACTGAATGTGAGTAGCCTCTCTTAAAGAAACACTATAAAATAAATGGACTGGTAAAATTTGATCTCGTATTTTATGTTATTTTATAACATAAGGTTGCATTTGTGACAATACATACCCACCCCCCCTTGACAGTCCAAAATATCCTTATCTTAGATCTTAGTTCCTCCAGAGGCACACAGGGCGTCAGCGAGTAGCCTCCAATACTCCTCAAGTGAGCTGCTGCATAGATGTCCTCCCACTCTGAGATGAGACGCATCTGGAGGGCTGTATGTTCTCACGTTTGTATGTTCTACAGAGTGTGTTCTTTGGTCTCCCTTGGTGATGGGTGCCTTCTTGCTGTTGCTGACATGGTCTCAAGATATGTCCAAGGTATCACCGTCTTTGTTGCCTCAAAACAGAGGGGATCTGGTTGGCATGTGCAAGTACGGATCTTGTCATTACTGGCATAGTCTCTCCAGCTGATCCTCAGGATCAAGCAAAGAGATTTATTTTCAAAGGTGGCAAGACGTTTCTCCTGTTCTGTGGTTAGCTTTAGGAATAGAGTAACTCAGGACCACAGTTTATAGAATTAGCAGTATGATCATTCTCTATCTCTCCCATTATAAAAATGCGGACAGGGGTGCGAGTGCTCCGGAGAAGGTTTTTGCAGATAGAAACATAGGCGTTATCAGATCTTTTCGCGGGTAGACAAGTCAGATTTCTCTTGGACACGAAACAAGTGGAAACCCGCTATTACGAATAATGCACTTGGTAACCATTTCTCAGTGATTGACGATAACAAACTAATCCGCTAAGGCAGAAACAAGTGGGAGGAGCTTTTTGTTCGCACCAAGACCAAAGACCAGAAATTATCTGCGATAAGCTTACTGTCTATAAACTGTGCTCAGGACTGACAAAACATTGCTCTGGAAGAGTCTGAGTTTCAGCTTCTGTGAGAATACCATGGATTTCCAGACTATAAGAAGTCTCTGGAATGCTACATTGGCTAGGTCTATTCTGTTTCCCAATTCTTCTTCAGAGCCAACACTAGAAGTTAATTTGCTGCCTAAATACTTGAAGCCTGTCACCTGTCCAATGTCTTTATCTCCTAGTTGGATTTCAATGGGTGAACTGCTAATTGACACAGGATTAGTCTTTTGAGTACTGATGTGCAGTCGAAACTCTTCAGCTTTCTTTGCAAGTTTGTTCAGAATTTCCCAAAGTTTTTACTTGTTGGATTTGATAAGCCCAACATCACTGGCAAATCAACATCCCAGAGAAGCTTTCTTGCAATTTGGATTCCATGTTCATTTATCTGTCTAAAGATGTAGTCTACAATTAGAATGAAGAGAAAATGTGACATAATACAGCTTTACTTGATGCCAGTCATCACTTTGAATTAGCACATTTTGCCATCTGAGGCTTTAACACAACGTGGCATTGAAACAAGAAACAAGAAACATGTGGCATTTAGGCTATAAAACAAAAATTTCAGTGCTTTTTTTAGTTTTGTATATATTCTAGGGCTATATCTGAGACCAGGGGGGGGGGAGTGAGATGCATAGCCACAGATACAACTTTATATTGTAAAATAGCATAAAATAACAAATCAAACTGAACAGCTCCTTTTGTTTATAATGTTTTCTTTAGAGAAGCTGCTCTCCTCCAGTGATTCTCTTTATAAAGTGATGTCAGATTGAGAACAAAATGGCACACTTGAGCCTTTGAAAAACAAGCTAATATTCCAATCCAACACAACTTTTATCTTGCATGCTTACTCCTGTGTAATGGTTGAATGAAACAGACCATTATTTGAATGAAAAGGAGTTGACCTGGACTGGCTGTTCCAAAGCAGAGTGTAGGCTAACCTGGGATGCCAAACCTTAGTCATGCCACACCACCAGCAAGATGTTCCACAGGAAGCTCAGCAGCACCTTATCTCACTGGACATGCAATTTAAGGTAATTACTTAATTGTATTATAGCATGGCATTTAACATTGACAAAAACAACTCATTTTGAAGCTTTGAATTTGCACAGTGAGGCTTCCTGACCAAATATTCCAAGCAAGCCAAAAACAAAACCTAGTTATTTCAAATTCCTGGATCTACCAATTCTAGAATTTGCCAAACTTCTGAAAGGAATTTGCCACATATGTTATTTAGACAGAGGATTGAATGATGTATGAAATGGTATGTTTGTTCCTTAGCTATCTCATAACAGTACTAAAGTACAAATTAGCCACATTTTATTTATAAAATTACTAAATGCATTCTTAGACCACACTGGCTATACATGACGCATGAAAACAAGAAAGGAAAGGAAATAATAAATGAAAATAAAATAAAAAAGGCGAGAAGATGAGGAATTTTGTCAGCCAGTGGCAAAATATAAAGATGAAGAACGAGCAAACATTTCAACAAGGACCTCAGCCAAGTCGTCTTCAGTGCTAAAAAAAAAAAAAAAAAAAAAAGTCAATCAAACAAGAGGTGAATAGACACTGAATAAAAAAAAAAAAAACAACCAGAAATAAATGAAAGAAACAATCATCAATTTAAAGAAATAAGTATCTATTGCCTGGCAAGACCTTACCATTCTGCAATTTCAATATTCATTAGGTATGTGGACCAGCTGTCCTAAATCAGATTGGGTGAAAACATTGATTGAGTCTTTTGAAATTAAGCAGCTATAAATTGGGCTTAAAGAAATATCTCTGGTGTCTATTTATAGCCAAATTTCTGTTTATATATTTTTTGATCTCAATCACCTCTTTAAAAGATTGTGGTAGGCCATTTATAGTAGATACTAAAGTTGCCTCCTCTAAAAGTACCTAACGTGTAGGATTTTCAAAGATTATGCAGGGCCAAGGTGGAATCAAAGTTTTCATTTTTATTTTCGGATCCCCCGGACTTATCTATTGAAATTTTGTGTTCATGCAAACGTTTACCAAGCTGTTAATGGGTCCTACTTTTGTAAAATTTTACACATAAACACGGAACTCTGTAGACATCAATACCAAGTATAGGGTCCATTTTATCTTTTCCTGAGTTGAAGAAGTGTTCAACTTTTTGTTCAGTTTTGAAAGAAACAGAGAGCGTTTTTTTTTTTTGTTTATTTTTCCAAGTTCGTCACTAAGTTTTGAGATGTATGGTAAAGCAGAGAAAGTTCTGTTCTCAACTGCTGGAATAACTGAATCAAGGGAGACAGGCTCCTTGTTTTCTTGTTTTACCTTTTTTAATTGTCTATCTATGATATTTTCTATAAGGTTTATTGGGTAGCCATTGTAGAATAGAATATCTTTGACATAACTTAATTTGGAATTTACATAATCACCTAAACAGATTTTTAGAACTCTATTGACTCAAGAGATTATTACCCCTCTTTTCATACAAGGAGGGTGATTTGGTGAGAAATATAGATACTGATTATGGGTTGGCTTTCTATGGGGAAAAGGTACTGATGATTTGACAGTGCAATTTTGGAACCCCTGTAAAAATTTTCCTTCAAAACGGAATAACTCTGCTTAGCAATGACTTGGAGCGCCATCTCGTGAAGCCGTTTTTGTATTTCAACAATAGGAAACGTTGACACAATATCCAGTACACCCAGATAAGAAAAGAACATTTAATTCAGTCAGTTTCCTGTTTTTGACAAAAAAGGAGCTCCTGATAATTTTTCAGGTATGCAATGTTTAAACTGCTGTTACTTGGTTACTTATTGCACAAAAAAGTTGGGATTAGCACCAATGCATCAAGATACATCTGATTTTATCTGAATTCTATTCACATTAGTTTTTTCTTGATAAAATTAAATTAAAATGGCAAAAAATATTACATTGTCAAAACTAGGTTCCAAGTGTTGAAAATTCTTGTTTAAAGTAGTGGAATACCAGGCGCACTAAAAAAGTTCCTTTAGTGAAATTCAAACATAGAAAATGGCTTCTACAAATTAATTTATTTCTTTTGCAAATATCTTGTAGTATAGTAACCTTGTTGAAATTTTTGCCAGACAGCATCAGGCCCCGTCAAAATATACGTGACTCTGTTGAAACTTCACTGAACATGGAAAACAAATGAGAAATAATTGGTGTCAAAATTCAAGGGACAACTGACGAAAATATAGCTGTCAAAGTTACAGGTACCTGCTACTGCCAAAAAACGCAGAGGTTCACATGGAAGTCATTTTTCCCTTTCCTTAGCACTTATCAATGAAACTAAAAAAATTTCTCGAATTTGGGTCAGAAGTTGAACAGCAGCTTGACAAATACTATGCCGTTTTCTTTAGCAACAAAAAAGCAAGGTGCCATATTTTGTTGTTAGGCTTCTGGACTTTCCTGATATAGGACAGTCCAAACTAAAATTTTTCAAGTGGATTATAATCACAGACCACACTTTAAAATGGCCAAATGTTGATGACATTTACACTGTCAACAATGAAAACATCTTTGCTGGGTCATTAAAACTGACAGGAAGTGGGCCATTCCAGATAGCATTTGGAGATGCTATTACTGTGGCATATATGCAACACTTTGAAAGATGAAGATTTATGTGACCTAGGTCACAAAATCACATTCCTTATGATTAACTGATTTTGTTATACTAAATACTACATACTTGAAACATTTTTTTAAATTTTATTACTTCTACTTTTTGAATAGTGTTTTATACATTAAATGAAGTTGAAGAAAAACAAAGAAACAAGAATATACATGTTGAATACACCAGGTTACACCAGCAGGCATTCCCCAAGTATTTTGACATGTGTCAAATACACCAGGTTCCACTGACAGTTATTCCTTAAGTATTTTGACACATGTGTTGATTTGGGTCCTGACTTGCATCAAAAACAGGTAACTTTTCTGTTGTGTCAAATTTGTAGGTGAAAATGCTCTAATTTCGGAAAATTGGAGTTTTGTACCCTTTTCAGATAAAACTTCAAACTTTTCATCAAATAATTAGACTCCTAGATGTTTTTCATACATACTAAAACTGTTTACAAACCAAAAGTCTTTAAATTAGGACTTCTGGAGTAGAAAAACTGTTTTTTTTATAAAAACTGTCAAAGCATTGGTACCTTTACCCTACATAGAAAATTCAAGGCTAGGAATATTTTTTATAATTAAAACACCCAAAAAAGGCAGCATTCCTCAATCTTCTAATTCCATTTTGAATTGGAGATTTGAATCAAAAGAGTTCTAATGTGCCAAAAAATCTCTTAGAGAGTCCTGTTCATGTTCCCAAACAGAAAGGATATCATCAACAAAACAAAACCAGAGAGAGTATTTTAAGTGAAAAGTATTCAAAGCAGATTGTTCAATGAAATCAATGTAAAAATTTGCCAAATAAGGAGACAAAACAGTGCCCATGGATAGGCCCATGATTTGAAGGAAAAATTTTTCTAGGAACTTAAAATACAAAGAGAACTTGTTGCAAAGGCAAACAAGCATCATTATTGTGTTAATTTTTCAAAACTCTGTTTCTTTCAAAACTGAACAAAAAGTTGAACATATTTTCAACTCAGAAAAAGATAAAACAGACCCTATACTGGGTAGTGGTTTCTACAGAGTCCAGCATTCATGTGGAAAATTTTACATAGGTAGGACCCAACAACAACTTGGGGAATGTTTGCATGAACACAGAATTTCAATAGGTAAGTCCTGAGATTTGAAAATAAAATGACAACTTTGATTCCACCTTGGTCCTGCATATCTTTGAAAATCCTACATATTTGGTACTTTTTGAGGAGGCAACTTTAATGGCTACTGTAAATGGCCTACTGCAATCTTTTAAAGAGGTGATTGAGATAAAAAAAATATATAAAAACAGAAATTTGATTATAAATAGACACCAGAGATATTCCTTTAAGCCCAATTTATAACAAATTAATTCCAAAAGACTCAATCAATATTTTCACCCAGTCTAATTTAAGACAACCAATCCACATAACTAATGAATATCAAAATTGCAGAATAGCAAATTCTATTGCCAGGCAACAGACACTTATTCCACCCAATTTGTGATTGTTTCTTTCATTTATTTCTGGCTGTTTTTTTTTTTTATTCAGTGCTTATTCTGCTCTTGTTTGATTCACTTTGGAAGGTTAGGTTTTGTTTGATTTTTTTTTTTTGTTTTTTTTTTTTTTTTTTTTTTTTTTTTTTTTTTTTTAGCACTGAAGACAACTTGGCAGAGGTCCTTGTCAAAATATTTGCCTGTTCTTCATCTTTATAATTTGCCATTGGCTGAAAAAATTCTCGTTTTCTTACCTTTTTTATTTTATTTTCATTTATTATTTCCTTTCCTTTCTTGTTTTCATACATAAAATTAGTAGACATTATTTTATCCTAGATGTTTTAAAAGATTTATGACAATTCTAGTCAGAACCTGGACTGCAAAAGAATAGTATGGACAAAGGAGGATATAAATATGTTACCAACAACTCTTGATTTCTTACTCTTTAATACCAGCTATTATACTGTATGTTTAGTTATAGCAATATACAGTAATTCAAGTTCATGACTGAGTTTCTCAATGAAAGATGGTAAGTCAAACCACATGTTTTTAAGATACTAATTTAATTGTTGGCCTCTCTGGAAGGAAACATGATCAAAAAACAATTTGTCCTTCATAATATCCTGCAAAAATTGTAGCTAACAGATATTCCAGGCACTTCCACTTTCATTTACTTTTTCATACAAATAAATGAATTTTCCATAGCTTGACTGTTTTCTTCAAACAAATTTAACTACAAACCAGCAATACAACAGCAACAAGCAGTGGGAAGAAAAGAGTTGGCATATGAAAAATTCAATGATTTACAAAATAAAGTAGAAACACCTGGGATATTTGTTGACTACAATTTTTTAACAAAACGAGAGGTAAGAATTGTTTTATTATGTTTCCTTTCAGAGAGGTCAGTGACAAAATTAGTAATATCTCTGAAAATGTGAAAACTCTACTGCACATGATTTGGCATTTTGACCAAAGAGTTTCAGTGGTAAGCTGACTGCAATTTCAGCCCTTTGTGCCCATAGAGATTACAACTTTGTTTTAAAATCCTGAAACCCTAACCTATGTTGATAAAGGGTTTATAGAATCTGGGGAGGGGGAGTGACAAAACAAGCTAAAAGTAGAATTTAAAAAGCTTCCCAACAAAGAACAAATTCAACATTTAAAATTAAAAAAATTGCAATATCCTAGTGTCTTGTCATGCATAGTTAAATATTTTATTTGCCTCTGGCCTTTTCCTATTTTTTTCATAAGAGTTGATTTGTTCATTGGGATGATCAGGGGCAAACTTCCAGCATTTTTATTGAGGGGAAGGGGGCAAGGATGATCCATATTTGGATAGTCAAAGGGCATGGGATGTATCATCATTTTTTTCCACATTACTGGGGGCAACTGCTTGCCCCCCTCACCTTGCCAGCCCCAAAAAACACCCCTGGGGATGATATAGTGATGTAATGGGTGGGGCACCAATGGTGTCTGCTGCCCAACTGTGCCCAGCTGTGGGGCTGAATGTTACATGAGACAATTACTGCATGATTGTGGCTTATAGATGATGTTGAGAATGAGGCACTTAGTGGTGAGATAATGTGTCATCCTTCCCTTCCTCTTCCAGGTGTTAATTTTTACTTTTCTAATATCAAAGATGGATGAAAGTATTGTTTTTATCCAAATCTTTATCCTCTTCATTTATTTGGGATTAATGCATTAAGTATTTTGGCTCAAACCTTCTAATGTGTTCAGAGTGGTTCAAAGACAACACATGTTCTTTGAATCTTCATCTCAAAGGTGGGAAAAAATAAGAAACAACTTAACCTAAAAGGAACAAGTTAGGCTTGATGATGGTCATTAAGTCTGAAGCAGTGCATGGACTAGTAATAGAGGCTCTAAGAATACTTAAAAAGGGCAGTCTACCAGAAACAAAGTCAGAAGCAGGAAATCTCTTGCATGCTGTTCTTGGCATTAAATTTCATCTCTTAACTGGTAGCACCTTACTAAAGGAAGATACAGACATAATAACAACTGAGATAAAGTCTGGATGGAAAGCTCTAAATAAATCAAACAACAGTTTTTGTTTCTGAGTGACAAAAGCCAGAGTGAATTTAGACATGAACACTCAAGCAAAGAAATTGCCCATTGAATGTCCAGAAAAACTTAACCCAAGCTGAATCCTACACTGAGGTATTGGTTTTTCTGTTTCTACTCTCCAGAAGGAAATATACTAAAAAAAAAGATGTTACATCTTTGTAGGCTAAGTGCAAGAACTGTACTCAAGTATTATTCAGGTATAACAACACAATTACATCATTTAGCCCTAATAATGTATTTCTGTATTTCCTCAAGCTAGTCACACATAGAAGGCTCATGGCATATGAGCAGGGGAGCTGCCCTCCCCCCTCTCTAGAACTTCAAATTTAAACTAGATATGGCTGAAAAGCAGTTGAAAAGGCAGATGGCTAAAAAGCAGTTGATAAAAGGTAGATGGTTAAAAAGCTGGAGTGATGGAATAAAAGTCAAACAAGAGGCAATTATCCACAATATCTTGGAAAGATTTAGCTCTAATCCAAGAAGATTAATGCTGAAGCTTATTGATGGTTTATGATGATTACTTATTTATAAAGATTTCATACTTCTGATTGAATTTGCTGGCAATGTAAGGTTGGTAAAATTCTACTTTAGCTACTTTTGGGTATCTTGGAAAGTGGTTAAGTTAGGAATATTAAACTTTCATGGATGGGTCTTCAGGCTAAAGTATGTCCCAGGAAGGTATTTTGAAGTACCTACCTCTATACCTTCTCTCTCTAGAGGGTCCTAAAATTTGCTTACTTGTTATGTCTACACCTATTGAAATTTTGATAAAACAACATTTTACCTTAATTTTCAGTTGTCAGTTTGTTTTTCTCTGGCTTTAGTTCTGAAAATGCAATTTCTATTATTTGAGTAGAATTTTAAGCCAATTCAATATTTTTTTTCAAAATTTAGGAAATGTATTTGCATACCTTTAAGACCATATAAATTGGGATTGAGCAAAGTTGTAAAGCTGAAAACAATTTTGTTGTACTTCATTTAAGCAGAAGATCTATTTTGCATGGTTTCACTTTTATAACCCACATAGCCTATTTTTAAAGGTCACCAAAGGTCAGGACCCTTTAGAAGGAGAAGGAGTAGAGGGAGGTACTTCAAATACCTTCTCAGGACATACTTTAGCCTGTAAACCCATGCCTGAAAGTTTCATTTTCCTAGCCTAACCCCTTTCCAAGATACCCAAAAGTAGCTAAATTAGAATTTTACCATAAGGTTTTATGAACTACCAATATAACTTCAGCACCCTCCCCACCCTTCATTGAAGAATCAGCTGCCCCCCTCCCACCCTAGCTATGTGCACCCATGAGTAGGCTAGGTCTAGCTCCTGAATTAAACTGATTATCTACTTAGTCTGGAATTTATCTCCATGTGCAATAAGGTGTTTAATTTACAGGAGTATTGTTTGAACTGATTTAAAAGTAGATACTAATAGGGAAAAAAAGGTAAATATTTACCAAATCATATTAGGCCTATTGAGTAACAACTAAAGTGAATATACTATTCAATGCCTTTTTTATGCAGATTATGAATATAATAATCATTTCTATTGGAAATGAATTTTAGCCCCCTCCCCCTATATATGCCAATTCAGGGTATATATTTCTACATTAGGGGGGGGGGGGGGGTGGGTGGTGGCAAATTTTATTTCTGATGTAAATGGGAGGTAAGTTTAAACTTTACCCCCACCTCCCCCCCCCTAATGTAGAAATATATACCCTGAATTGGCATATATAGGGGGGGGGAGGGCTAAAATTCTATTTCTGATAGAAATGATTATGATATTTGTAATCAGCATAAAAAAAGGCATTGAATGGTAGCCTATATTCACTTTAGTTGTTACTCAATAATATGATTTGGTAAATATTTACCAAAAAAAAATGATAATGTGATGAACAGAAACCTCATACAGAGCCTAATATAAAGTAAGGATTTCATTGTTTAAGATTTTCCTTTTAATATAATATATAATGTATTCTTTGGATTATATATGGAACCATCAGGGAAGGTGATGCAAACACAGAAATAATTTTTCCAGATTTCTTAGTTTTATGATCTTAAACTTAGAAATACATAAGAAAATAAACAAATTATCAGAACTAATGTAAAAGGAAAAACCCAAGCCTACCTATAAGCCTCTAGACTAAACAAAAGATACAACCCTAGTTTCAAGTCAGACTCAAGAATATAAAGATCTTCAAGAAGTATGAACACTAACCTTGTTTATTCTCTTTAAAGCCATTTAGTTGGTAATTAATAGGCTAGTTGGATTTTAAGCGTTTCCAAATTTTGTCTCCCTCTTGAAAATATAAAATAAAAACTGTTATGTCGATTAAAGTTGACCTTCTTTTTCAGTTTATTATTATATATTTTCAAAAAGGGGTAATTGAAACTAATAATTTATTTCCAATGAGGAAAATATTATTTTTCTTAAAATACCGGAAGCAAGAATTTTGGTTTATTCTAGAGAATTCAACACTTATTTTTGTTTACTTTTGCAATCTTTGTATGTAAGAGGGCGATATTTCTAAGATTGCTATGATTTTCAGATGGCACTAAGGATTAAGACATTGAACAACTAGATGGGCCATTCTATCTTGGTAGCAAAAATTTTGTCGGAGTGGAAACTACGCGGTCAACACTCGATTTTTTGAAGTGCATGTTATTTCAAAATCCTTTTTGATCTACTAGGTTTGTCAGAACAATTGCAGGAAAAATAACGATCGGATTTGAAAGCATTGGAACCATAACAAAATTAATATCTTATACTGGAAGATTACCTCCGTAGAATATAGATGCCTAAAATTAACTGTTAAATTCAAAATCAAACAGCGTAGGGATAAGGCCACGCCTAGAAAAAACCGGGACTGAGGTACAGTCCCACCTGTCACAAGAAAGTAGGTGTAGGTAATTCTTCAACAAGAAATTTGCATAATTCTTTACCCTGACGAATGTCCTGACTAGGAAAGGTTGGGTATAAAAGGTTAGAACTGTTCCGGTACCCTAAGATGGTTTGGGTTTCCGCACAATTATAAGTTTCTTTCTTTTCCCTTATCCCTGTCCCTAACAGGGGGATAGGGGCCTGCTTAGATTCTACTTGCGTGGCATCAGGGTGAACCCTTGACGAGTTTTCTTAATCAAAGCTCTGACTTTTAACAACACTGCAGGGTGACCTTGAGGAGTGGTGCCCCTCAAGAAAATTATAGCCTAGTAAACAACACAGCATTTGCACTGAATTCTGATGAATGGATCATTCTTCCGTTTTTTTTCTGTTTTTCAGACTTTTCGGGCTGGAAGACCTCCTCCTAGCTGTGTTATCTATTATGGGTTGCCTCCCCGAAGCACCATAATATTCGTAGGCATGAATATATAATGAGTTGAAGGTAACAGGCTTGAGATTGTCTATGCAAAATTTTGACTCTTCTTGACAGAAGAGCATCACTAAGTGTGGCAAATCATTTTGTGACCAATATGGGCCTAAGATTGCACAAAGACTCAATTCAAATGGAGGCCCCAGGGATTTATTGCTCTCCGGTTCTAAGCCGGCTTAACTGATTTGAGTAGACTTGAGAAGATGTGTTAGTTCTCTGTCTTGTGCTGGTTCTTGTACCACTTCTTTTCCCGAGGTCATAATAATTTCAATGATTTAAAAAATATGAAAATTGCAATTTGGAATGTTACGACGTTAAAAAAAACTATCGTATCGACATTTTGACTGACGAATTCAGAAGCCTCGAACTAAACTTATTAGTAAACCAGTAAATAAGTAAGTATGACGGCAATAAACCCTCAAGGTCTAAGTCGGCGGTGCTGATCTCCATTTTGTGGCCCTTCATCGAGGAAGTACAATGGGGGGATGGGGGCCAGCCATCCTGTGCTTTTGCACACCCTTCCTGCTTACCTTCCCCATATTTCTCCAGGTACCCATTTAGAGCTGGGTCGACTCTGGTGGAACTTATATAGTGACGCCACTAACCTCCGTCCCAAACCAAATAAGAACTCATACCCCAGCGGTAGGAACATGACATTAGTACAATGGGTTTATTTAAAAAAAAAAATATATATACATCATCGATTCCCTGAATCGAAGGTAGTATAGAATTTATTTACTCAGGCAGGAAGGATGGTGTGCGTAGACAAGTAGCAAGGTTCATGATACATAAAGAAGCTGTAAAGTCTTGTTTAGGTTGGGAAGGTAATAATAGTAGAATGCCAGTCAATCATTTTATGACTAAAGAGTGCAGGGTATCAGTTATAGTTGTATTTACCCCTGTAGAACCTACGGTTGGAGATAGTAGCGACTTAGATGAAATTTTAATTACGGCTACAGGAACAAATAGACAGAGCCCCTGGTAGAAATGTGGTATTTTTGCTATGGGAATTAAATATCCGGGTCGTTAGAAATAGGGATAGTTGGCATCATAGCTTAGATAAATTTGGTGTTGGAGAAGAAAACTCTAATGGTTTCAAACTGTTGAAATGTTGTAGGCATAACAATCCATTTATAACCAATACAGTATTTGGTAATATAACAGGTCATAAGTTAACATGGTAATCGCATGATAGCAAGACGGCTAACCTTACTTTTTTTTCAATGGAGATATAATTTATTCACAAAAAATAAATATAAAAGCATGAAGCCCAGTGACCTGGGCTTGTATTGCAACTCCAAAAAAACTTACATCCACTTACATCAGTGCATTCGGGTTCCCATTTCATAATAAAACAAAATAACATATAAAACACACTAAATATATAGAACTACTTGAAAAAAAATATTAGAATTTATAAGCCTACAGGCAATGGTGCCTCAACTGCTCACGGAAGCCAGGCCTTCAGCAATATCCCTAATAGAAGATGGCGTCTGAGACCACAGCACTGGAAGAATATGACGAGCAGAGAAGCAGACCTCACAAACACTTTAATCGGCCTTCTATACATACCAACCTGTCTCGTTAAATGCCCATGGACATCAGCAGCTGTCTCAAACATATGACGAGGACACATTGGAGCAATATTATTAATAATATCATACATTAGTTGAAGCTTATAAAATAAGCACGACCCAGAAAACTGCGAAATACGGATTCGTGGATAAATATTTCTAACTGAGGCAAGCCTATCGATTCCATAAATAGCACGCACAGCTGAATTTTGGAGAACACGCAAGGGTTTCAGGTGAACATAAAATGTTCCAGACCAAACAGAACAACAGTATAGTAAATAAGGATGGACTAATGAGAAATATAAAAGAAGCAAAACTTTCTGCGGAAACTGATGCTTTAGCTTCCTTATCATACCTATATTCCTTGCTACTTTCGACCATATACACTGTACATGCTCTGAAAAACTTAGTGTTTCATCAATGATTACGCCTAGGTATTTCACTGACTTCTTTCGTCTCAATTTCCAATATTTGTTGTCAAATCACAGATTGCTTGATGGATGTCATTAATATTTATTGAAAAGAAAAGAGGGCCGAGAGGGGACCCCTGGGGAACACCGCAACTAACATGGTAATCACTTGATTTCACATCATTCAGTTGCACATAAATAGATTGGTGACTCAAATATGATGAAATAATTTTAACAGCATTTCCTCTAATACCACAGTTGTCCAACTTTTTGAGAATATTCATTAAAAAAAAACTTTCCGAAAAAACAGTTTTTCATAGAAAAGTAAAGGCCACTTTAAACTTAAGTTCAGCAGAGACAAATACCTGTTAAAATTCAAACCCAAAACGACCAGAAATTACTATTAAACAATAAATGAAACCCAAAACGAACAGAAATTAAATAAACAATCATAGCAAAAACATACAACAAGTAATAGTATAAATGAATAAAAATATCTTAAGGCGAGTAATGCTTAGATTGAATATGAAAATCAAGCTTAAAATGAAAAAAAAATATTTTCTTATTGAAGTATAAATGAAACTTAAAACGAACAGAAATTAAATTAACAATCAATGCAAACAAACATACAATAGATATTAATGTATATTAATAAATAAATCTTAAAACGAGTGAAACTTAAATTGAATATGCAAATCAACCTTGAAGCGAAGAAAAATCACTGCAAACAAGAGTTTGGGTATCACCTCCTTTTCTCACTGTAAAACCTACTGTGTCATTGGTGCTTTACTGAAAACCAATTTTATGACAAATATTTTTTGTTTTGTACTTAATATTGAAAATAAACATTAAAATTTTAGTAAAATTTCGAAATGATGAGCTTTCAGCAATTGATATCATTATACATCAAATATTCAGTTTAATTTATTAGATCCTTTTAAAGTTGTTCAAGACGAATATAGTTTAACTAAAAACAAGTATTTGGATACTGCCTCCTTCCTTAACTGTAAATAAAAACCAAAAGCCTACTGCGTTATTGGCACTTAACTGAAAACGAATTATATTACCAGTATTTTCTTTTCCAGTTCTTACAGCATTGAAAATAAAAATAAAATTGAAATAAATTCTTCAATCGTATGGATCTTTCAACAATTAATACCATTGTGCATCAAATATTCAATTTGATACATACCTTCCAAGACTGTTCAAGACGCATATAGTTTTCAGTAAAGCGCCAATAACGCAATAGATTTTACGAGCATCCCTTCCATAAGACCTATATATGCCCCCAAGACATAAATTACAACGCCTGCCTCCAGGCCCTGGGGGGTGGTGTCAACACCGGAATTATTGTTATATGATCTTTGAACTATTTTTAACAAAATAGCTATCTCAAAATTTTAATCGGATGCATTTGGGAAAAAATGTTTTTTTTTTTGGGGGGGGGAGATGGTTACCCTCCGATATCTTCTGACGCTTAAAAAGTGAACTAGAACTTAGGTTAAAAAACGAATTATAAAAAGCGCTTAAGTTAAAACGAATTATATTACAAATATTATCTTTTCCAGTTCTTACAGTATTGAAAATGAAAATAAAATTACAGTGAAATAAATTCTTGAACGGATGGATCTTTGAACAATTAATATCATTATACATCAAATATTCAATTTGATACATACTTTCCAAGACTGTTCAAGATGCATATAGTTTTCAGTAAAGCGCCGATAACGCAATAGGTTTTATGAGCATCCCTTCCATAAGACCCGTATATGCCCCCACGGCATAACATACAACGCCTGTCCCCAGGCCCTGGGGGGTTGTGTCAACACCGGAATTATTGTTATATGATCTTTGAACTGTTTTTAACAGAATAGCTATCTCAAAATTTTAATCGGATGCATTTGAGAAAAAAGGGTTTGGGGAGGGGAAGCCGGTTACCCTCCGATATCTTCTGACGCTTTAAAAGTGAACTAGAACTTCAAATGAGCTCTCTCTGAAGTTTACACGAATATTCCTTCCAAAAGAACCATCTATGCCCCCAGGGCATAACTTATAACCCTTGCCCTGAAGACAGGCCATAACTTACAACCCTTGCCCTGAGGGCTGTGGGGGGGGGGTGTTATCCTCAAAGACCTAATTTCCTGAATTTTCAACTACGTTGAACAAAATGGCTATCTCAAAATTTTGATTGGACGTGTTTGGGGAAAAGGTGGGCGTAAGAGGGGTTTAGTTGCCCTCCAATCAATTTCGACTATTAAAAAGGGCACTAGCCCTTTGAATTTCCAATTGAATGAGTCCTTTTTGAAGTTTCTATGACAAAGCTTTCTATAAAACCTTATATGCCCCCAGGGTATAACTTACAACCGTTGCCCTGAGGGCTGTGGGGGAGTGTCCGTCTCAAAAACATAATTTCTATCTGGAAATCAATTATGCTAAACAAAATGGCTATCTCAAAATTTTGATTGGATGTGTTTGGAGAAATGGTGGGCGTGGAAGGGGTGTTCGTTGCCTTCCAATCACTTTTGACCCTTAAAAAGGGCAAAAGAACTCTCGATTTCCAATCGAATGAGATCCCTTTGAAGTTTTTTACGACGACCCCTTCCATATGAAGTGCCTCTGGTAAAAAAAAATAATAAAACATTGAAGCCGTATGGCCTTTACTATAGGCAACGCTATAGCGTTGCCTCTGAAATAACATGGTCCACTGTGTCGAATGCCTTGAAAATGTCTAGGAATATAGTTGCCACTTTCAACCTCCCATCCAAAGCACCATTAATCATAGATGTCAAATACTGAACCGCATGCTCCGTAGAGTATCTTTTTCTGAAACCAAATTGGTTTGCATAAAAGAAATCCTTCCTCTCCAGGAACTCAGCCATTCGTTTATATAATATTTTTTCAAAAATTCAAGACAGAATAGGGAGTAGTGAACTAGGTCTATAATTGCTGAAATCTTTTCGGTCACCTAATTTATGCAATGGCACTACTCAGGCATGTCTAAATTGATTGGGAAATTCACCTTCTTTAAGACAACAATTCATTGCATCAATGTAACACGCCAATATCACAGGTAAAACATACTTCACTACTTTCAGAGACAGCACATCCACTCCAGCCGCTCTATTTTGCATTTCACTCACAATTTCTGTCACCTTCTACTGACTAGTTTTCCAAAGAAAAAGACTAATATCACCAGGTTCAGGCAAGTACTGCTCAAAAGAACCATCTCCTGGCCGATTTTCAACATACAATTTAACTTTTTCCCCAATTTGAGAAAAGTGCTGAGCCATTTCATCGACAATTTGACTAGCACCGCGATTTCCACTCAGTTCTGGTAATACCACTTTCTTTTCACCAATAGCTGATCTAATAGTCTCCCACATCTTAGATGGGTTTCCACGGTTCTCTTGAAATTCATTTTTAAAATATCCATGTTTCGCTTTCTGTAATAACTTATTCAGAGCAATATTGTACTTCCTGTAGATTTCATGGTCAATAACACTTATCATATACAGTTGATGTCTTTTATTTACAGAATTCACAAGGCCTTTCGTCATCCATGGTTTTCTTGGAATATCTTTCTTCTTTTTAGCATGAGCTACCTTCACACAAGCTTTATCAAGAAGTGAAACCATTCTCCTATACCATTGGTCCATTTTCTCGGCATAAGAATGACGCTCATCTAGAGAGGTCCAATCGGCTTTTTCTAATTCAGATTTATATTTAGGCAATGACTCCTGGTCAAAATACGTTCTAGCGTTTTGGGATCCACGAGATTGTGTCGAAGTTTCCTGCAGCTGGCATGAAACCATGACGGCACAGTGATCAGACACATCATTTACAAGTACACGGGGGTATGGATCTTAAAATTCCGCTCCATATTCACAAAAATATTATCAATAAGCGTCACATTAGTTACAGTTATCCTCGTGCAAATATTAATAGATGGGAACAAACTATGACTCAGCATACTATAACAAAAAAGACGAGAACCTACATCATCCTTATTTAAATCAACATCAAAGTCCCCTATAATCACACACGGATAAATTGAAACTGGCAACTTTTCCAATTCCTCCTCCAACAATTCCAAAAATGGGAGAGGTGAGAGGATGGGGGCCTATATAAAATAGCTAAATAATTACTAGACCACATCAGCTTTAGTTCCAGTACCATGCTCTCAAAGACCATTTCGCAATAAACAGACAAATCCTTCCTTAAATTAACATTCAGGTCCGACCTCACGTAAGCACCCAATCCAACATGCCTCCGCTGATTCATATTTCTCCTGAAAATATTATAACCATTAATATCAAGCAGTGCTTCATTTGAAGAATTCAACCACGTCTCAGTCAATCCTAAAATTTGAATATCTCTACCATTTCGAACTAACTCAGACAAATATGTACGCACGCTGTTTAGCCCCCAACAATTAAGATGAAACAAAAGGAACTCACTTTTACATTGAACACTTTGACCACGTATAAACTCACTAGTAAACATATACTTCGATGACTCAATCGTCTCTATATTACTCTCATAATCAAACCCTTCTCTCAACACAACATCTAACCTAGCATAAAAATCAACAGGGTTTCTCTCAAGTAGTTCAGTTTTTTCCCTAATACTCATAATAATTTTCCCCATGCAAATATCTCGGCAACCCATTCCTTTTATAATCACACAACTGCTTGTGTTATTGCAAACCGAAGACTGGCAGGATCAACACGAGATACTAGGATATATAGGAGTAATATTATTGATGTTAAAAGTAAACATCATCATCTAGGATTAATTTAAAGCTTAAATTTAGGGAGGTTAACTACCTTTTGGGAAGTTATGACGTTGGTATAATCCAGGATGAAAATTTGAAAGAAAATTTCTGGGAACAATCGGATTCTAATCTGGAGGGATGTCTCAGCAAAGAAGTTGGTTAATGGTAAGGTTTATCGTGCTCCAAGCGGTTCTATTCCAGATTTCTTAAACATTTTTAATGAAGCAATGTAATTGGTCCAAAATCAGCCATGTAATAGGGTTGCCATGGGTTATTTTAGCTTAAATCTGTGGGACAATTCTTCCGTGTCGATAGACTTTATCACTGTAGTGCTTTCTTATGGTATGCTTCCAACGACGCTTATAGTTACTAGACTCACTGAGACAATAGCCACTCTAATTGATGATACTTTTTCTTCTTTACAAATTCTTAGTAGCTGTGTCTTGATAAGTGACGTTTCAGGCCACTTTCCTGCTCTTTCGAAACTAGTCCTTCTTGAGCCTGTGTCTAGTAGAACTGCATTGCGAACAGGTTTTACTTATCATTTCACCGAAAAGAACCTGCAACGTTAAATACTATGTTTGACTAAACAAGTGTGGAAAGAGTCTGACTCTATGTCAGATTTTATTGCGCGTTTTGATTAGTTTTACGATTCAGTGAAGTCTGCAATACTCCAAACCTGTAACCCGTTATCTTTGTGCGAACGGCAAAAAAAAAAAAAAAAAAAATCGGAGCCTTTAAACCCTTGGATGAATTCCGGCTTAGGCTGCTCAAGAGCTGAAAAAGAAAGAATTATCTTTGGTAAATGGGGAAAGCTTTGTCTCTAATCTGTCCCCTGGATGAAAATAAGAGTTACAGGAACGTATATGAATCAATTATTCACCGTGCTAAGTCTGAATCTTATTTTAGGGTATTTTGTGATTGTAGGAAGTTTGGAAGGGTTCTAGGCGTTTACCCCCCCCCCGCGATTATTCCCTCGGAAAATATCCCCCAGAAAATACCCCCACGGAAAACACTCCCTTCCCCCTTCATGGAAAATACCATGGCGGTATATTTGTGTAAATACTAATGAGGAAGCGCAATGGACCACTATTTTTCGCGTTTTTTTATATTAAAAACGAAATGGGATTAATTGAGAGAATTATCAGGTCGAAGTAAAGAGCGAATTTGAAATCTGATAACTCCACTGTCCCTACGAATTTTGCGTCATGTGAAAAATCTATTTCTGGCCTTCGATGGTTGAAGACGTACTGCCGTAACACCACGGGCAGTGTTGCCACTTGACCAATACCAAAAAGTGGTGCCGGTCGATGAAAAAAGCGGTGTTTTTGCGGTATTCTTTCTACCGAAACCCGGTATAATTTATGGTATATTTTGATTTTCATTTTCAGCGCTCTCTCCAGAAGTACTGTGTATACTGTCGTTTTTGTTCCATTTTTCTATTTTTGGATGCCCTGATATACCGGCCTTGAAAATGAAAAAAAGAGACAAATGTACCAGTATACACTTCCAGTCTTCCACCACATTCTTGTTTAAGAAAAAAGACAGTTTGATGCATTCCAAAAGACGAGAATGCTAGATTGAAAAGTTTTTAATGGCTCAGCAAATGTGCAAAACGACATTCTCGAATCAGATGCTCATTTTTTCCCCCTTTTTATTTTAATTTTAAACACTTTCCGCTACAGAAGCAGTTTTTATACAACTTACTTCCTTAAAATATGTTTATAAAAAATTAATGTAAAGAATAATAAAATTTGTAGCGATACTTTTCTACAATTTTCAACTTTTCGAGAGAGCATATTATTTAATTGCTTTAAAAAATCCTCAGCATGGTTCAGTTTTTGATTTGTCAGCATATTTTTATTCCTTCTCTCGCCCCAAAGCAAAGAAGGTAGTGACACCCTTGTCCACATAAGTGCCAAGACATAATTGTTTGAAACTCTATTTCTCAAACCCCCCTCCCCTTTCTTTACCGAAGCTTGACTCCATCACCGGGACAAACTCTAGTTAAAATAACTGATCGAAACCAAATGTTGAAGGTATTTGGAGACATGAGAACTAGGCTTGAAAAGATTGCATCTAGCTTCATGTACACTTGCAGGGTTTGTGGTTACCTTAAGGCCATTTTTTTATACCAAAAGTAACTCTTGTAGCTTTTATGGGAGAAATAATGTATAATGACCCCGAGATGTGGTATTGTCTGAAAAAAGAAAAAATTGAAAACGAAATGGCTAGCGAAAGAGCGTTACTATGATTACGACTAGATATTAATGACAATTATCATATTAAAGATACTAAAACGTTAAAAGGTATCATTGGCATAGCCAGTCAAAGGTCACTCGGTATCAGACAGCGTGGTCATGCTCGTCAAGACCTACATTGGCCGCACTATACAAAACATTTTGATTCTCAGCAGTGCTGTCAATTGAGGTTGCTTTACCGTTCACTTGAAGTACACGTTTAACAAGTTTCAGCTCTAGCCCTCCCCCCTTGTCATGGCTTGACCTTCCTTTTTGCTGACGGTTCAGACCACATTCAGCTTTTAATGTCGACGAAAGAGTTAGCAAATAAATCTGCTGACGTTTTTAAGAACTAAGATGATTTTGCCGACGTTTTATTGAACCAAGATAATCGTGCTGACGTTTAGCTTAACTAAGATGATTTTGCATGTCAGTTTTGACTTCCTATAAAAAACAAAAAAGGCGCTAAGTAAGCAATGACATTGGTGGCTTGAAAAAAGTATGTATCAATTTGAACGTTGAAACTTACTGCTCCAGTTGCAGATTTCAGTGTAAGGATAAGGCACCAATACACAACTATGGAAGAGTCGTCCAAATTTTCAAGATTCAAACCTTCAGATAAAGTTACACTCGATATGAACTGCCATTCCTGGTCCATCTTTGCCTTATTCCATATGTCAGAAGTATAGTACTCAAAGAATTACTGATGACTAGGAACTCTTAGCTCGTAACTAGAGGGGTAAGAAAATAGAGGAAGTCATTTATCTTTTCAGAGAAGTGAAAACGATCTAGAATTGGTTTGATGTTCTCATGTGAGGGATCTTTAATAACAAGAGTCCCAATATAACGTGTGAGTATCCCACAACTCGAGAATACATCTTGTAAAGTTTTCAAATGAAAGCCAACAGGTGGGAGCCAAAGCAAGGAATATGTGTTGTTCCACCCGAGTAAAGACTCAGATATATTTAGATTTTTTTTTTTTACAATTGTAACTTGCAACTAGGGCATATTAATGGCAGCTAAATTTCATAACTGTAACCCAAGGTTATTTTCCTTCAGCAAACCTCTTGACTAAGTGATTTATTCCCATTGGTGGTGCAATCTCCAATATAGTTCTGTATGGGAACGCCCGTCTTCTTAACATAGTCCGTCCCTCCAACCAACTGACTGAAAATAAAGATACTGATCCATGATTACACTCTAACAGAGCAAGTAAATCTACCAGTAAATCCATTAGACATTACAGAAACAGACACAAACGGAGTTGTTTGGCTATAGACTGATCTATTGTCTAGTCAATATCCACTGAGAAAAGGTTACTTTTTAGGTTGACAAGAAGCTTTTCATGAAAATGAAATGCCAGAACCTGTTGAGCAGTGTTGGTTGCTTTTATTCTAATCAGACTAGCGTGGCTCGGCAAATTTGGCCATGGCATACGTTTCATGAATTTCAGCAAGTTGTCAGTGACCGAATAGGGTATATCATGTTCAAAAAGAAATGAGACAAGCCTTGCTTCAATAGTGGTCTCCTTTTTGTTTTTGGAAAAAGTGATGAACAAGTGGCAGAGTCTGAGAAGGCGAAGCAATCCACGTCTTTTCATTAACCCCTGACAATAAAGGCTACAGATGGGCTGCCCAACAGAACCATGAAACAGCCTAGGCTACAAGAAGGAATAAGTGGTTTATAACCTGCTTCCTCTGGACAGCAACTCTGCATCTTTGCTTCACATTTGATTTGAATGAATGATATGCAATAAGAAATCAGGTAAAAATTAAAAGATAGATAATTTTCTAAATTTTGGAATGCACGTTCTACAGGAAATGAATGTTAGCCAATATTTGAATGCAGTGTTAAGTTCTAAATGAAATAGCATTTTTATTTCTTAACCATTGTTCTGCATTCTGAATTTCACATATATTTACATGAACTTCTTTTACTGTATACTGTTCAGTTTATTGGGCTGTAAAAGTGGAAAGGTAATGCTCAAAAGAAGAAAGATATGATAGCCCGGGACTACTTATTTACTAAATTCTAGTATAGTATTCGCTCTGCTTTGCAGTGTCTGTACACCTTTACCATATTAATGGTTGAAAATTACTGTCATTCAGGCAGCTGACTTATATGTAAAATATTTGCTCTCGGATGCACGTTAATTACTAGTTTGAATTCTCACGAGTTCCGCAATAACCTATCCAGTCATAGGTCATTAGAAGTAGAGAGCAAACATTTGTCCCTTTTCCTGTACGGTGACATTAGTTAGGATAAATTCAGTGATGAAAGTTATTTCGCGGTATAAATACGCTGATCAAAGTCATTTCGCGGTGAAATTGCGGTATGCGGTATAATCAGAAAAAAGTGCGGCACTTCTCTCCAAATTGCGGTATTATACCGCAAAATACGGTATAAGTGTCAACACAGACCACGGGGTAAGAAAGATTATCTTCACTTGCGCTGTTGGCTATAAAAGTTAAATTGCATGTTGAAAATCGGCCAGGAGATGGTTCTTTTGAGCAGTACTTGCCTGAACCTGGTGATATTAGTCTTTTTCTTCGGAAAACTAGTCAGTAGAAGGTGACAGAAATTGTGAGTGAAATGCAAAATAGAGCGGCTGGAGTGGATGTGCTGTCTCTGAAAGTAGTGAAGTATGTTTTACCTGTGATATTGGCGTGTTTATCTCGTATGATTAATGGTGCTTTGGATGGGAGGTTGAAAGTGGCAGCTATATTCCTAGACATTTTGAAGGCATTCGACACAGTGGACCATGTTATTTCAGAGGCAACGCTATAGCGTTGCCTATAGTAAAGGCCATACGGCTTCAATGTTTTATTATTTTTTTTTACCAGAGGCACTTCATATGGAAGGGGTCGTCGTAAAAACTTCAAAGGGATCTCATTCGATTGGAAATCGAGAGTTCTTTTGCCCTTTTAAGGGTCAAAAGTGATTGGAAGGCAACTAACACCCCTTCCACGCCCACCAGTTCCCCAAACACGTCCAATCAAATTTTGAGATAGCCATTTTGTTCAGCATAGTTGATTTCCAGATAGAAATTATGTTTTTGAGACGGACACTCCCCCACAGCCCTCAGGGCAACGGTTGTAAGTTATACCCTGGGGGCATATAAGGTTTTATAGAAAGCTTTGTCATAGAAACTTCAAAAAGGACTCATTCAATTGGAAATTCAAAGAGCTAGTGCCCTTTTTAATAGTCGAAAGTGATTGGAGGGCAACTAAACCCCTCTTACGCCCACCTTTTCCCCAAACACATCCAATAAAATTTTGAGATAGCCATTTTGTTCAACGTAGTTGAAAATTCAGGTAATTAGGTCTTTGAGGATAACAACCCCCCCCCCCACAGCCCTCAGGCACGGTGTAAGAGCTGTCCAGAGGGTAGAGCCGGGGCAATAGCGAGCTCGTGTAAACTTCAGAGAGAGCTCATTTGAAGTTCTAGTTCACTTTTTAAGCGTCAGAAGATATCGGAGGGTAACCAGCTTCCCCCCCCCAAACCCTTTTTTCTCAAATGCATCCGATTAAAATTTTGGGATAACTATTTTGTTGAAAATAGTTCAAAGATCATATAACAATAATTCCGGTGTTGACACAACCCCCCAGGGCCTGTCTCTATTTCCTAGCCTTAAATTTAAAACCATGCCGGTTGACTTAGATGCCCATGTTAAAGACCTCGAAGCTAGGCTAGCTGATGCAGAGGCTCGTCTGTCATCGTAGAGAGTTAGTTCTGACCAACCAACTCCTCCTATGCCTGTTAATTATTATATAGAACAATGTCTGCCAATTCCTATACTTATGAATCCAGCCGATATTCATTCTTGGATTTTAACTCTAAAACAAATACAAAAGAGTCAGTTCAGGGGGGACGCCTCAGTGGTGTCTCAGTCTATCTGTTACACCAGGAGGGATATTCAGAGATATTTGTATAATGTTGATCCGGACAGTATCAAAATCTTTCAGACCCTCGAAAGAACCCTTAAAATAGCATTTTGCCCAGAAAAAAGTGTAGGACAAAAACTACAAGAATTAGTTAGAGAAAAACAGAAAGAGAACGAATTAGTCTCTCAATTTTATTCTAGAGTAGTTGGTAAGGCGAAAGATTATTGCAAGTCAGCCGACCAAAATGACGCCAGTAGTCTCATATCAAGCATTTTTAAAAGTGGCTTGAAAACTAGTATCGCGCGCCGAGTAATGGAACAAGCATCACTAGATTGCGATAATGATGAACTACTAGAACTAGCTAGGAAATTTGAAACAATAGACTTAACATTTTGTAGTCCTAATGAAGTTTTAACTGTAGCAGTCAAAACATTAACCATGATATGTCACAAAGCCGAACTCCCTCTATGTCAAGATCAACTAGAGGTAATTATTTCAGCAATAATTTAAGTGGTATAAATAACGCTCGCATAGAATTTTGGAATTGCAGGGGTCCACATAGACAATCTGAATGTAAGGAACCTACAACGTGTATACGCTGTGGTGAAATAGGGCACAAATCAAAATTTTGTTTAGCTCCATTACCTATAAATCTACCACCAGCAAACCAAAAAAACTAAATTATTCGACTTTACCGGAGGCCGAGTCGAACCTTATGCGAAGTCCTCCAATAAATAATATTTTCTCTGTGAACCATTCTGATTCACAAATTTCTTATTTGAGCATACCAGAATCAACCCCCTGTGTCTCATTTCCATATATGTATGATGTAAAATTGTGCAAATCTATTAAAATTTTGGTATTTATTGATACCGGTTGTCAAAGGTTACTATTATCGGAAAATTTATTCTACAGCCTTCCTGAGCAAATACGAAAGAAAATTAAAACGTCATTTTCAGCTGTAAAATCCTTGAGTCGAAATATTTTGCCTGTTTTGGGGAAAATCAAAATTCTAGTTGCTATATCTGAAGGAGTGAAACAAAGAAAAATTCATTGGGAATTTCTCGTTATTAGTGAACTTAAGTTTCCTGTAATAGTAGGCTATGATTTCTTAAATTGCTTGGAAATTTCTCTCGATACCCGTCGAAACCAAATCAGTTTAGGCTCCAATAGTCCACCTAAAGAAAATTTTAGTGCATTTTTTGCCGAAAACACTGGTAACGCTCGTACAGGAAATGAATATGTAGCTAAACAGATAACCATTTCACCAAACTCTTTTAGAATAATCAAAGTGAAACCGCAATCTAGTAACAAAAGTCCTGGAGCTCATGGGGATTTTCTGATGTTCACGCCTTCACCAGCGTGGCAAATCTGTATTTCAGGGTCAATCAGTGAAGTGTCTCTTTCCTCATTTCCCTTAGTATTTTTTAACCCCACGCAATATCAAGTAACCTTATTAGGAGGTAAATTTATGGGACATTTTGAGCTTGTCCCAGAAGACTTAGCCTCAAGCTCTGGGTTAGTTGCGGCCTGTACTGAAAAAGAATTTTCCCAAAGTAATAAATCTCAGGTAGATTTAAAAAGCGAATGGCTTAATGATGAATTTTTAAAACATATCAAAACTGGATAATTAGTCAATGAAAATAGTGAGAAATTTAAAAGTTCATTTGTAAATTTAAAGATGTATTCGTTCGCACTGTTTATGATATTGGGGGTAATGACTTAGATGGATTTGTCGTTCCAATTCCTGAAACAATTCCAATTAAAAGCAAAAAACAATTTCCATTACCATTTTTAATGCAGGAAGTAATAATGAAGCACGTTAAGGAAATGCTTCGAGCTAGGATTATTGAAGTGGTTATTGAATATATGATTATTGAATCTTAAAATTGACTAACACATGTCACTTATTTCCGTAAGTGTTACTTATTTACGCAAGTGACTTTTTCGTATTATTTTAACATTATTCCTTAAGCATACGCCAGGAAGGGATGACGATCACCTTACATTTTAAAAACGTAATTAATTCATAGATTCTCCTGTGTGAAAATACAAGACAATAAAACGAACGAAAATGTTCTGAACCACAAGAATTTTTACAAGATTACAGTCTGATAGCCTTTCTTTTCTTCATTACTTTTATTTGTTTTACTTTTCCGTTGGCACATCAATTTAACAAGTGTGGGGGGATTTTCCAGGAGATAATTGTCTGCGGGGGGAATTATCCAGGGAAGGATTTCTGCAGGGAAGATTGTCAGGGGGGATGACTCAAGGGCGGATCCGGGATTTTTTTTAGGGGGAGGGGGGGGGGGGCAAAATAGGTTGATACTGTAAACTTGCATTAGGAGCAAGTTTAGTTAACGCAAACTTGCGTTAATTAAGTAGATCACACTGCTCTAGAATACGTTAGGGGGGCGCCCCCCTCACCCCCTGGATCCGCCACTAGGATGACTTAGCAGGACACCCTTCGAAACTATTAAAAGTACACAAGTACACCTGGGTTTATTTCGGAGGAGGCCCGAGGTGAAAAAAGACGAACAAATGAAAAGTATAGGAGCCCTCAGTTAAAGATTTCAAAAGTTTAAGGGGGCGTAGGAATAAAAGCCTTATTTTGACACTGAACGTGCTGAAAAAAGAAAGTACTACCCAAACGTTTTGTTTCAAGAAAAATAGTCGATATCTTCTTTGAAAAACAGTATATGGAAAGGGATATAGTGACGCTTGAAATGGGATTTCGTTCAAATACAAAAAATTGACACGCTTCATTTCCCATTATTTTTGATACGGATCATCACTTGAAAAAAAAGGTATAAAAAACAAAAAGAAACAAGGAAACATCTATCGTTTCGGCTAATTCTTTTTTTTTTTAACTTTGTTACCGTTCTCTTTTTTTACAATATAAGATACCGAATCTGGCATCCGCGTTGCGTAAGCGTGATTATGGCCAAAATTAACGCAAATAATCAAGTTTACGTGAATTCATTGTTTTATTATTATTTTGGAACGCAATAGAGCTGATTCTGAGTTCCAAACATATTTTGTTTTGGGGGACCACTGTCCAACTTTGGGGCTCCAATAGCAGAGATCAAAAAGGTTTACGTGACTGCACTTCAAACAAAATGTCATATGCCTGTCTTTCTTTTTAACAATATTAAATAAAAAAAAAAAAAAAAATTAAAACTGAAAGTAAGGAACGACGTTGAAACTTAAAACGAACAGAAATTATTCCGTATATGAAAGGGGCTGTCCCCTCCTCAACGTCTCGCTCTTTACGCTAAAGTTTTTTATTGTTTAAAAAAAAGAGTTGTGAGAAAGTCAAACTTTAGCGTAAAGAGCGAGGCGTTGAGGAGGGGACAGCCCCTTTCATATACGCAATAATTCCTGTTCATTTTAAGTTTTAACGTCGTTCCTTACTTTCAGTTAAAAAATTTTTTTTTTTAATTTTTGAACGTTTTTGAATTAATGCAGGTTTTGATTTTGGCTCACCATACATGAATAATTAAAAAAAATTGCATATTAATTTTACTTTTATTTGGTTAAATGGCTTTCTCGAAACTTGTTTAATTTTATTTACGAACGTTTTTATTAGTAATAAATATAAGTAACTTAGGAATTAACTTACGTAACGAACTTCAATATGCATAGATTTTTAATACGGATATTAGGGGGTTCGCCCCTAGTCAATACCCTGCTCTTTAAGCTAAAGTTCGAATTTTGTTCCAACTCTTAAAAAATGACCCCTTAATCACAAAGGCCGTTAATTAGAATAAATAGCTCTTATAAAAGTACTAAAAAATCTTCGGCTTAAAGAGCGAGGTATTGACTAGGGGGTGAACCCAATCATATACGTAATATTTTCTGTTCGTTTTAAGTTTTGATGTTGCTCCTTACTTTCAGTTGAAAAAACTTGTTTTTTTTATTTAATTTCTGATCCTTTTCTTTAATAATGCTGGGAAATCCGGCGCCCCCTTCATAGCAATGTCCCTTCCCCCATGAAAACTTCCTGCATGGAAAGATCCCCCCATATAACCCCCGACCCCCCAACTACCAGAAAAACTCCCCCTGAAAACGTCTGTATACTTCCCAATAACCAATACTATATGTTAACATTGGGTAAAGTTCATAACTTTCAGCCCTCCCCCCGGGACTTCGGGGGATTAAGTCATCCTAAAAGACATATTTATCATATTTTCGACCATGCTGAATAAAATGGCTATCTCGAAATTTTGATCGGGTGACTTTGAGAAGAAAATGAGCGTGGGAGGGGGCCTAGTTGCCCTCTATTTTTTTTGGTCACTTTAAAAGCGCACTAGAACTTTTAATTTCCGTTCCAATGAGCCCTCCAACGATATTCTAGGACCACTTGGTCGATACGATCACCCCTGAAAAAAACAAACAAAAAACACGCATCCGTGATCTTTCTTCTGACAAAAAAAAAAGATGCAAAATTCCACATTTTTGTAGATAGGTGCTTGAAACCTCTACAGTAGGGTTCTCTGATACGCTGAATATGATGGTGTGACTTTCATTAAGGTTCTATAATTTTTAGGGGGTCTTTCCCCCTTTTTTCTAAAATCAGCCAAATTTTCTCAGGCGCGTAACTTTTGATGGGAAACTTGATGAAACTTATATATTTGACATCAGCATTAAAATCTGATTATTTGGTGTATCTATTGATATCAAAATTCTATTTTTTAGAGTTTCGGTTACCATTGAGCCGGGTCGCTCCTTACTTACAGTTCGTTACCACGAACTGTTTGATTGGCCGTGAGAGGGCTCGAAGATAGGTGGGTAGGGGATTTAAGGACCCATTCGCTCATTTCGCTTCTCCATTTATAAAAATCGAATTTTTTGCTGGGTTCTTGTTTAAATAAAGCGAATTATCCCACCCTCAACTTTCTAAAAAAAAGAAAAGGAAACGGATTTTCAACTTCTTTGGGAGGCTATAAAGATAGAGGCTTTGAATATATTGGGATGGATGAAGAGTGCACGTAGCTGTATTGTCCTCAGGTGTCTTGGTGCTGCAGTGAGTTGTTAGTAGCAGTTGAAGAAGCGAATGGGAGGGGAGCATTGAAAAAGCTGCAGGCTACTTTGTGCCTCCTTATACAGACTAAAAGGGTCTTTGGGACTCTTCTTCAAAGAAGCTGCAACATATCTGCTAAACCTTTCTGGTAAAAGTTGATGAAAAAGTGGAGGATGACACAAGGTCCACGGATCCACCTTCTGCCTCCAGCTAACTTAGAACAAAATCAGGACTTGACTAGCTTTGGGCACTCATTATCTGATCCCTTCCCCCTCTCATGTACATCATGACAATGAATTTGTCAACCGCTTGACAATCTCAAAAGGTTGTATCCCAATAATATTTTTTCCAAAAAAATTGACGAAGCGTGTGATGTCCTTCCTCTGTCATAGTCCCGAACAGAGAAAATATAGCAAGGAACCAAAGAGTATGGGTAACTGATATCGGTTACCCGTACTCTTTGCAAGGAACCATAATCACAAATAGAAATAGTTTGTAAAAGTAGATGGCGGCATTTTGGGACCGGTGAAAGAATGCTCATTTTTTTACATCTCTAAATTTTTTCATACACTGTTCTTAGAAAATATTCCGGCCATTACGCCAGACAATCGTTAGAAAGTTTCAGCAGTTTTAGATTTGACTTAAATTCAACTTGGAACTGCCACCTGCTTACTTGCATGAACGGGGCTTTTGACTGGAAAGCAGATAAATAACAACAAAGAAACGAAAGCTAGGTGGTAGAGCTTAAGATAATTCTCTCTGATACAGGTATAAAAATTCAATTCAACTTACACTAGACCCCAACGCCACCCCGATTTATCAGCGGCACACAGTCGGTAAAAAAAGCACCGGTGTGGTGCCTGGCTGCCGGTCTGTCTGTATTCAGCCTTATGTTTTTGAATTGATTTGTTGATTTATTTCTGCTAGGTAAGCTAGCGTGTGAAGTAACTTCGTCAAAGTCTATCGATATTGATTTATAACCAGAAAATGGGAATTTTCATTATTATCGTTTATTAAAAACCCGTCATCATACAAAAAGAAAATGACGGGGCATCCCTACTTTCAATAAAAAATTCAAGATATTATTATTTAAATATAATACTTCCCTAACCCCCTCTCCTCTGGATACCACCTTGATAGATACCGTCTCTGCTTTGAATTAAAAAAATAATTAATTTTTTGGCATCCCTGCTTTAAGAAATAAATAAATTTGAGGTATTATCATTTAAATATAATACCTCTCTACACCCCAGCCCCCCTCTGGATACCACCTTGATAGAATAACGTCTCTACTTTAAATAGAAAAAATAACTTTTTGGCATCCCTGCTTTCAATAAAAAAAAAATTCAAGGTACTATTACTTAAATATAATAACTCCCTATATCCCCCCCCCTCTGGATACCATCTTGATAGGATACCGTCTCTGCTTTAAAGTAAAAAAATAATTAACTTATTGGCATCCCTGCTTGCAAAAAATCGAGGTATTATCATTTAAATATGATAGCTCCCTACCCCCCCCCCCCCACTGGATACCACCATGATAGGATACCTTCTCTTCTTTAGATTAAAAAAAATAATAACTAACTTTTTGGCATCCCTGCTTCCAATAAAAAAAATGAGGTATTATCATTTAAAACTGATAGCCCCCAACCCCCCCCCCCCTATTGGAAATAATTTACAATTTTTTTTACGAATCATGTTTTTGGCGTAACTTCCGTTTGAATATTTAATTCCCCAACCTTGTACATAGCTTAGTCTATAGCTAAATTTTGTCTCAATAGAAGTTTTTTTTTTTTTGGGGGGGGGGTAAAAATTTTTCAGAAAGAAGATTGTATTTTCTTTAATCTACCAAGCGTTCAACAATTGTGCATTAAACATTAGAAAATCTTATCTAAAAACAGAAAAAGAAACCAAAACTCTGCAAACTTACAATTCAGCTCTAGAAACAATCTGTCAACTTTCAATTTTAAAATCCAACTGAAGCTGTATAGTAGTGAATGCGTTCTATTCAACTTAAAAATAAAATTCTTGACTATAAATGATGTAAGCAATAGTAATTGGGAAACTGCATTCGAAATGACTTAATCTCATTTTATAAAGACGATACTTCTTTTGTCAACATATGAAGAACTGTGTATATTGCAACTGTATCTGGCTGGTTTTTATGCAAAGTAACAAAAGAGACGAAAATTAACGAACAAGAGAGTAGTGAAGAATTATGGTATGCAAAGTAATATTTGGCAGGGAAAGTCACTGGGGATAAATCGCTTGGGGTTAATCTCGGGGATTCGGAGAACCAAATTTTTTTCCGGGGTGACGCAAAGATTTTCGGGGAAATACCCGAAAATTCGAGGATAGTGCAAGCCCTGCTTGATTTCTAATCAGGAAAATCGAAATACTAAACCACACGAAAAGAAAAGCTCCGACTTTGCGGTTGACGCAATAAAGAATTGCCGTAAAATTAATTCAAAGTCAGCCGAACGCGGCCGACTCTGCCGCTGGCGGTGCACCTGCGGCGCGCCGGCAGTGTAGCGACATTTCAGCAGCGGTCAACCGGGCCTCTCGTTGGCGGCGTTGGGTCGATCCGCCGGCCCGGCACAGGGGTCTAGTAGAACCAATATTTCTAGTACATCAAGTTATTCATGGATAAACATTTACATAATACACAAACGAAAAAAAAAAAAAAAAAACGTACCCGTTTCAGTAAAATCAAAATCAATGTGAAAATTATTTATTAAAACATGTCAAAAGCATAAAACTCTTAATTTATGACTAGCCAATAGGTGCATTGAGTGCATAATGTCTATACTAAAATAATAGTGCAAACTATAACCAGAAACCCAGTACTTGTATGATATACCCCCTACCTAATATTTTTTAATTTATTTCTCTGACGCTCAATCCTAATGAAATATATCAAATTACGATAAAAATAGAATACTTTAGAAACAAATTTGGGCTATATATTTGCATATTAGGGGGGGGGGGATCAAGTATAGCGGATCTGCATGCATAATGTGTTAGGTAAAATTATTCTGCATATTATTTAGTAAGAATTGTTTTCTAACTTCACACTGCCCAACTACTTTACCCCCCCCCCCTAATGGGCAAATATATAGCCCAAATTATATATTTTCCATCTATTCTGTCACTTCTCTTTGTCTTGTCTCACGCTAAGCTGAAATAAACTAACAAAAAAACCCGGCGCTGTGGTACGTCAATGAATGAACAACTTGAGCGGTAGGGGGTTTATCATACAAATACTAGAAAGCCCAAGGAAAAAAGTATCTTGTTATAACATACCGAAGAAACTCCAGAACATTGTTCTTTCTTTAGTTTTCATTAATTTGAAAATAATTTACCATGATAGATACCTGCACACCTAGCGTAAAAAAAAATTCACATTTATTCCTCTAAAGTAATCTATATTTTAACACGAATCAAGTCAATCTTTGCAACAAAAGACTCAAGGAAATCACACTAGCTCAATTTTTAATACAAACAAGCACTGTTTGGTTTAAGTTACGCCACAAGATATACTAAATTACCTTAATAAAAGCAAGGGTTCTAGCTGTATTTTCTAGCTAATTTTTTTTATACTTGGCCCAAATTCAGCCTCCATGCAAAGGCGGAAGCATGTTCTTATAGGGGGAGGGGAGACGTCTAAAAGAAAACCAAAATTATTTGTCCAGAAAAACCTTACATATTCCCGAATATTACACAACTTTACAATTTTCGGTCATTGAAGCAGGGGGGATTTTATGTTATTGCAATAAAATCAATTATTTTTACAGGTACTAAAAAGTCTATATTTTTCTTAGATCGTACTCAAAAGAAGGATGAGCAGTGATGAAATTAAAACGGAGAAAAAAACACAATCCTTAAGAACTAAAACAATTGCCATATTAAATGCTAAAAAAGGAATGGTGTTTATTTCAGGTTCACAGACTAAAAAAGTTACTAAGTTTAATTTCATAAAAAAAAAGAGAAACCCAATTAAATATACTTGAGGTTGTTAAAAACACTATATTTTTGGAAAACATACTTTTGAAATCTATTAGAAACAGTTTCTAGTTTCCAAATTCAACATTTTGACTATAGCATGTATTATAGCGAGAACAAATCAGCCGCATACTAAAGTTTACTGCAGCAATCTTTCTTTTCCAAATGAGGTTTCACAAAGAAATAGCTGCCCATTTGTTTGGGGAAAAAGAAGAAAAGATAAATCCAAAGAATAAAAGATTACACAGGTCACTAGTGCACGGTGTTGTCTGATATGCCAGCATCAAAAGCGTAGTCAGCTTTATTGTGCATTATTAGTTTATCGTCAGCGAAGTAGAAACTGTCAGATCTCGTTTCATATGGATGCTTAATCATTTCGTCAACTGAAAGACGAAAGAATTAATTTGAACTGTGACATAGCTAGAAACATTGAGGATGTGCAGACCAAAGGCTACTAAGAGTTGATGAAAAATGGCAACTATATTAAAGGCGTTTCTTGCAAATTGAACGTTTTCTCTTATAACTATAAAGAAATATCATTATTATTTATTTGGAAAACCGTGATATAAATAAATGGAAAAGAAAGAGCATAAATGAAAGAAAAGAGAAGCCACTAAGCACAAAGTAAAAAATTGAAAATATAGCCAACATTTCGAAAAAATTCGGGATCTTTACAAAGATCGAAATTCAAGAATAAATACAAACACTTATAACCCATCACAGATCTAGGTAAATTACTGGGTAGTCACCAAAGTCCAAGGATGGATATGGCTATTAAAAGAGTATTATATACAGCAGGTTGTTTTTTTTATAGAAACAGGGTCGGTAATACTTAAATTTCGAACGAGATAGGAACTGTGGGTCTAAGAACGGGAACGAAGAAGAAGATATTTCGCAAAGTGGGAGAAGACTGATCGAAGTTTTAAATATATAGACATAGACACAGACATATTTTATTAAACTTACTCTTTTTAGCGCTAAAAGCACTAATACCGAGGGTTATTACAAATACGACAAAGTTAAATAACAAATGCAACAAAAATGGATAAAACCATATTACTTTTCTTAGGATTTGTTGATCATGTCTGTCATAAAGGGGACAAAGGAATGCTGGTAGCGAGTCGTACGGCAGATCACTGAGTTGAGCTTGTATTGTCTCCGGATAAGGGACGTAACGGGGGCTAGCGGGGGCAGGACCATCCCGTATTTGCTGCTACGGAGCAGGAAATGGCCGAACTGACAAATAAGTCTCTGATGGCGGTTAAAAAGCGACTCGAGGCCAAGAACCTTAAGCGCATATGAATTTTCCAAAACAACGCTACAAATAAATAATTTGGTAATGCAACGAAGTTAAAAAGTCCGAAATAAGACGGCAGCTGTAACGTAGCTTATTCACGACAAAGGATACACAAGAAAGACTAAACCCACGTCCGATGGAAGCTAATAAGAGTTACCGTGTATGCTCTTTTGAAGGCTCGAGTAGAAGGTAAGTTAAATGATCAACTGGCCTGATCCATCCGAGCCCAAAAGAAATCTGTTCTAGTGGAGCTTGCTTCTAGTTGAAGAACACGCATTTTGGCATTAAATTCACGTCAAAACTATGCACATTTGGATAGTGGCTATGCAAAAACCTCACTAATGGGCTGGATATCGTGACCCATAAACAGAATGTGTTTTGCGTAACAAAATAACAACCAGTTCAGATCAATAAGAAGGAAGGACAAGGGATTAGCAGATTGCTTATCAAGAACTCCACAGTTGAAAAGTGAAGGGCATGAAATAGCACCTTGATGGGCACCTTTCTCAGCCTCAATAGGGGGGCGTCAGCCATACTTATCTTAGTTTTTGCTCGTTTTAAGTTTGACTCGGTTATTTCTTGTAATTTCTGTTCGTTTTGGGTTTCATTTATTTATTGATGATAATTTGTGGTCGTTTTATGCTTGGAAAATTAATTGACCTTATTTCGGCTCATCTTTGGTTTAATCTAGCTCCTTACTTTTCTTTGAAAAAATTATTTTATGGGAAAAGTTTTTTTTTAGACTAATACTAATAACCCTACCAAGGTATGTGGAGCTGTCCACTTGATCGATCTTCTCGTTACCCAACATTACCTTTTCACCTTCGCTTATTCCTAGTCTTAGCGACTTAGTCTTCTTAACATTGATCTACACACCTATCCTTGCACCCTGGACTCGTAAAACCTTTTAAAGTTCATTCATATTGCTAAAATTTTCATCTAGGGTGCTTAAATCATCAGCATAATCTAATTTTAGGAGAGTTTTACTTCCCCATTTGATTCGTGTTCTCCCATTGCCTTTTCTGTACTCCTTAGGACAAAGTTCATCAAAATGACCCCTATAAATGGCGATAGAGCTCACCCCCTGCTCAACTCCTTATTTAATATGAAGCCAGTTACTAACCTCATTTCCTAACCAACCGCTACAATTTTATTCTTGCACATAGCACTAATCACTTTAATGTATTTATCTGGTATACCATACTAGGACAGGACTTTCGCTAAAGGTCTCCTATCAGATGAATCTAACGCTTGCTCATAGTCAATAAAACCGAGGACTAAAGGCGTTTATGGCTCAGGCACTTCTCAATTATTAATCTAAGAGTAATAATTTGGTCGATGCATCCCCTATCTTTCTTAAAACCACACTACTGTTCTCTTAAAACTTTATCTACCGCATCTCTAAGTCTAAAAAGTGTCATCATACTAAATAATTTCCTTCCTACAGAAACCAGGCTAATGCCTCTGTAATTACCACACTCGTTCTTATCCCCTTTTTAATGAAGGGGTTTAACTGTTTTTTTTTTTTAAATCGCAAGGTACTTCCCCCTTTTCAAAAATAATATTCATAATCGTCAGTAACTTATCCCTAACCTCAGAGCCACCATATTTGAAAATAAATTTACCTCACTATAAGCACCTCGGCCTTATTACTTTTTAATCCTTTTAGTAATGTTACTAATTCTTCCTCCCAAAATAAATCTTCCTTTAAATCCAAAGTGTCACAAACTTTTTCAATCTTTTCTAAATTCCTTCCTGTAACTCTATCACGGTTTAGAAAATATTTCTAATGTTCTGCCCATCTCCCCTAAATATTTTCCTTATCAGTAATTGTGGCCCTGTTACTATCTTAAACTGGGACAAGTCCAGATTGACTACTCCCTCTCAATTTATTAACAGGGCAGTACAATATTTTACTATTATGCCGTCTGTGTGAATCTTCCAGATGTTATTGATGATCCAATTTTATTGATGGCCTCCACTTCATATTTTAGTGCTTTCTCCACTATCTTTACATTCCTCTTATTTTCAGTTGATTTATCATTCAAAATACCGTAATTCTTGTACAAGCCCTTCCTCTCTATTAAGCACAAAGCATTTTTCACTAATTTTCATATGCTGTTTTAGTCTCTCTGTCTCTCACCGGGGGAGGAGGAGGCAGATATCCTCCCTTGTTTTCAAACCTAGCTGGAGACGTAGAAAGTCCTTTCATGGAGTTGATTCAATCATTATGACTCTTAAAAAGTGGACCAGGACTTCCAATTCCAACAGAATCCCCGTGTTGGAAACAGGGAGATTCTGTTGGAAGCCCTCACTTAAGTTTCTACGACCACCCCTTCAACACGAAGTGAGAGGAGAAAAAAAAAGAATAAATAGGATTCTCGTCGTCCTTTGCTAAGAGCCTCCATCTGGGGGTACTCAAAACTTTCAAATAGGAAATTAGTCTCTTTCTATTTTACTTATCATCAAAGAAAAACCACCATACTGCTTGATCATCATACTCAATCGGAAGGTGGCCTCGATCGCCTTCTGTCATAGAATATTATTTCATACTTTAATTAACCTGGTGAAAAAAAGAGAAAAGTTTTTATACTTACTTAAATCAGGAGAGAGACTGGGAAATTCATATATGTGTTCACACGAATTCTTACTATTTGGCATACAGTATCCAAAATCAAAATCGAACGTCTTCAGATGTCTATCTTTAAAAAAATGCCGCTTTATCATTCGAAACTTCTGAATTGGTTTACTTCCGACTTGAAAATCAATCCTTAAATGATTACAATAACCTTAAATGATTAAACAACAACAACAAGTAGTTTAACAAAAAGGTAGTATTATAATCAAGCAATAAGTAATAATGAAAAAGCGGTATTTGAGATATATGACGGTACGGGTGTTTCGTTCTTGGAGGATTTACTACATACTCCACATAAAGAGGGGGGGGGGGGTGAGGAGGAAAACAGAAAATACTAGAATACTTGGGAGAAAAATGACTAAAAGAGTGGTCCGCCACTAGGTGAAAGCAGAACACTTAAACGGGCGAGGTAGAAGACTATTTGCCTTTACGCCATACTTAGGCAACACAAGAGCGCATAAATTTTGGAGTAATACCAAAGTTTAACAATACTTAACAATACTTAAGTCTTAAAGTACAAAGCTTGATATGGATTATTCAGTTATAAATGTTTCATTTTGTTTTTAGAAAATAAGATGTTTATTATAGTCGCTAGGCTGGCGATTTTTCGGATGCTCCCACCCCTACCCCTGACACAGTTCTAAAGCCTTTTAATCCATTGTGTAGATATGTTCTTAATACAACTCGTTATCTTCCCACTTACGATATTATCTTATATTTTCTAGTTATTAGACTGATTCATGCCACATAGACTCATGCGCTTATCTATTTGATGTGTCAGGGTGTCCAGAGTCATTCCACCTTGGTTTATAAATTACATTTTTATCATCGTATTTACTCCTCATCTAGACATTTCAAATATTTTAAATTAATAAATATATAAAAATGCCATTATATACCTGATTAGCCAAGAGTTACTTTTTCTTTAATCTTAATATTAGTAACCTATGCCTAAAATGTTCAATTACCTTCGATCATCTAAGAAAAAATAAAAAATGAAAGAACATTTACTGATTTTAATTGTAATGCAGCAATCCTATAACTGAGAAGTTCAGAACTTTTTTTCCATTTTTTTTTATTCGAACAATAGAGCTTAAACATGGAGCATTTCCTTCAGTATGGGAGTTACTCAAATTGTGTTTTTTTTGTGTTTTTTTTATAGGTTTGTTAGACGGCTGAGACAGTTTTGCTGTTTTGGATTACCAAAGTTTGCCTTAGTAAAATTTAATTGAAGGCTAATCAAGCTGAATTTCTTCTTTTTTAGTACTAAATGACCAAACTGTTTCAGCTGTTTTCATTCTCAATCTAAAGAAGATTTCCTTGTGAACGCATATAGCCAAGCTGTGTCACTAAAATATCCAATACTGAAAAAGTCGAGTTAAACGACCTTCTCTGTCCTCCACAGACCGTTCCAAGCTAGATCTGTTTAAGTAGCTCTCGGTGAAAAGTTGACGAAACATAAATTACTTATGACTAGTATAATCATTGGTTTTGTTGCTACAAACTGAACGACTAGTTTTGTCACTTTTTAACTGGGGTCGCATTCAACCATTGCAGTGGCTTTTCAAACTATAATAATGCTTGAGCAAAGTGAAGTGTTGCAAGAGTGATACTTGGATTTACTTACGAAAGTATTGTGAGGACAATAAATTGGTTTTGTTTCTTTCAAATCGATTAAGTGCTGTATTTCTCACCCCTTAAAAATTAAAACTGACATATCCCAAGAGGAATTTTCGCCTTAAAAACAAAATTTTTTCACGTTCCATTAAGACGGACTTAAAATTCACTGTTTCTGCCTAAGACCAATTTTATTCTCTATTCCCTGAAACCTTATCATTGCTGTTACTTTTAAAATACAGTTGACACTATACAACTTTGGCACAAAACAAAAAACCAAGACCAATTTTCGCTCGGCTTAGGATTTCATTTGGATCTAAACTATTCTTGAAAGAATTCTTTTTCAAGGAAGATTAATTGCGATAAACAGTTCAAAAAAAAATCAGCTTCTAATGCAGTAAAGTCTCAATTATCCTCAGAGTTGGGAGGCGTGGCAGCCACAAATATCCTATAATAGTAAAAAAGCTCGCAAAATTAGTCAAACTACGTCTTACCTACATTATATTATTATTATTACATCATTACTATTCACATTCTTTTTTTGTTCGTGCATTTTTTTTAAAATCGCTCTATCGTGACCTATAAATCACACTTTTACAAATCAGGAGCATGCTATACAGTATTGTCATTGTGCATCTACATAATTTGTAAATCTTGATCTAATTTAAGATTTTTTGGACGATCACAGATAATCCGACAACTAAAAAATCCACCATGGAATAACCTAGAGTTACTGTAATTCAGATAAAATAGTAGCCTACAAAAAGAAGAAGAGAAAAAAACGCAATAGACCAACTATTGTATTTAAGTAAAAACTTACGTTGCCCCGATCTGTCGCAGCATTAAGAACCTCGGAGTAAAATGATATCTCACAAATCTTCCACTATATGGCTCTTCCGTATCTGAATCATCTTCACTAGAAATAGAACCTGAAAACCATAAAAAAAAGTGACCAAAAAGAATATCAAGAGTTGTATTTTGCATAAGAAAATATTACTGCCTAACTAGAATTTAACAATTAGATTTGAACAATTGGTTAGGGTTAATACTACAAGTAATAACATAAATGAATAAATAGATCTTAAAGCAAGTAATGCTTCGATTAAATATGAAAATCAAGCTTAAAACGAAAAAAAATATTTTGCTATTGAAGTATAAATGAAACTTAAAACGAACAGAAATTAAATAAACAATCAATGCAAACAAACATACAATAGATATTAATGTAAATGAATGAATAAATATTAAAACGAGTGAAACTTAAGTTGAAGATGCAAATCAATCTTGAAACGAACAAAAATCACCACAAACAAGAGTTTGGGTATCACCTCCTTCTCTCACTGTAAAAGTCTAAAACCGACTGCGTTATTGGCGCTTTACTGAAAACGAATTTTATTACAAATACTTCCTTTTGTACTTAATATTGAAAATAAACATTAAAATTATAGTAAAATTTTGAACTGATGAACTTTCAGCAATTAATATCATTTTACATCAAATATTCAGTTTAATTTACTAGTTCTTTCTAAAGTTGTTCGAGACGAATAGTTTCACTACGAACAAGAGTTTGGATACTGCCCCCTTCCTTAACTGTAAATAAAAACCAAAAGCCTACTGCGCCATTGGTACTTCACTGAAAACGAATTATATGACAAATATTTTCTTTTCCAGTTCTTACAGCATTGAAGATAAAAGTAAAATTACAGTGAAATTAATTCTTGAACTGATGGATGTTTCAACAATTAATATCATTAAACATCAAATATTCAATTTGATGTTGTTTATACTTTCCAAGACTGTTCAAGACACATATAGTTTTCAGTAAAGCGCCAATGACGCAGTAGGTTTTAAACTTTTACTGTGAGAGAAGGAGGCAATACCCAAACTCTTGTTTGTAGTAATTTTTGTTCGTTTCAAGATTGATTTGCATATTCAATTTAAGTTTCACTCGTTTTAAGATTTATTCAGTCATTTATATTAATATCTATTGTATGTTTGTTTGCATTGATTGTTTATTTAATTTCTGTTCGTTTTAAGTTACATTTATACTTCAATAGCAAAATATATTTTTTTCCGTTTTAAGCTTGTTTTTCATATTCAATCTAAGCATTACTCGCTTTAAGATCTATTTATTCATTTATATTATTACTTGTTGTATGTTTTTTCCTATGATTGTTTATTTAATTTCTGTTCGTTTTGGGTTTCGATTTATTCTTTAATTTTATTCTTTTATACGATGACCCCTTCTATATGAAGTGCGTCTGAGAAAAAAATAAATGGAGCGTGGGGGGGGGGAGGGGCTAGCTGCCCTCCGATCACTTTTTACTCTTAAAAAGTGAATTACAACTTTCAATTTCCAATCAAATGAGCCCTCTATGAAGTTTATACGAGCATCCATTCATAACAACCATATATACCCCTAGGGCATAACTTACAACGCCTACCCTCTGACCCTGGGGGGCTGTGTTGACACCGGAGGTTTGTTATCTGAACTTTGAACTATTTTTAACAAAATGTGTATCTCAAAACTTTTATCTGATGCATTCAGGGTGTGGATGGGCGGCGGGGGGGGGGCTAGTTACCCTCCAATCTGTTTTGACTCTTCACAGTGAACGAGAACTTTCAATTTCCAATCAAATGAACCCTCTTCGAAGTTTATACGAGCGTCCCTTTCATAAAACGATATTTGCCCCCAGAGCATTACTTACAACGCCTGCCTTCGGGCCATTGGGGGTCGCGTCTACGCAGGAGTTTTTCTTATCTGACCTTTGAATTATTTTTAATGAAATGGCTATTTTAAAAAAAAATTATCAGATAGGCCTGGGGAAAAAACAGGGGTGTGTGTGTGTGTGTGGGGGGGGGGGCTAGTTGCCCTCGGATATCTTTTAACTCTTAAAAATGAACCAGAACTTTCAATTTCCAATCAAATGAACCCTCTCTGAAGTTTATACGAGCATCCCTTTCATAAGAACCATACCCGCCCCCAGGACAACACTTACAACACCTAGTCCCTGGGCCCTGGGGGGTTGTGTTGACACCAGAGTTTTGTTAACTAGTTTTTGAATAATTTGAAAAAACTGGCTATCTAAAAATATGTAGCGGATAGGTTTGGGGAAAAAGGGAGTGTGAGGATAGTTGCAATTAAATCTCTTGACTCTTAAAAAGTGAACTAGAAGTTTCAATTTTCAATCCAATGAAACCTCTATGAAGTTTATACGAGCATCCATTTCATAAGAACCATACATGCCCTTAGGGCATAACTTAAAACGCCTTCTCCCGGTCCCTTGGGGGGGGGGTTGTATTGACACTGGAGTTTTACCTATCCGACCTTTGAACTATTTTTTTTTATCAACATTATCAACAAAATGTCTATCTCAAAATTTTCATCAGATGGGTTTGGAAAAAGGAGGCGTGGGGGGGACTAGTTGCCCTCGGATCTCTTTAGACTATTAAAAAGTGAAATAGAAATTTTCAATCAAATGAGCCCTCTTTGAAGTTTATACGAGCATCCCTTCCATAAGAACCATACACGCCCCCAGGAGATAACTTACAACGCCTGCCCCCGGGCCCTGGGGGGGGGTCGACACCGGAGTTTTTGTTAGATGATCTTTGAACTATTTTTAACAAAATAGCTATCTCAAAATTTTTATCGGATGCATTTCGGAAAAAAGGGCGTCGGGAGGGGGGCTGGTTACCCTCTGATATCTTTTGACGCTTAAAAAGTGAACTAGAACTTTTAATTTCCAATCAAATGAGCCCTCTCTGAAGTTTATACGATCATTCCTTCCATAAGAGCCATATATGCCCCTAGGGCATAACTAATAACCCTTGCCCTGAAGACCTTGGGGGGAGTGTCATGCTCAAAGATATAATTTCCAGAACTTTAAACTACGTTGAACAAAATAGATATCTCAAAATTTTGATTGGATGTGTTTGGGGAAATGGTAAACGTGGAAGGGGTGGTAGTTGCCTGTCGACCACTTTCTACTATTTAAAAGGACACTAGCCATTTAAACTTTCCAATCGAATGAGCCCTTTTTGAAGTTTCTACGACAACGCTTTCTATAAAAACCTTACATGCCCCCAGGGCATAGCTCACAACCCTTGCCCTAAGGGCTATGGGGGGGGGTCATCCTAAAAGACCTAATTTCCAGAATTTGCAACCACGTTGAACAAAATGGCTATCTAAAAAATTTGATTGGATGTGTTTGGGGAAAGGTGGGCGCAAGAGGGGGGTTAGTTGCCCTCCAATCACTTTCGACTATGAAAAAGAGCACTAGCCCTTCAAATTTCCAATTGAATGAGCCCTTTTTGAAGTTTCTACGACAAAGCTTTCTATAAAAAGCTTATATGCCCCCAGGGCATAACTTACAACCCTTGCCCTGAGGGCTGCGGGGGAGTATCCTCCTCAAAAACATAATTTCTAACTGGAAATCAACTACGTAGAAAAAATGGCTATCTCAAAATTTTGATTGGCTGTGTTTGGAGAAATGGTGGGCGTGGAAGGGGTGTTCGTTGCCTTCCAATCACTTTTGACCCTTAAAAAGGGCACTAGAACTCTCGACTTATAATGGAATGAGCCCCCTTTGAAGTTTTTACGACGACCCCTTCCATATGAAGTCCTCTGGGAAAAAATAACAATAATTAATAATAATATATTGGAGCCGTATGGCCTTTACTATAGGCAACGCTATAGCGTTGCCTCTGGTTTTTTTCCCCAGAGGCACTTCATATGGAAGGGGTCGTCGTATAAACTTAGAAGGGGGTTCATTCGATTGGAAATCGAGAGTTCTTGTGCCCTTTTTAAGGGTCAAAAGTGACTGGAAGACAACTAACAACCCTTCCACGCCCACTATTTCCCCAAACACATCCAATCAAAATTTTGACATAGCCATTTTGTCCTACGCAGTTGATTTCCAGATAGAAATAATGTTTTTGAGGAGGACACTCCCCCCACAGCCCTCAGGACACGGGTTATAAGTTATGCCCTGGGGGCATAAATGGTTCTTATGGAAAGAATACTCGCATAAACTTCAGAGAGGGCTCATTTGATTGGAAATTGAAAGTTCTAGTTCACTTTTTAAGCGTCAAAAGATATCGGAGGGTAACCAGCCCCCCCCCACGCCCTTTCTTCCCAAATACATACGAAAAAATTTTTGAGATAGCTATTTTGTTAAAAATAGTTCTAAGATCATATAACAAAAACTCCGGTGTCGACACAGCCCCCCCCCAGGGCCCGGGGGCATGCATTGTGTTATGCCCGGGGGGCATATATGGTTCTTATGGAATGAATGCTCGTATAAACTTGAAAGAGGGCTCATTTGATTGGAATTTGAAAGTTCTAGTTCACTTTTTAAGAGTTAAAAGAGATTGGAGGGCACCTAGCCCCCCCCCTCCACGGGCTTTTTCCCTCAAACCCATCCAATAAAAACTTTGAGATAGCCATTTTTTTTAAATAGCTCAAAGACCATACAACGAAAATTCTGGGGTCGACACATCCCCCCAGGGCCCGAGGGCAGGCGTTGTAAGTTATGCCCTGGGGGGATATATGGTTCTTATGGAAGGGATGCTCGTAAAAACTTCATAGAGGGTTCATTTGATTGGAAATTGAAAGTTATAGTCCAGTTTTTGAGAGTCAAAAGAGATTGGAGGGCAACTAGTCCTCCCCCCATGCCCCTTTTTCCTCAAATGCACCCGATTAAAATTTTGAGATAGCCATTAGGTTAAAAATTGTTCAGATACCAAGTTAAAAATTAAAAAAAAAGTTCAAAAAAGTCAGATAACAAAAAATTCAGGTGTCGACACAATCCCCCAGGTCCTGGGGGCAGGCGTTGTAAGTTAAGCCCTTGGGCACATATGGTTCTTATAAAAGGGATGCTCGTATAAACTTCAGAGAGGGCTCATTTGATTGGAAATTGAAAGTTCAAACTCACTTTTTAATAGCCAAAAGATATCCGAGGGCAACTAGCTCCTCACCTTCTTTTTCCAAACCCATCTGATGAAAATTTTGAGATAGAAATTTTGAAAAAAATAGTTCAAAGGTCGGATAAAAAAAACTCCATCGTCAATGCAACCCTCCAGGGTCCGGGGAAAGGCGTTCTAAGTTATGCCCTAAATGCATGCATTGTTCTTATGAAAGGAATGCTCGTATGAACTTCATAAGGGACTCATTTGATTGGAAATTGAAAGTTCTAGTTCACTTTTCAAGAGTCAAGAGATTTAAGAACTAGACCCCCCAGGGCCCGGGGGATAGGCGTTGTAAGCGTTGTCCTGAGGGCGTATATGGTTCTTATAAAAGGCATTCTCGTATAAACTTCAGAGAGGGCTCATTTGATTGGAAATTGAAAGCTCTAGTTCACCCTTTAAGAGTCAAAAGATGTCCGAGGGCAACTAGCTCCCCACCTTCTTTTTCCAAACCCATCTGATGAAAATTTTGAGATAGACATTTTGTTAAAAATAGTTCAAAGGTCGGATAAAAAAAACTCCAGTGTCAATGCAACCCCCCAGGGCCCAGGGGAAGGCGTTCTAAGTTATGCCCTAAATGCATGTATTGTTCTTATGAAAGGGATGCTCGTATAAACTTCATAGAAGACATTGATTGGAAATTGAAAGTTCTAGTTCACTTTTCAAGAGTCAAGAGATTTAAGAACTAGACCCCCCAGGGCCCGGGGGATAGGCGTTGTAAGCGTTGTCCTGGGGGCGTATATGGTTCTTACAAAAGGGATTCTCGTATAAAATTTAGAGAGGGCTCATTTGATTGGAAATTGAAAGCTCTAGTTCACCTTTTAAGAGTTAAAAGATATCCGAGGGCAACTAGCCTCCGCCCCACACACTCGTTTCCCCCAAGCCCATCAAATAAAAATGTTAAAATATCCATTTCATTAAAAATAGTTCTAATGTCAGATAAGAAAAGCTTCTGGGTCGACGAAACCCCCCAAGGCCCGGAGGCAGGTGTTGTAAGTAATGCTTTGGGGGCATATATAGTCTTACGGAAGGGATGCTCGTATCGCTCGATGCCCGTGTCGACCCCAGGTCGACACAATCCTTCAGGACCCGGGGTAAGCGTTGTAAGTTATGCCTGGAGGGCATATACAGCTGTCATGGAAGGGATGCTCGTATAAACTTCATAGAGGACTCGTTTGATTGGAAATTGAAAGTTCTAGTTCACTTTTCAAAAGTCAACAGATTTAAGGGCAACTAGACCCCGAGGGCCCGGGGGATAGGCGTTGTAAGCGTTGTCCTGGGGGCGTATATGGTTCTTACAAAAGGGATTCTCGTATAAACTTCAGAGAGGGCTCATTTGATTGGAAATTGAAAGCTCTAGTTCACCTTTTAAGAGTTAAAAGATATCCGAGGGCAACTAGCCTCCGCCCCACACACTCGTTTCCCCCCAAGCCCATCCGATAAAAATGTTAAAATATCCATTTCATTAAAAATAGTTCAAAAGTCAAATAAGAAAAGATCCTGTGTCGACGCAACCCCCCCAAGGCCCGGAGGCAGGTGTTGTAAGTAATGCTCGGGGGGCATATATAGTTCCTACGGAAGGGATGCTCGTATAAACTTCGGAGAGAGCTCATTTGATTGGAAATTGAAAGTTCTTGTTCACTTTTTAAGAGTCAAAAGAAATCGGAGGGCAACCAGCCCCCCCCCCCTTACACACCCTAAATGCATCAGATTAAAAATTTTGAGATAAAAAATTTGCTAAAAATAGTTCAAAGTTCAGATAACAAAAACTCCGGTATCGACACAGCCCCCCAGGGCCCGGGAGAGAGGGCTAAACTTCAGGGAGGGCTCATTTGACTGGAAATTGAAAGTTCAAGCTCACTTTTTAATAGGCAAAAGATATCCGAGGGCAAATAGCCCCCCACCACACCTTCTTTTTCCAAAACCATCTGATGAAATTTTGAGATAGATATTTTGTTAAAAATAGTTCAAAGTTCTGATAACAAAAACTCCGGTGTCGACACAGCCCGCCAGGGACCGGGGGTAGGCGTTGTAAGTTATGCCCAGGGGGCATATGTGGTTATTATGGAAGGGATGCTCGTATAAACTTCATAGAGGGCTCATTGGATTGGAAATTGAAAGTTGTAATTCACTTTTTAAGAGTCAAAAGTGATCGGAGGGCAGCTAGTTCCCCCCTCTCCATTTATTTTTCCCCAGATGCACTTCATATAGAAGGGGTCTTCATATAAACTTCAAAGGGGGCTCATTCAATTGGAAATCGAGAGTTCTAGTGCCCTTTTTAAGAGTCAAAAGTGATCAGAGGGTAAGTAGCCTCCCCCAAGCCTTTTCCCCCCAAATAAATCTGATAAAAATTTAAGGTAGCCATTTTGTTAAAAATAGTTCAAAGATCAGATAAGAAAAACTCCTTACGAAAAACATAGTTCAAAGACCATATAATGAAAACTCCGGGGTCGACACAACCCAACCCCCCAGGGCCCGGAGGCAGGCGTTGTACGTAATGCTCTGGGGGCATATTTAGTTCTTATGGAAGGGATTCTCGTATAAACTTCGGAGAGGGCTCATATGATTGGAAATTGAAAGTTCTAGTTCACTTTTTAAGAGTCAAAAGAGATCGGAGGGCAACTAGCCCCCCCCCCTCTCCACGTCCTCCCGCCCTCTCCACGTCCAATGAGAACTTCGAGAGAGCTATTTTTTCAAAATGGTTCAAACATCATGTAACGAAACTCGGGGGTCGACACAATCCTTCAGGGCCCGGGTTAAGCGCTGTAAGTTATGCCTGGAGGGCATTTACAGCTGTCATGGAAGGGATACTCGTATAAACTTCAGAAAGAGTTCATTTGATTGGAAATTGAAAGTTCTAGTTCAGTTTTTAAGAGTCAAAAGAGGTCAGAGGGCAACTATCCCCCCACGCCCCTTTTACCCCAAAAGCATCCGATAAAAATTTTGAGATTGCCATTTTGTTAAAAATAGTTCAAAGGTCAGAATAAAAAAAAAAAACTCCGGTGTAGACACAACCACCCAGGGCCCGGGGACAGGCGTTGCAAGTTATGCCCTGGGGGCACATATGGTTTTTATGGAGGGGATGCTCGTATAAACTTCAGAGAGGGCTGATTTGAATGGAAATTGAAAGTTCTAGTTCAATTTTTAAGAGTCAAAAGAGATCGGAGGGCTCCTAGCCCTCGCCTTGCCCTTTTTCCCCCAAACCATCCGATACAACTTTTGAGATAGCCATTTTTTTTAAATAGTTCAAAGGTCAGATAACAAAAACTATGGTGTCAACACAACCCCCCAGGGTCCGGGGGGCAGGATTGTAAGCTATGTCCCGGGGCCGTATATGGTTCTTATGAAAGGGATGCTCGTACAAACTTCAGAGAGGGCTCATTTGAATGGAAATTAAAAGTTCTAGTTCATTTTCTCAGAGTAAAAAGATCGGAGGGCAGCTAGCCCCTCCCGCCCTCCACGCCTTTGGGTTTATCGGATGGATAAACCCATCCGATAAAAATTTGAGATGATAATTTTGTTAAAAATAGTTCAAACATCAGATATTGAAACTACGGGGTATGGTTTTTACAGAAGTGATGCTCGTATAAACTTCAGAGAGGGCTCATTTGATTGAAAATAGAAAGTTCTAGTTCCCTTTTAAAGAGTCAAAAGAGACCGAAGGGCACTTAGCCCCCATCGAAGCCCTTTTTCCCCAAACCCATCCGATAAAAATTTTGAGATAGCCATTATGTTAAAAATAGATCAAACATCAGATACTAAAAACTCCGAGGTTGACACAAAACCATTGTTTCACTTTGATATTGTTACTTTGATACCAGTTTTAACACTTTGATGAACATTTCATTTTTTTTTAAGTTTGATTTTGAAGTAAGGAATTTTTAAAAAACTTGAAACTTTTTGCAATCAAAAACAAATAAAAATTAATTAAAAAAACTTCCCGAAATATAAGTTTTTTAAAGAAAAGTAAAGGCCATTTCAAACTTAAGCTCAGCAGATACAAATACCTGTTAAAATTCAAACTCAAAACGACCAGAAATTACTATTAAAGAATAAATGAAACCAAAAAAGAACAGAAATTAAAAAAACAATCATAGCAAAAAACATACAAGTAATAATATAAATGAATAAATAGATCTTAAAGCGAGTAATGCTTGGATTGAATATGAAAATCAAGCTTAAAACGAAAAAAAAATATTTTGCTATTTAAGTATAAATTAAACTTAAAACGAACAGAAATTAAATAAACAATCAATGCAAACAAACATACAATGTAAATGAATAAATAAATCTTAAAACGAGTGAAACTTAAATTGGATATGCAAATCAAGCTTGAAACGAACAAAAATCACTACAAACAAGAGTTTGGGTAATACGTCCTTCTCGGACTGTAAAAGTCTAAAACCTACTGCGTCATTGGCGCTTTACTGAAAACTATATGCGTCTTGAACAGTCTTGGAAAGTATAAACAACACCAAACTGAATATTTAATGTATAATGATATTAATTGTTGAAAGATCCATCAGTTCAAGAATTTATTTCACTGTAATTTTATTTTTATTTTCAATGCTGTAAGAGCAGGAAAAGAAAATATTTGTAATATAATTCCTTTTCAGTTAAGCGCCAATGACGCAGTAAGATTTTGGTTTTTATTTACAGTTAAGGAAGGGGGCAGTATCCTAACTCTTGTGTTTAGTGAAACTATATTCGTCTTATACAACTTTAGAAAGAACTAATAAATTAAACTAAATATTTGATGTATAATGATATTAATTGCTGAAAGCTCATCAGTTCAAAATTTTACTATAATTTTAATGTTTATTTTCAATATTAAGTACAAAATAAAATATTTGTTATGAAATTGGTTTTCAGTAAAGACGCTGTAGGTTTTAAACTTTTGCGGTCAGAGAAGGAGGCAATACCCAAACTCATGTTTGTAGTGATTTTTGTTCGTTTCAAGCTTGATTTGCATATTCAACTTAAGTTTCACTCGTTTTAAGATTTATTTATTCATTATAATAATATTTATTCATTCATATTTCCAGTATGTTTGTTTGCATTGGTTGTTTATTTAATTTCTGTTCGTTTTAAATTTCATTTATACTTCAATAGCAAAATATTTTTTTGTTTTAAGCTTGATTTTCATATTCAATCTAAGCACAACTCGCTTTAAGATCTGTTTATTCATTTATATTATTACTTGTTGTATATTTTTGCTATGACTGTTTATTTAATTTCTGTTCGTTTTGTGTTTCATTTATTCTTTAATAGTAATTTCTGCTCGTTTTGAGTTTGAATTTTAACAGGTATTTGTATCTGCTGAGCTTAAGTTTATAATGGCCTTTAATTTTCTTGGAAAAACTCATTTTTCGGAAAGTTTTTTTTTATTAATTTCATCAAATGATCCGGGTTGCAGCGGTAGCTGGCAACCTAGTAAGAGACGATCACGTCCAATTTTAAGAAATATAATAACCCATAAATCCTAAAAATAGAGGCATGCCAAAACAAAAAGTACACCATTAGAACCGCCTTGTCCAAAACCCCAATATAGAAAACTTTCTGTCCCTTGGCGTGAACAGCAAGGGAAATATATTGGCTTGAAAATCAAGAAAAGTGGCAGCTACTACAGTATTCTACCTAAAGGGCATATTTTCTCTCTTTTTTTTTCTTTTCCACACATAGCTTGGCACTGGGGCATCGTAGAGAGTTGTTCAATGGCTCATTTTAAAGGATATTGCTAGACCTAGTGATATTTGCAATTAAAAAGAAAAATTTAAAAAATATAATCAATTTTTCCACTAAAACCTGCATTCTTATGGCCAATCTTGATGAATGCCAGCTATCATAACCAACAGTTACGCGCACGTACGCTTACCATTGTATCGTCGTAGTTAAAATTCAGTATTTATATTATGACAAAGCAAAAGGTAGTTCATTTGCTTGAATAGGAAGGAAATCCGTTGGCTTGAAAAACAAGAAAATTTGCTTGAACTACGATATTCTGCATCGAGAGCATTTTTTCATTTTTTCCCACTCAGATAGCTGGGCACTGGAAAATACGTGCTTTTGATTAAAAAAATTAAAACAATGTCAATATTTTGCAAAGAACTGAATTTTCATATCATAGGCAGCGCAATAGCACTGCCTAAGTAAAGAACTATGTTGCCACAATTTATTATTTTTTTCCCTCCATACCCGGGCACTTCGTATCGAAGGAGTTGTCGTAGAAACTTCGAAAAGGGCTCATTTGATTGGACATTGGAGTGGCTAGGGCCCTTTTTAATAGTCGAAAGTGATTGGAGGGCAACTAGCCACTCCTTCCCACAACAATCATTCCCCCAAACACATCCAATCAAAATTTTGAGATAGCTATTTTGTTCAGCGTAGTTGATTTCCAGATAGAAAATATGTTTTTGAGGAGGACACTCCCCGAAAACCCTCGGGGCAAGAGTTTTAAGTTATGCCCTAAGGGCATATAAGAACGATGTTGGCACGATGTATCATTTGTTATTTTTTCCCTTTAGAGCAGGGCATAACGTATCGAATTAGTTGTCGCAGAAACTTCGAAAAGGGCTCATTCAATTGGAAATTGGAGTGGCTTGTGCCCTTTTAAATAGTCGAAAATGATTGGAGGGCAACTAGCCCCCCCCCACGCCCATCATTCCCCCAAACACTTCCAATCAAAATTTGAAAAAGCCATTTTGTTCAGCGTAGTTGATTTCCAGATAGAAATTATTTTTTGAGGAGGACACTCTCCCACAGCCTTCAGGGCAAGAGTTGTAAGTTATGCCCTGGGGGCATATGAGGTTTTTTATAGAAGGCGTTGTCGTAAAAACTCAAAAAAGTCTCATTCGATTGGAAATTCAAAAGGCTAGTGCCCTTTTTAATAGTCGAAAGTGATTGGAGGGCAACTAGCCCCCCCCACGTCCATGATTCCCCCAAACACATCCAATAAAAATTTTGAGATAGCCATTTTGTTCAGCGTAGTTGATTTCCAGATAGAAAATATGTTTTTGAGGAGGAGACTCCCCCACAACCCTTGGGGCAAGGGCTTTAAGTTATACCCTGAGGGCATATAAGAACGATGTTGGCACAATGTATCATTTATTATTTTTTTCCTTTAGAGCAGGGCACTTCGCATCGAAGAAGTTGTAGAAACTTCGAAAAGAGCTCATTCAATTGGAAACTGGAGTGGCTTGTGCCGTTTTTAATAGTCGACAGTGATTGGAAGGCAACTAACACCCCTTCCCAAGGCCGTATCCAGGGGGGGGGGTTCCTGGTTTGAATAGGTAACCGTAGGTAACCCCATGTTCACCTGCCCTTGCCATAGTAAATTAGGGTTAATATGCGCTATTATCCTATTGTATTTTGTGGCATACAACAATCCTATTGCAATTTTGTAGGTAAACGGTTGTGATCAGCTTACGCAATTAGGTAACCCCATGTTCGCCTTATTATGCAAGGTCAGACCTTGCATAGTAAATTAGGATTAATGGGGGCTCGAGGTAAATTAGGATTAAATTAGGTAAATTAGGTCAGACCTTTCATAGTAAATTAGGATTAATGGGGGCTTGAGGTAAATGTTATAAGAGAGTGCAAGATTGTCAGTTCAGTTCAGTTCAATTTCGGACTAGGATAAGAGAAGAGCGATTTTCAACATGAAGAGGAAGTGTGACATTACGTCGTTTTTTGCGCCCAAGCAGACCAGGGATGTTTCTGACAGTGGCGTTAGTGGGACGTCTGCGGAGCATTCATCTACACCTGTGGATCTGAAGGGCACTGAAGCCATCGTTGACGCTTCTGAATCACGCAAACTGGAACCAACCATGACGCAACACGCACCTGCACCAACCCAGTCTCTGTCGTTGTTTGCAAATGATACGGTCGTTTTGTTAACAAATCATCCAGTCTCGATGCAAATTATAAATTTCGTTTGCTGAAGAGCCCTTGGACTCCAGATATCTCCTACATTTTTCCAGTATCCGAAAAACGGAAGCTGAAGTTTCAGTTAACTTGGCTCGCTCGTTTCAGTTGGTTGTCCTACTCTCCGTCTGAGGACGCTGCTTTTTGCAGATTTTGCGTTCTGTTCTCGTCAGAGACAGCTGGCAAAGGCTGCCACCAGCGCTTGGGGAATCTAGTCACCAAACCATTCAGGAACTGGAAGGATGAGATAGAGTGCTTCACAGCTCTCCAACAAGCAGAGTTTCATAGAAACTGCATCGTATCGGCTGAAAACTTCACTTCTGTCTCAGAGAAAAGGCAGGACAATATCGTGCACCAACTAGACCCGGCGAGGAAAGCGCAGGTTCAAGAAAATCGCCAGAAGTTGCGACCAATTGTTGAGACGGTGATATTTTGTGGGCGGCAACAGCTTGCCCTTCGTGGTACCAACGATTCCGGCCCCATTTCGGTCTCGGATCCAGAACCTTCTCACAATGATGGCAACTTCCGAGCACTACTGCGGCTGAGGGCGAGACACGGTGACGATGTTCTGAAGAACCATCTTCTTTCTGCGGCCGGAAATGCCACATATCTTTCTCCCAACATCCAGAATGGTATTATCGCCACATCCGGGGAGCTTCTTCAGCAGTCTATTGTGGAAAGAGTAAACGCAAGTCCATGCTTTTGGTGCTTGCCGATGAAACGGCGGACATTTCGAGTACCGAGCAGCTGTCTGTTTGCGTCCGCTACACATTCAAAGGGAACCTGCATGTGGACTTGCGATTTCTCCTGCGAAGCCTTGGTCTTAATCTGAACAAGATGGTTGGTCAGGGATATGACGGTGCAGCAGCGATGAGTGGGCATCTTAGGGGTGTCCAGGCTGTTATACGTGAAAATTATCCGAAGGCGCTTTACGTCCATTGTAGTGAACTGAAGTTATCAAGTATTTTGCAGTAAGTTGTATATGGTTGCATCAAGGCATGGCTAATTGTAGACAGAGAAAAGCCACGACAGATAGTTCAAGTAATTGAGAGGCAAATGTTTAAATGGCTGGGGCTGTACGGGTAAATGGCTGGAGTATGCATGACTCTTTTATTGGCCACATACTTGTCAGGTTAGTTTTTGGAAAGGCATGCCTGCCTAGAGTCTCAGGCATCATGTTGACCAAGAATTTAAAATTGACATAAGGCCGTTAAATTGCTTGTAATGAGAGGCAAACAAGGCACGCCCGTCTATGGTCTCAAGAAGGTTGACCAAGAATATAGAATTGATATAGGACCATTCAAATAGTAACTGTTTTTAACCATCTTTCAAATAGTACCTATTTGTTGCCTAAGCTCAGCCCCACATTCTGAGAAAATTTCAATTTTTCACAATTTTTGGGTCACTTGCCTGAGACTCTGAGCGGCTGGGCGCCCCAAAAATATTGTACCCAATTCCTCTCTCAATTTAGCACTTGTTCACGGATGCCCAGCATCTCCAATCACTTTCCCAATAGTATCTTATTCATTGCCTCAGCTCAGTTTAGCAATAGGAGCAAATTTCCACTTTTTCAAGTTTTGGGTCACTTGCCTGAGACTCTGGGCAGGTGAGATGGGCGCCTCCAAAAATTGTCCTTACTTCCTCTCTCGTCTTAGAACTTATTCACAGATGCCTAAAGCCGTGAACGGTTTATTGTTTCCGTAGCGGTAACCATGCATGCGCTACACATATACCAACAATATATATATATATATATATATATATATATATATATATATATATATATATATATATATATATATATATATATATATATATATATATATATATATATATATTTATATATATATATATATATATATGCATGCGCTACACATATACCAACAATATATATATATATATATATATATATATATATATATATATATATATATATATATATATATATATATATATATATATATATATACATATATATATATATATATATATATATATATATATTTGTATGTATATATATATATTGGTCTTTATGGTCTTGAATTGAAGTTATCAAGTATTTTGCAGTAGGTTGCATATGGTTGCATCAAGACATGGCTAATTGTAGACAGAAAAAAACCAAGACAGATAGTCCAAGTATTCGAGAGGCAAATGCGTAAATGTATGGGCATGGGTAAATGGCAGGAGTTTGCATGACTCTCTTATTGGACACATACTTGTTTGTTAGTTTTGTCTGTCTAGAGTCTCAGGCATGCTAACCAAGAATTTAAAATTGACATAAGACCGTTAGATTGCCTGTAATGAGAGGCAAACAAGGCACGCTTGCCTATGGTCTTAAGAAGGTTGACCAAGAATTTAGAATTGACATAGGACCATAAATTTGCTTGAAATAAAATTCAAACAATCGTTTAAAGCCATCTTTATCTTTCAAATAGTACCTATTCATTGCCTAAGCTCAGCTCCACACTCTGAAAAAAAAAATTGAATTTTTCACAAATTTTTCAAATTTTTGGGTCACTTGCCCGAGACTCTGGGCGGGTGGGCGCCCCCAAATATTGTTCCAAATTCCTCTCTCAATTTAGCACTTGTTCACGGATGCCCAGCGTCTCCAATCACTTTCCCAATAGTATCTATTCATTACCTCAGCTCTGTTCAGCAATCTGAGCTAATTTCCACTTTTTCAAGTTTAGGGTCACAGTCTCAACTTGGTCATCTCTTCGGTATGCTCTATTCTGGCGTTTAAGCATTTCTTCGGTGTCTTGTCACAAGTCTGCAGTTTTTACCATACTTCCCCACTCAAGACACAGAATTTAGAAGAGAAGATCAACGAAATACTACCGGATTCGAGGAAACATAATTTAACCGGACTCTGCGAAACAAGATGGGTGGAGCGCCACGATTCAGTCGTGCGTTTTTTTTAGCTGTAACGACCAATCCTGCGTTCCCTGGAAGCTCTTGAAGAGAACGGAAATGCAGAATCTTCTGCAAAAGCGGCGCAGTTGTTTGACACGATGAACCAGTTGCAACTTGTTGTGTGTCTCCATGTGGTCAAAGAGCTTTTCTGCCTTACGCTTCCACTGTGCAAGACTCTTCAGTCAGTTGACTGTGATTTGGCAGCTGCATGCAGGCACGTGGAAACTGTCCTTTCAAAAACAAAGGAAATGCGAGGAAATGCTGCTACTGCTTTAACGTCTATTTTCGACGAAGCTCAGCGTTTTGCCAGCAACTTAGGACTGGAGATGACTCGTCCAAGGACGACAGGTGGCCGGAGTATGCATACAAACCATCCAGACCTTCTCAACCACTATAGAACCTCGCTCTTTATTCCTTTCCTGGATCACTTCACTTCCGAGCTGAAACAACGATTTGTGCTTTACCAGAAACTGTTGTCAAATCTCAGCGTCCTTTCTCCTGCCAAAATTATTTCTGTCGATCTGAAGGCCTTAAACCTGGAGTCATTGGTTGAATTGTATGGCGATATTCTTCCCAAGCCAGACTGTCTGAAGCAAGAAATTGAGCTATGGCGCATCAAGTGGGAGAATGTTCCGGTATCAGAGAGGCCTAATTGTGCTCTGTCTTCGCTTCAGGCATGCGACGCAACCTTTTTTCCAAATGTTTTTCTTCTTCTGGCTGTTCTGGCGACGTTACCTGTTAGCACTGCTACTCCGGAAAGAAGTTTTTCAACGCTCAGAAGGCTCAAAACCTGGCTGAGAAATTCAACAGGAGAAGAACGACTGAGTGGCTTAGCCCTCCTTGCAGTCCATAGGGACGTTGACATCTGCCCTGACAAGGTCATCGACATTTTTGCAGGGAAGAAAAATCGTCGCCTGGAATTCGTTTTATAGATATTCACCCTTACTTTTAGCTAAAACAAAACAAAAAAAATACATAGACTACTTCTACTATTTGGCTTCTTTTTGCGTTAACTGTTTTTGCTGTCTCAAAAAATAACTGTACGTAAATACTTGTCTTGTTTTTGCGTTACTAAAAAAAAAGAAAAAAAACCTTAAAGATACGAAAGTATGCCTAGAGGAAGCGTCCTCGTTCGCAAGAGGCGGACTGACGGTTTCGAGCTAACGTAATGTTGCTCGAGGATGTTAGACAAAGTCCACGGGAAAAAATCGGGTAACCCCCCCCCCCACCCCCCGAACAAAAATCCTGGATATGGCCCTGCCCCTTCCGCGCAAACCATTTCCTGAAGCACATCCAATCAAAATTTTGAGATAGCCATTTTGTTCAGCGTAGTTGATTTCCAGATTGAAATTATGTTTTTGAGGAGGAAACTCCCCCACAGCCTTCAGGGCGAGGGTTGTAAGTTATGCCCTGGGGGCATATACGGTTTTTATAGAAGGCGTTGTCGTAGAAACTTCAAAAAAGGCTCATTCGATTGGAAATTCAAAGGGCTAGTGCCCTTTTTAACAGAAGTCGAAAGTGATTGGAGGGCAACTAACCCGCCTCTCACGCCCACCTTTTCCCCAAAACACATCCAAATTTCCTATATAAGGAGTCGGTCTCCTTAATTATAAAGTGCGATTATGTAAATCGGTATCATAGCTGTAGAGACGGCTGGAACCTAGTAAAGAACAAACCATGGGACATATTGGGCTTAGTTTGGTGCCTCATTCTCTGAAGATCGTCTCTTACTATTCCAAATAAGAAAAAGCCACAGGCTTTTTCCTGTTTGTAATCTGGGTTGCAGCGGTATTACATAATCTGGGCGTCAGCGGTAGCTAGAAACCTAGTAAGAGATGATCACACCCTATAGTAAAAAATAAAATAGCCCATAACTCTTAAAACTAGAATCAGATCAAATAACGATTACGTAAAGGATAGATACTGTAAATGGGAACTTTATATTAAAAGACGATCACTAGAAGAACAAACAATTGCATAAATTGAACTTAGTTAGCTGCCTGATTCTTTGAGGCTCGTCTCTAGCTACTCGAAAGAAGAAAAAGCCGTTGGCTTTTTCCTGTTTGTAATCAGGGTTTACACAACCCGGGTTATCCATTTAAAAATAAATTAAAATGTTGTCCTGGATGTAACATAAAGGGTCGATATAGTTCATCATAAATGGTGTCAGTCAAGAGTACGGTATAGGCTAGCTATTGACTCCTCCACGATAAATTGGTAATTGTAAAATGGTAAATGATGATTATTGCCAAGATAATCCAACACACAGCTGTGAAATTGAGGAATCCTAAAATACAGGATGACCCACTCCCAAAACAATACGCCCCAGCCTCCGATAGATTTCAATTCACAGCTTCGATTCAGAATTAGATGAAACTGCAGTTACAGGTTATTCTATGTGTTTCAATTGTACTATTACATTGATAATTCTAGGTGTCTTATTCTGCATCCTGAAATAGATATTCGAGATGACTCCAGTTTGGCTCCGTGCATTTACTCTTAGCTAATTTATCCGCTTACGGAAAAAGTAGTTACTGTTTAAGTAGTTTTCGCTTTGAAGTGTTTCGACTTAGTTATTGTCATTTTTGACGGCTATGCTAGTGGGCCGATAAACAAATATCACGCCCATCTGAAGCTAACGAAAGGAAAACGGTGCCCTACCGTCAGTAATGCTTCTACCAAGATTGCTGGGAAGAAAGGCAAATTTCTCACCAAGTTATCTAACAAGTCAAATATAATTAGGCTAACAACAGAGAAACTTGTGGAAGCTGGTTGTAAAGTACAAGTGGCCAAAGGCGATGCAGCCGTTTTAGTAGCAAATACTGCACATGCTTCAAACGAACAAAGGGAGATCTGATTGATTGCTAATGATACCGACTTGTTGGCGTTCCTGATACACTATGTAAAGCCCGAGCAAATAACTCCCTATTTCCAGACTGGAGTTCCTGCTGACTCTGTGAAACGTTTGGAATTTGTTACTAGAAGAGAAAGCTATGCATCACAGGTGACAAAGTCAGTGTTGTTTGTGCACACCTTTTCAGACTGTGGCATCACTTTGCGATTGCGAGGTCTTGGTAAAGCTTCAGTACTGAACGCTACAGCTGACGCAAAGTCTTTTTCAAAACCAGTCAGATATTGTATTGCACTTCAGCGAACAAGGAAGAATCTATTGCACCAGGTGAAGATCTCTTCTAAGCTTGTAACCAGCAAGGTCAGACAAATCATTGCCTGAACTCCGCCACTGTCAGCTCATGTCGACAGCAGCCGGTTGGCTAGTTTTGTTCAGCTTGAAAACTTTACGCCCATGTCTACTCCTGCTAAGTATCACTAACTGCGTGTTTACTTTCTAGTGCCGACACGGATGTGCTCAGTGACAGCTCCGACGATCGAAGCTTTAGCAGACCGGATATGTACCAATTAGGACTGATGCATTTTCCTGGTCTTACAAAACTTCTCAAACTAATTTTATTTTATTCCTATATTCACGGCGCCAGGTACTTAAAGGTATTTGATATTTCGCTAATCATTTACCTCAAGGTTTTAAATGTTTGTTGAACTTTCTTTTGAAGGAGTCAACAGAGGGATTTCTATGAATAATATCCCCAGGAAGATCGTTCCAGATATAAGTGCAACGACGGATGAAGCTGTTCCACAAGTAATCGGTTCTCGGTGTGTCCTCCTTTAGATAATTGGACTGAGCTGTGTGTCTTCGTTTCTGTCTTGATGGCTGGGAAAAGGGGGGGGGGATGCGAGATAATTCTTCTAATGGAGGCCAATTCATGAACTAGTAGAAAAATTGCTGCAGCAGTAAAGGCGAATATGACGGCCTCCGATGCACTTGAAAAAAAAAACAATAACCTTTTTCACACTATTATTTGTAGCCACTGTCATGGGACCAGCCTTATCATTAACGTTTCTTAGGACCATTGTGATCTAAATGATGATGGCCCACGTGATCGAGTCAATTTCTGCATTTCACTTAATAGCCAAGTAATCAATAACAATGTTATGATTGTTTTAGAATCAGAGTAATCAAAAACGAATGTTTGTATAAGTGTTCCTGTTTGTTCTTTTTTTTTGTTTCCACATTTCATGTTTTTTTATATAATAATAACGAATTTGCCAAATCCAAGAACAAAGCTCAGGATGGCAATCTTGTGACATTCTCATCTCCCGTCTCGCCCAGCGCTAAAGACTCAGGGTGGGAGTGAAGATAAGAGTAACAGAGTCAAGGGCCATTGAGCCCTTTGGGATATTGTTTTGTATTGTATTATGGAAATAAAGGACTTGAAGATATACTTTGAAGAGAATTTGGTGAAAGCTTTATGTTTATATTTGCATAGTATAGTCCTACAAAAAGAAAACATTTTCAGCATAAAATATCGCTATAAGCAAAATTTACCTAACCTTCACCAGGAAAGCGGGTTGAGACAAATAGAAAAGCCCAATATTGGTTTATTTTGGAGTTCATGTGCCTGAAATTGCAAAAAAGCACCGTTAAAACCAAAAGTAGACCACTAGAAAAAAAGAGACTTTTTGTCCCCTGTTACCTTGTTTAAGGTAGCAACAGGCCATTGAATGATGGAATTCTTCATTTCTGGTATTATTTCCTATCTTTCCAGGCTTGAATTAGTAGGAAACGAATTTAAGTGGAAAAACCCTTCAAACGATAAAGGTTGGATTCTTCACCTCTTTCAACTCGCTTACGGTGGAAATACGACTACAAATAATAATAACAACTCACTACAGCACCAAGCTCCCTGACACCAACACAGCTGCGCATGCTCCTCTTCCATCCCAATATATTCAAAGCTTTCCTCTTTAGACCTTCTCAATAAGTTCCAATTTCCTTTAAATTCTTTCTTACGACCTCTTCCCACTCCATTTGGGGACAACCTGCTGTTCGCTGGGCCCTAGATGTGTGCCAAAAAGGACGATCTTTGGCAATCTGTCATATTTCACCCAAAAAGATGTCCTAGCCATTGCAACCTTTCTCTCATTACAGCCCTAGAAAGCGGGATAGAACACATTTTTCATGCAGCTCACTATTTGAAATACTGTCAGTCAGACGGGTCCCCAAACCAATCCATATATAACTCTACTGGAAAAAATCTAATAAATACTCCTCCATCTTCCGAAGGCATCATATTTCACAGCTATAATTGACAATTGTCATCATTTTAGCTTCAAATATTCTAACCTTGGTTCGCAGACTTATCTTCCTAACTTCATGTTCTATTATCTTCCTATTGTCAAAACCTCCGAAAAATCATTTATCTTGCAAACATTTTAATATAGGACACTCAAATCATCAATATAATCTAAGTGTAGGAGAGCTTTATTTTCTCATTGAATTCCATGCTCTTCCATACCGTTTGCCGTATTCCTTAGGTCAAAGTCCATCAACATAATGCAGGTAAATGAGGATAGAAAACAACCCTGCTTAACTTCTGTTTCAACATAAAACCAGATAACCTCATTTCCTACCTTAACCGCAGAAATGTTGTTATCGTACATTACCAAGTCACTTAAATGTATTTATCTGGTATACCATACAAGCCCAGGGCCTTCGACAGAGCTTTTCTATCGGCTGAAATACACGCTTGTTCATAATGTATAAAACTGAAGACTAAAGGGTCTGATCAATCAGGCACTTCTCAATTATTAATCAAAGAGTGGAAATTTCGTCGACGTATCCTCTACCCTTTTGAAAACCACACTGTTCTTTTGTTAAAATTTAATCTATAGCATCTCCAAGTCTAAAAAGGATCATCATTCTGAGTGATTTGTTTCCTACAGAACCCAAGCTAATGCCTCTAAAATTATTACGCACGCTCCTATCACCATTCTAATAAAGGGGTTCATTAATTTTATTGTTTTCTGTTTATTTTTTTCTTTTTGACTTTTTTTACTTTTTAATTAAGTTTTGACTCATCATATTTTTATGTATTTTCATTACTTTTATTGTTATCTATTTATTTTTATTTTTTGCTTTTTAACTAAGTGTTGATTTTTTTTTTTAGTATTTTGTACAATGAATTATGTTTGACGTGAACGTCAAGTTCTTAAGTTCTTTCGATGATAATATATATATCATCAATATATCATATATAATATATAATATATATATATATATATATAATATAATATATATATATATATATATATATATAAATATATATATATATAGATATATATATATATATATATATATATAATATATATATATATATAATATATATATATATATATATATATATATATATATATATATATATATAAATATATATATATAATATTATATATATATATATATATATTATATGATATATCTATAATATAATAATATATATATATAGATATATATATATATATATATATGATATATATATATATGCTTTGGATACATATATGCTTTTTTACGTAAAATTCAAATTCGGCAACCATGCTGTGATAGAAATTTTTAAAATAAAATTCTATTCCTTTTTCTTTTTTTTTCTCCTATTACATCAGACTCATTAAATATTCATGCCTACAAATATAGTACTACAATAGAGAGGCGGCCTATAATAAATAATTTAGCCAAGAAGAGGGTTTTCAGTCCAAAAAAAAGCCAATTAAAACCAGTGTTGCAATTTGTTTTTAAGGTCATTTTTCGCTTTCATTTAAAAATCTATTTCTTTTGCAAAATTATATAATGCTGTTTCTCTCCCTCATGTTCTATACCTGGTTCCTTTCTGGGACATTTTTAACTAGTCGGATAAAATAGAAATCAGGAGGGCGTATTTTAAATATTTAAAGTTCCTTATCTGGGTTCCTCCTTGGACTAGGAATGGCAGACTGCGGGAGAGATACAGCTTGCCAGATCCTCTTGTTGCTGCAGATAAGCTTTTCCTAGCTTACGGGTAATCCGTCGAACCACCCTTGGAAGCATTTTTGTTTTAATACTATTTTTCTTTTTGTTATTTATTTATTTATTTTTGCTGGGTTACTATTAATTTTTTTTATATTGTATTATTTATTTGTATGGTACATTTAAAGAGGTTTACAAACCTTGGAGTGGCTTAATTTTCTGAATTTTTGGTTTATTGAGTTTTGATTTGCACGTATTTGCTCCTGTTTTTGTATGTGTTTTTTTTTTCTTTCATTTTCTTTCTTTTTGTTATACTCCACCGTCATGCTTTGTATTTTTGATGGGTTGTAATATATATATATATATAATATATATAATTAACATATATATATATATATATATATATTTATATATATATATATATATACATATATATATATATATATTATATATTATATATATATATATATTTATATATATTATATATATATATATTATATATATATATATATCTATATATATATATTAATTCATTAAAGCGCGCAACGTAAGACACCATAAAGGAAGGCTTCCAAGAGCCATGGTCAACTCTTTACTCTGGGTAATTTTTGCATTTTTTCAGTTTAAATCTCACTGTTCTATAATAAAACCAAGCAGTGCTATTCTGTAATTTAATAGGAAAAAACTAAAAGGGCCTGATGTCCTTCGTAGAGTAAATATTAATTCACTATTATTGTCTTTTCCTGTTCGATCAGCTGTTTCCGTTTTTGCGTACAACTTTCACAGGAACGATTCCGTGTTTAGCTTTACACTCATAGTGTCAAAATTTTTGATAGGGAAACAGAGAAAAGTAGCTGTGCAGACCACGAACTAAATTAATCTATTATGTACCTGAAGGGGGCTTCACTATTTCGAAAAGTGTATCTCCAGACTCCAGGTCTCTGATAACAAATCTGGTAAAGTCAATTTCATATATGTTATCTTCTGGCCCACATAAATATCCTGTAAAATTACACATTACAAGTAAACAATACTTCTAAAATTTATGGTATTTTGAGGCTTAAATTAATACAGAAGTGAACAATGAAATTAGTTACAAAGCGGGTTCATTGTATGTCCTGAATATTTCCATTCTTTGGTTACCCTTTCCCTTTCAGTAAAGCACTACGTTGTTTTGCCATAACGGGTTTAACAGAAGAATTAAGAATCTCTCATACTATAACAAAACTGATTAACATTAGTTCATCGATAGCTCTGAGCAGAGCTTGGAGTGTATCCTCCTCAATAATAGAAATTTACTTGGAAGAGTCCCAATAGTACACTCAATTTGTTTGTACTGTGGGACTGAAGACACAAAGAGAATTATTCACTGCTAACAATATCACCTGCACCGAAGGATTATATACATTTACCTTAAAATAATAATCTGCTTCCTCCATGGAGAAAGAGAGGGCACTTGTCATCCCTTAAATAACGCCCTTTTTGGCATTTTTATTGAAAAATACGTTTTGTCCCCTTCTCTGCATTTTTGTGAATTGACTACACTGGCAGCTTGTAGGCCAAAAGAAGATTATTTTTCTACCTCTGTATCATGCAACTTATAAAAGCTCTATCAGTTGAGATAATATTTTTCAAGAATATCACTTTAGCATACCCTAGCCTAGAATGAATACTTGTTTAGTCGATGATCCATTCGACATTCTTTTTGATTTTGTCATTAAGGAGTTGTCAAAGGACATGTTAACCAATAGGTCTAAGATAGAGCTTTGTTGGATATTGATTCTGTTTTTTAACATAATAAATCAGTGGTTTCATATTAGAGGACACTAAAAAGGCACAGATTGAACTTAAAATGAGAAATTCGAATGTGGCAGTAGAAGTTGCAATGGGAAGTCGATTAACATTTGAATGAGATGAGAAGTTTAGTAGATACGCAATATCATTTAGTCAATTCAAGATGGCCAAACGATTACGTTTTCCAGCGAAAGGGAATCTAATGAACATAAAGGCCATATAAGAAGGTTTGAAGGCAATTGTTAACCCTATAGAAGAAACTGGACTGGGTTATCAATTGAAAAAAAAAAAAAATGAAATTAATCACAATTCTGGTTTCGTGTATACATTTTTTGAATAAAAATTTTACGCTTCAAATTCTTTTTCATTTCTTTGCCCATAGAAAAATAAATTACACATTGACCCCACGAGATGACTTCTCTCTTTCAACGAGCCAATATGATTTTAAATGTTCTTATTTCTTATTGTGATTTTAATTAGTCTTATTTCAGAGTTCAGAGCAAACACATCTAAAAACTAAAATCGGATAACTTATGAACATTATTAAATCAGTGGATTTCGTAACAGCAATTGGCTTGGGATTATAGTGACGTATAATCCTGTCCTCTGTGTATCAATTAATTCGTTGGTGATAGACTTTTGGCGAGAAGTCGATATTTTTCTTGAAGCTTTTGGTGAATTTGAGATTGGATAATTACTGATTGGATATTTACTTTTCGTGAACTGGAATGTCAGAAACGGTGGTGAAGCTTAGCAGGTTCCATGGATCACTGGGCCAGCTTTCCATAGAGTTGATAGCCACTGCAGCCGTGGGCCTGCCCACGTAAAGATAAGTCTATTTCCTGCCTTTTTTCTTTTTCTTTTTCCTGCCTTTTCTTCGAAGCCGTGATGCCCTTGTTTCAGGATGATGACCTTGCCCTGGCAAGCTTTGCGAGATATCCTTTATGGCCAGTCAGAATTCTCCGTTCTGTCGCAGATAAAACTGGTCGATTTAAGTACCAAGTATTTTGCTACGGATCGCATGAAGTTGAAATGGTTTTGGAACAAAATTTAAAAAATTTCGAATCAAACAAAACCGAAGCTATGAAAAAAGTTGGAAAGGGAGTTAAAGGCGCTTTTGAGGAACTCGCTCTCAGCCCGCTTGTTTATAAAAATTCGGCTACAAGTTCAGATACTTCGGGGCTTATTGAGCGAACTCTTAAAAATGTAGCAGTAACAAAAGAAAATATGAAACAGACTATTGCGCAGAAAGTTAACGAAGCACTTAAAATTCACCCCTCGACCACACCATCCGCTGCTGAAATTGAACAAATAATTGGCGTAGTTCACGATGCGATAATATTGGAATTTACTCCGAGATTTGACAGGATTGAAAAAGACCTGAAAATATGTCAAGATCAACTGGAATTACTTGAAAATCGAGTTGCTAGAGTTGAAGCCAAGCTTGATGATGCTGACCAAGAGTTGAGACTGGATTCACTACTGTTCAATGGTGTCAAGCAACCCCCCAGTGTTGAAGTAAAAGATGCAACAATGAATATTATACTCAATAAGATGGCGTTCTTAGTTCTTGCTGATAGCGATGTTATATCTGTGCATAGGTTTCGGCTGAACTCTGAGCCGCTCTGATAAAATTGCTCCTGTTTTAGTGAAGTTTAAAGACCGCCACACAGCTGTGAAAGTTTTTGCTTGCAAAAACAAACATTGTGAACACGAAGATTTTTGTGGCGGAGAACCTAACAAAGAAAAAAAGAAAATTGTTGAATTCTGCAAGGGAAAAATACGGCAATAAGTTCGTGTGATCAAACCAAGGTCGGATCTATGTCCGTCCGGAGGATGCAACTTCTGCTCGTAGACTTTCGTCTCTGAATGACATTAAATAAAAAAAAAAACAAGTTTTTAAACTGAAAGTAAGGAGCGACATTAAAACTTAAATCGAACAGAAATTATTCCGTATATGAAAGGGGCTGCCCCCTCCTCAACGCCTCGCTCTTTACGCTAAAGTTTTTTATTTTAAAAAAAATAAAGTTGTGAGACAGAGTCAAACTTTAGCGTAAAGAGCGAGGCGTTGAGGAGGGGACAGCCCCTTTCATATACGGAATAATTTCTGTTCGTTTTAAGTTTTAATGTCGCTCCTTACTTTCAGTTTAAAAAACTTGTTTTTTTTTATTTAATTTCTGATCGTTTTTTAGTTAATACAGCTTTTATTTTGGCTCACCGTCATTGAATAAGTAAAAAAAATTTGCATAAAAATTTTATTTTTCTCTTGCTAAATGGCTGTCTCTAAATTTGGTTCTAACGTAATTTACAAATTAACTTACGTAACGAACTTCTATATTCGTATATTTTTCTTCTGGCAAAAAATACAAAGTTGCAGATTTTTGCAGATATGAGCTTGAAACCTATGTTATAGGGTTTTCTGATACGCTGAATCTGATGGTGTGATTTTCATTAAAATTCTTTCACTTTTAGGGGATGTTTCCCCCCTCTTTAAAAAATCAGGTAAATTTTCTCAGGCGCGTAGCCTTTGATGAGTAATACTAAACTTAATAAAATTCATATATTTAGAATCAGCATTATAAGCCCATTCTTTTGATACATTTATTGACATCAAAGTTCCGTTTTTAAAAGTTTCAATTACTATTGAGCCGTATCGCTTGTTTTTTTTATTGTTTTTTTTTTATTACGTATATGTTATTACGTATATGATGGGGTTCTCCCCTTAGTCAATACCACGCTCTTTACGTTAAAAGTTAAAAAAAATTTTAATTCACAAACCCCTGAATCACAAAGGCCGTTTAATTAGAATAGATGGCTGTTTTGAAAGCACTAAAAAAAACTGTAGCGTAAAGAGCGAGCTATTAACTTGGGGGAGAACCCCCTCATATACGTATTAATTTTTGTTCATTTTAAGTTCTAATGTTGCTTCTTACTTTCAGTTGAAAAAACTTGTTTTTTTAAATTTAATTTCTGATCGTGTTTTAAATAATGCTTGGAAATCCGGCACCCCCTTCATAGAAATGTCCCTTACCCCAAAGAAACATCCTCCACGGAAAGATTCTCCCGAGTAACCCCCTCCTCCAGCCCCCCCCACCAGAAAAAATTCTTCCTGAAAATGTCTGTATACTTCCCAATAACCGATACAATATGTAAGCAATGGGCAAAGTTCATAACTTGTAGCCCTTCCCCTGGGAACTGATGGGGATTAAGTCATCGTAAAAGACATATTTATTATATTTTCGACTATGCTGAACAAAATGGCTATCTCAAAATTTTAATTGGGTGACTTTGAGTAAAAAATGAGCTTGGGAGGGGGCCTAGTTGCCCTCCATTTTTTTTGGTCACTTAAAAAGGGCACTAGAACTTTTAATTTCCGTTCCAATGAGCCCTCCTACGATATTCTAGGAGCACTGGGTCAATACGATTACCCCTGAAAAAAACAAACAAACAAACAAACAAATAAACACGTACCCGTGATCTTTCTTCTGGCAAAAAATGTAAAATTCCACATTTTTGTAGATAGGAGCTTGAAACCTCTACAGTAGGGTTCTCTGATACGCTGAATATGATGGTGTGAATTTCATTAAGGTTCTATAACTTTTAGGGGGTCTTTCCCCCTTTTTTCGAAAATCAGCCAAATTTTCTCAGGCGCGTACCTTATGATGGGTAAGATTAAACTTGATGAAACTTATATATTTGAAATCAGAATTAAAATTTAATTCTTTTGATGTATCTATTGGTACCAAAATTCCGTTTTTTAGAGTTTCGGTTACCATTGAGCCGGGTCGCTCCTTACTTGCAGTTCGTTTACCACGAACTGTTTGATATTCGATCGTGATTGAGTGTCCTGTTTTTTTTTTTTTCTTTTTTGTTTTTTTGTTTTTTTTTGTATTTTAATTTTGAGTCTTTCTATGTGTTTATTTATTATTATTATTATTCAATTATTCCCATTTCCTTTTTTCCAGTTTATGTATGGGTTTTATCCCTAAGGAAGAAAACAAGATCGTGGCTTTTTATTTTACTTTCTTATTATGGTTAGTCTACTCCCAATACCTCGGTTAGAGTTGCTTGAAAAAAATTCGTTCTCACTTGACGATGTTTTATCACATCAGATAGGTCTCCATTTTCAAGATCGAGTTGATGAATGCCCAAAGCCACTCCGTCCTAGCCGCTACGTTCGTTTTGAAGAGTTTGGTCAAATTAAAAAAGGGATGAATAGTTTGTGTGTTGCTCAATGGAATTGCCACATAACGTCGGCTTTTGAAGAAATTGTTCAGTTTTTAAGTAATATTGATAGTGTGATTGATGTTTTGGGAATTTGTGAATCATTCTTGAGTATGTATAGTCTTCTCTCTTCCTACTCTTTTCCAGGTTACCAACTAATATCAAAGTCCCGGCAGTCAATGGGGCGCGGGGGACTTGCATTTTTGGTGAGAGAGGGATTGAATTTTAAGGAAAGGGAGGACCTTTATTTATGGAATGAAGGTAAGATTGAAATTCTTTCTATTGAGATTGAAATAGATAATGGTAAAAAGTTAATTGTTGGCCTGGTTTATAGACCCCCTGGTCTATAAACCAGGTTACCAACTAATATCAAAGTCCCGGCAGTCAATGGGGCGCGGGGGACTTGCATTTTTGGTGAGAGAGGGATTGAATTTTAAGGAAAGGGAGGACCTTTATTTATGGAATGAAGGTAAGATTGAAATTTTTTCTATTGAGATTGAAATAGATAATGGTAAAAAGTTAATTGTTGGCCTGGTTTATAGACCCCCTGGTGCTCATCCGGAGGAATTTTTTCAGGAGTTTGATCAGTTTTTAAGTAGGGCCCAGTCTAGTCGATCAGAGTGCGTTCTGGGTGATTTTAACTTTGATTTATTGAATTTAAAAAGTTTTAATTTAGAATTTTTAAATCTTGCATTATCTCATGATTTGTAGCCAGTGAATCTGATTCCTTCCCATATCACTGCTCAGTCGGCAACATTAATTGATAACATATTTGTTTCTTCTAATCTATTGAGGCAAGCATTCTGTGATGTTCTCCTTCAACCTGCTTCTGACCACCTCCCGATTGTTTGTATGATAAATAGTATTAAAACTTCGGCTAAAAACCTAAGTAAGAGAGTTTATAGAGATATGAGAAATAATGACTTGAGAAAGCTGAAAGAGCAAGTTACTACTATAGCATGGGATGAAGTTAGCGAAGAGCAAAATGAAACTACAGCGTTCGACAGGTTTATGAATATTCTCTTACTGGTATTTGAGGTGTCTTGTCCTCTGAGGAAAATGAGGAAAAAGAAAAATGAGCCAAGAAAGCCATGGGTGACCACAGAATTGCTTGAAATGATGGAAATGTGAAACCAGCTTTTTGAAAAATATTTGCAGAGCCCGGGAAATGTGAGTTTATTTCAAGAATTTAAGCGAGTGAGAAACAAAGTTAACCATAAGCGTCGCAGCAAGAAAAAAGCATATTATGCTTCTGCTTTTGATGGTAAAAGTGGTGATGCAAAAGAAACCTGGCGACTAATAAATGAGGTTTTAAAAGGGAAGACTAATGATAATGATGGAGTAAAGAGTCTGTTGGTGAATGGAAGTGAAATCACTGATAAACAGGAAATGGCAGATGAATTCGGAAAATATTTCACGAACATAGGCGCAAGTATTTAGGAAGAAGTAGCTAAAAAGCCTAGAAGACATCTGGAGAAGTCCTTTATTGCTAATCGAGGCGAAGGGCGCATTTTTTCGTTCGAGAAATGCACAGCAAAGGAGATCGACAGCAGAGTGAAAGGACTGAAGTCCTACTCGGCCGGAACAGATGGACTTAATCTTAGAGCTGTAAATGCTATCCTAGTTTATATATTACCTTGTCTAATTGATTTGATAAATATATCACTCCAGACCGGTGAATTCCCTAGTGGCGTTAAACTGGCAAAGGTAATACCATTGTATAAAGAGGGCAACAAACAAGAACTATCGAATTGGCGACCGATTTCGTTATTACCTATTTTTTCTAAAGTTTATGAAAAGATAATTCACAGGAGACTTTATGAATATTTGGATAAACTAGGTATATTGTATGACAGCCAATTTGGATTCCGCAGTAAACATTCTACTAGCCATGCTGTTCACCCTCTTCTGGATGTAGTCAATGGAGCTTTAGAAAAAGGTTTTATTCCTTTAACGATCTTTGTCGACTTCAAAAAAGCCTTCGACACTGTGGATTTTGAGTTGTTGCTGTGTCGCCTATCTAGTCTGGGGATAAAAGTTGTTTGCTTGGATTGGTTTAAATCATATTTGTATGGAAGGTCAACTAAAGTAATGCTAGGTGACATCGTTAGTGGAGTCTATCCTGTAAAATGTGGAGTTCCACAGGGCTCAGTCCAGGGTCCGTTACTCTTTCTCGTATACGTCGATACTCTGAGGTTCTACATGCCTGAAGCAACTGTTACAGCATTTGCAGATGATACTGCTTTGACGATTTCTGCACGGTCACTGAAAGAACTAGTGGATAAAGCAAACCGAACGCTGGAAAACCTTTTGGTCTTTACCTCCTTGAGTTACCTTGCTGTTAATACTTCTAAGACAAATTATATGATTTTTAGTACGGTAGGAAAAATTGTAAATAGTGCTTCTATAGTATTTGAAAATTTGTCGCTTTCACAGGTTTTTTAAAATAAATATTTAGGATTTTATGTTGATAATAATTTTAGTTGGAAGAAACACATAAATATGATCTTTTCTAAACTTGCACGAGGTCTTGGAGTGATGCGGCGTTTGAAACACGTGTTACCTTTAACTGTTTTAAGAAATATATATCATACTGTTTTTCATCCTTTTTTTGTTTATGGTTGCTGTATTTATGAATCTAATTTTCTTCAAATATTAAAAGACTGCAGATTCTTCAGATTAAGGCACTTCGAGTACTGGGTGAGTTTGTTTAGTATGAGCATACGCGTGAATGTTTTATCAGTTTTAGAATTTTAAATGTTCATCAGATCAAGGACCATCAGGCGGGAGTGTTTACTTACCAAGTGCTTAATAGATTATCTCCAGAATATTTTAGAGATTTTTTTAAGTTTAATTCTGATTATCATCATCATAGGACTAGAGGTCGTGGAAGCTTAGTCTCAGAAGTAAGGAGTACGAGTCGATCTAGTTTTGCAATTAGAAATTACGCAGTTAGTTTGTGGAATGGTTTCCCGGAGAGCATTAGGGAGTCAGAAAACCAGTTTCAGTTTAAAATTAGATTAAAAAAGTTTTTGTTGGGTGGGAATTTTTTTTTTTTTTTTTTTTTTTCGGGAGAGTTAAATTGTATTGCATGGTATGAAAAGAGTAGGAAGAGTGAATGAGTTTGGTTTATGATAAAAGGTTGTGTGACGCTGCTCAAGCCACAATAGTGGCTTAATAAAACGTCTTACCATTTCTGGTAAAATAATAATACGTTCTTACCATTTCTACGTTTGTTGATAATGTTATTCAAAAAAATGTGGTAAATGCCAGTTAAGTATGATGTAATTATTAGTTGAAAATAAAATAAAAGTCATCTCATCTCATCTCTAAATGATGCGAGAGAGATATATAAAGAAGAAGACCTTATTATATACATTGTCAGCAAAATTTTGTTTTCTTCCAAGTGCAGCAGTGAAATATGCCCGGGTGTCCACGTCTATATTTCCGTATTTGTATATTCATCACAATTTAGAGGGTTTTTAGTGTTTTAGTTGTCACTATGATAAACGTGAACGATGGGAAACCCCTGAGTGATTATATATATATATATATATATATATATATATATATATATATATATATATATATATATATAATATATATATATATATATATATAATATATATATATATATATATATATTATATATATATATATATATATATATATATATATATATATATATATATATATATATATATATATATTATATATATATTATATATATATATATATATATATATATATATATATATATATATATATATATATATATAATATATATATATATATATATATATATATATATATATATATATTTAGACATTTTGAGACAATTTGCTGTCTTTTCATATTGCGGTCTTTTCAAAGATATTTGATTATTAAAGCAAGTCCGATTTCTAACAGCGATATCTACTAAGCTTGCTTTAAACTTTTGGTGTTCTTTTTTAAGGCTTTTGGATTGTTGTAATCTCATGATAAAAAATATACAAATATTTTTGCAATTACCAGCCACCGGGCCCCAGCACTTGGCACGCTTCTATATATAGATTCTCATTGTCGTTTGTCTTCTAACCGCATAACATTTTGTTGTCTTTTTATACTGAAGTCTTTCAAAGATATTTGCTTATTAAAGCAAGTTCGATTTCTAACAACGCTATCTACTAAGCTCCAAACTTTTGTTTATCTTTAAGGTTTTTGAATTGTTGTAATCCCTTGTTAAAATAAATAAAAATATTTTTGCAACTACCAGTTTTTTGCTCTTTATGCAATTTAATGTCTTCTCATACTGTCGTCTGTTCAAAGATATTTGATTATTGAATCTAGTCCGATTTCTAACAACGATATGTACTAAGCTTCAAACTTTTGGTTTTCTTTTTTAAGGTTTTTGAATTGTTGTAATCCCTGGTCAAAATATCCAATCATTTTTTGCAATCCATTATCCTATGACATAACTACTTCTCACAAAGGTCACTTCGAGCTTTGAAGGGATTTATCCACTAATAAATAAAGAAGCAGTAAAGCTACGAAAACCAGTGGCAATATGATGCTGATTGGCGTGATTTTACTCCTTATATGACTTTGGAGTAGTAAACATAAATTGAACATAACTTGCATAATTCGATAAATTATTACTAGCGCTTACTAGTGTCCCATTTATGTACATACTAATTTGCTTAAAAAACAGTGCAATAGGCAATGTTCATAAAACAGCCCTCCCACAGGCACTTCTTGACCGCTAAATTTAAACCAATAAATGTAAATGATAAACCTATAAAATGATCTCCATTAGGGAAACATCTGGAAATGAACACTTCCGGACAAAGGTTGTTGTTGATAAAACTGTTCAAAGTGGCAATATAGCCCGGCAAAGTAACTACTAGGGCCATAAGCATACATTGTAATTCGCCCCCTTGTAATAATCCAATCCCTGTTCTAATTGTCATGGGCTTATAGCAGAAACGAAACGGTCAGTATCGGGACACACAAATGTAATTCTTATTTTGCTACTAATCCAGATATGAAGCGTTTACGGGAACATATTTGGAACGTCTTATATTGCAATGGTGAACATTTTTCTCTATGGTTTTTCCTTCTACAACTCGTAAAGTGGGGGCAGTACTATCATCAGCTCTGGAAGGCTCTATGAATTATGCATAAACAAATATACAGCTGTCTGAGGAGAAGCTCGGTACATAGTCATCATAAGTTGAATGATCCTTCCCACTAAAATTTTCAGCTTTAATTGTTTTAAGTTTAAAACCAGGGAAATTTTCTGATTTGTCATTGAGGATAATTCTTTCATTCACACTATGGTCAAAAATGTGAATTCTTTTTTGTTCCAATGAATAGTTAAACATGAAAACACCTATCGTCCAGCTTGTTACCTTTCTATTGATTATTCAAGAATGATTCATGTTGTTATATTCTTTGTAGGTATGACGGAATAGGGGTACTCAATGGAATGAAAAGTTCCAAACATTCCTTACTGGGGCAAGATTTCGACTCTTGTTGATAGCAGAGCATCGCCAAGAGTGGAAAACCGTGTTGTGATCAAGATGGACCCAGGATTGCAGAAAGCCTCCATTCAACTGGCAGTACCAGAGACTTCTTGTTGTCCGGTTCTGAGCCGGGTTAAGCGTTCTGTGTGAAATTGAGAAGATATATTATTCCCCATCCTGCATTAGTTCTGGGACCACTGCGTTCCCTGAGGCCGTAATAATTTCAGTGATTTAAAGAATATGAAAATTACAACTTTGAATGCTACAATGTTAAAAATAAGAATATCATATCGACATCTTGACTAAATAATTCAAACGCTTCAAACTGGACTTATATGAGTTTCAGAAACTCATATTCCAGCAGTAGGAAACATGAAATTAAGTGATATAGAATTTATTAACTCGCGCAAGAAGTATGGGGTGCATAGTTAGGGAGTAGGGCTCATGATGAATAAGGAAGCGGCTAAATCTTGTTTAGGTTGGGAAGATATTAACAATAGAATGCTAGTGGTTCATTTTATGACTAAAAAGTACACGGTGTCAGTCGATGCTGAAATAGTTCAAAGGTTAAATAACTATGCCTCAGGGACTGACCCCCCTCCCCAGCCTCCGAGGCAAGGACTATAAGTTATGCAAGTGCCCTATTACTAACAAATAATGCTAGGTCTCCAAGGTATGCTGCAAAAGCCTAAAACCTACTGCGTCATTTGCGCTTTACTGAAAACAAATTATATTATAAATATTTTCTTTTATACTTACAAAATTGAAAATAAAAATAAAAATCAGAGAGAAATAAAATCTTGAATTGCGGGGTTTTCAGCAGTTAATATCATTATATGTCAAATATTCAGTTCAATTTTATTAGTTCTTTCCAACGAATGTTCAAGTTACTTTTACAGTTAGGGAAGGGTGAAGAAGGAAGTAGCTAAACTCTTGTTTGTAGTGATTTTTGTTCGTTTTAAGTTTGAATTGAATATACAATTTAAGTTTTACTCGTTTTAAGATTTCGTCGTTGTCAAACGGAAACCACATATCTTCTTTTCTTTTAAATTTTTCAAGAGGTGAAAAAACAACAACTTTTATCCTATTAGTTGTTACGATGTTGAAACCTTTACAATAGATAGTCAACATTGTATGGCGGATCCCATCGGAAGAACAATAAACAACTTGACTAAAGCAGTTCTAACAGAAAAGCCGATGCGTGTTTTTCGCTTGACAAAATCCCTAATAGCCTCTGGCAGAGTGTCAAGACGAAAAAACGTATCTTGGGAACTAATGCAGTTTAGCTTTACTGTTTTTATCCAAATTCGACAGATTTTAAATCACTTATCAATAGGCTATTCTTCAGACGATTATCCATTTTCTTTGCCTTCATTTGTCTCAAGAAGGGTCTCTTAAGTACCCTTTGAAGTTTTCAATAATTCGTATTCGTGAAAGAGTAGCTGTGAAATCGCCTTCTTCTTGCAAAGGGCTACAATGTCTCTCTTCTTCACTTCTGAAATAGGTATTTCTGCTGTATAGACTGCCTTTAGCACATGTTTCTCGTAGCAAAGTTCAAACTACCTTTCATCTATTTACGTGGCTGGTGTGAAACTTTACAATCGATGATTTTTTAGTAAACTTTACCTGCCTCAGTCTACCCCACAGAAGTTTAAGTTTGTTTGTATCCCGCAAGGTAGATGGGATGCTGGTGTTTTGAGCTGCCTATCTGTCTACAAAATCCTTGAAGGTCACTACTTTGACAATGTACGGAGCTGAGTTTATTCTTGCAGTTCGGATTAGTGTCATCCATTGACTTGGTGCATATACTGTGATTCCTCTTACATTGTTTTCAACCATAGAATGCATACTGTGAATAATACAGTTTCGCTAATGTGAATAATACATTCGCTAAAGCAATCATTAGCGAATGGGCCAAAGAAGGAAAGTCACCTCAATGTTCTGTATACTTTTACACTGCTGAAGAATTGAAAAAAAAGCATCGCAAGCATTTGGCAGTCTCTGTTTTGACAACCACAGAAGTAATAGGATAGACTTAATGTCAAATTCTCTAATCCACCGAGACAGACAAGTCACAATTTCATTTTACCCTGGGTTTCTGCTCCTCTGCTCCCAGAAGATTCCTAAGACACATTTTCATAAACTGTAAAATTGTAGCAAGCATATTAAAAAAAAACAATAAACATTCCCTCTGTATGGTTTTTCTAGATCAAAGTATGCACCAGCGTGACACTTGTCAGCTTCAGCCCGTTGGCGGCTGGCTTCCATGTACCATCTGTTTGTGTCTTTTCTATTATGTGATTCATGTATGCCTACTTTTAACTTTCTGTCATATTCTGATCAGAAAACACCCTTTCACAGAGCACGCATTTATCCTTCCTGGGTTTGTCGAAGCTGAGGTCAAACTCGTTGAGAATATTAATGAAGGTTTCCCGCAAAGGGATGGGCTTTTTAATTTTTCTGCAGTGTTCAGTGTACAACCAGAATAAGTTCGACTTTTTTTAAGTTTTAAGGCATATACTTCTTCGTTGTAGAAGAACGCCAGTAATGGGATTCCACAGCAGGTAAGTCTTTTATCCACTTTCTTGAATGCTTCTTCACATCCCTTTGTATTTTATTCGGAGGGTTTGATTTCTTATCCTATCTCCGAAAAAATCCCAAGTTATTGTCCAAAATCCTCAAGATCTAGGGTTGCACAAACATTTTTTAGACAATTTTTCTTCTTATTTCCATCATCATGGGGCATATAATATCTTACAGTGTTCTTCTTTCTTCTTGTTTCTGCTTTCAAAGTTTTCTCTGAAACAGGTTCAGAATGAGAGTGGACACACAACCAATCTTTTTGTTGAATTTTATTGCCAAGCCCCCAAAAGTAAGAAAAGATTTTTTTTTTTTTTTTTTTTTTTTTGTACATCTGAGAAAGTTTTGCAAAACTTACAACTTAATTTTTCTGAAAGACAAGGTTTTAGCCTGATTTTTCTTGCTTTAGTTCCACCTCCACCTTTTCTCAGTTCTTTTCATACTCTTTTGTTAAATCTCTCAAGACCTTTCTTTCCTTGTTTTTATTTGAACCCTTTTTTTTTAAGTGGAAGACCTTCCTCACTTTCTTAAGCAGATTCAAACACAAGGTCTAGGCAAGGAGCTTCTTCCTCCTCTAAGGTTTCCTCTCTGAATTCTTTTGGACCAGTTGTGTCTACTTCCTTACTTTCTGAATCAAAGGCTTAATTTCAGGTACCTTCGCCACTCGAAACAATAGCTTCAGCTAAATCTAAGTTTACTTCAAGTAAATCTTCAAAGTTCGTGTCTCCCAGCTGAGGTGGTTCGGCTTTGTCTTCTTCACTGGAAATATAGTCAGATCCTGATGAACTGTGGCTCAAATCCTCAGAGACTATATACATAGCTTACCGAACTATGCGCTAATTAACGTTAGAAATTCTGTAGGAACAATAACTGTCTGATCTATGATTGTACTGTTGTTCCTTCACTGCTAACAATTCTTTTCTCTTGGAAGCAATATATGCCGTGAGGAGGCAGAGACAAGATACATGGTTTCCACTTGAAATCCTTCCATGCTAATCCGAGATCCGTTGTTTCCACCATCTCTTTATCTCCCACTCTATGAGTTGGAGGCAATCAAGAAACACACCATTCGACGCAGAATTTTTCAGTGAGTAAAACTGTGTTAAAAAGTTAAAATCACAAATTTGACCAGATACGTGGTTTCCACTTGACACTGACGATTTATTTATTCATTTATATTAGTAGCTTTTGTATGTTTGTTTGCTATGATTGTTCATTTAATTTCTGATCGTTTTGAGTTTGAATTAATACAGGAATTTACTTCAATTGGTCTTAAGTTTAATATGGCTCTTTATTTTTCTTTAAAAAACTTCTTTTTCGAATTTTTTTTTTTTATTAATCATAGGCAACACAATGGCGCTGCTTAAGTAAATACCGATGTGGCACAATGTATTATTTTTTTTTCACCAATGCACTTCGTATAGAAAGGATCTTACTCGACTAAAATTTTAAAATTCTAGCGCCGATTTTAAGAGTCAAAAGTGATTAGAAGGCAACCAGCACCCTCGCACACCCATTGATTTCCCAAACATATCCAATAAAATTTTGTGATAACCATTTTATTCAGCATTGGTGAAAGGTCCAGAACCTTGGGTAAGGGCTGTAAATTACGCAATTCAACCATTGTAAAATAATTTAAACTGTAAAATTTAAACTGCATATGCAAATCAAGCTAAAATAAACACAAAATCTTTACTATTAAAGAATAAATAAAACCCAAAGCGAACAGAAATTAAATAAACAATCATAGCAAATAAACATACAACAGGTACTAATATAAATGAATAAATAAATCTTAAAACGAGTATAACTTAACTTATTTAGGAATTTGGTTTTAATTTTTGACTTTTATTGAATTTTATTTATCTTTTAATTTTTGTTTTTCTTTCTTTGGTTTTGTTGGCTCTCCGCTTTTTTTTTTGTTTTTTGTTTTTTCTTCGGCACTTTCCTCGATTATATTATTTTGTTCGCGCTGAAGAAGAGAGGCGGTTGCTCTCTCGAAATATTTGCTTTGTGTGTTTCTTCAGTATTTTCTTTTGTCCTTTAAAAACCCATTTTTGATCGTTTTCTTTCTTTATGTTACATTGAATATGCAAATCAAACTTGAAATTAACAAAAATCCCTACAAACAAGAGTTTGGATCCTGCCCCCTTTCCTAACAGTAAAAGTATAAAGCCTATTGCGTTATTGGCACTTTACTGAAAACAAATTACATTAAAAATATTTTTCTTTGTATTTATTACAACATTTAAAATAAAATTAAAATTACAGAAAAATAAAATATTGAACTGATGAACTTTCAGCAATTAATATAATTATCTATCATGTACTCAGTTTAATTGTATTACTTCTTTCCACAACTGTTCAAGATATATATAGTTTTCGCTACAAACAAGAGTTTGGCTACTACCTGTTCGCCTAACTGTAAAAGCCTAAAGCCTACTGCATGTTTGAAGCTTTACTACAACAAATTATATTAAAAGACAAGTTAGAATGTTTAAATATTCACCCTTGTTGGAATTAATTCCGTGAAGGAGGGGGAATGCCCCTTCCTCATCCCCACCTTTACCTCATGGTCGTAGAAACTTCGGAGGATGCTCATTTGATCAGAAATTTAGAATTATGGAAATTGAGGATTCAGAAACTGAGAATTCAGTTACAGGGGTTCAGTTGCTTGGGGTTCAGTTACATGGTGGTTCAGTTGCAATGGAACCTTTCCTTCTGAATTGTATCTTTTATTTTTTTACTTTATCAGATTTTTTACCATCTAACTTAATTTTTTGAGTTTTATGAATAGTTTGCTCGAATTCATTCATCCGGTATTTTGTTGTTTTTATTAACTGAAAGCGCTTATTCACTGTCTTTATTTACCCTCACACTGGAAGATCTAGAGATAAACTCGACGTAATAGAATAAACCCGATTGCGGTTCTGAAATCGGTATACCTATTTTAGTCTGAAACGGCTCAAAAACCGAACTCAACAAAATTTATGTCAAAATTATTCCCCTGAAACGATCTTTTTAGGTTTTCTGGTAAGATCGGTATGGGGAATTGTCAAAACCATATAGGAGTCTCTTCATAAAACAATTGAAGTTAAAACAGTTGGTTTAAAAAAAAAGATCAGTTCAAAGATACAGCTTGAACTAGTATAACATGAGACACATAAAGGCAAGGAAACGCTTATTATAACTTAGGTGCTTCCTGAGGAGAAACCAACCTGGCATTGAAAAAGAGAATATGTGGGTGAGATATACAGCTAAAATCTGGTCTATCCAAGGTCAAAAACAGGCACCTAGAAATACAATATTGGTCTTATGAGTGCATTTATCCATACAAATTAAGGGTATTATTCCCATTTGAAAGTTGTTTTTTTTTGGGGGGGGGGGGCAAGAAGGATGCATTCTGTCAACATTTTTTTTACGAGACCTCTGGTCTGATCGCTTAGTCATGCCTAGATTATATGCAAAAAACAGAAAAAAAACAACAACAAAAACAACAAAGTAAATAAGCTTCCAAAAATTTCATTGCATAATTTACTTTCCGAGAAATCTTCAAAAGCAGAAACGTAACTACTTGCGGCATTATTTAAACAACAAAAGCCAGTGTATAAACTACCTATCTGGGTCAACGAAAATATTTTGAAACCAATTTGGTGGATATATTTTTGATAGATCAAATTATAATATTATTTGAGCTTTTATTTAAGAATTCATTAGCGTCTTGTGGGAAGTCACTGTTCCTTTCCTTCCTCAGTGCTTAAGGCAATCTTTGGGCTTATTGAAACAGTCTTGGAACTACTAAAGAAAAATACTCACTATCTGCTATATCTGGCATGCTCAGTAGAAGTTCAGGTCGAGTGAGAAGATTCAGCCCTCTCTAATTCTCCTTTTTTATCATCTAAAAAAAAAGAAAAATAATGGACTTCGGAGTTTTTAATAAAGGAGAAGAGCCTGAAATACCTGATATTGAATAAAAAATTCTAACATTGTCATTTGGTGGGAAAAGCCATCAAAGCTCTGTGGCTACTTTTGCTCCATACACCAAAATGTTTTGATGACATGAGCCATTGATTTAAATGCTAAGCTTTGAGTTGATAAGGTTGTGCACACTTCATCTAGACTGCACACTCTGAGCAGACTCAGAATGCTAAAGCTGTTGTTGCCAGTACACTAAGCGCCTAAAAGAAGAAGTTAGAGATTCTGTACGTCATAAAAAAAGGTGCTTTGTCTTGCAGACCAGCAAAAACTAGATATGAGCTACACCTTATGGGACAAAGGCAGGAAAAACCCAAAAGAGAAAAGCTTGAATCTAAGAGTAAAGCTGCAGAATTTCCAGTTAAGGAGATGGCCCAAAGGAAGCAGGAGATGGCAGAGCTAAAGTCCGTTGCTTCACAGAAAGAAAGAAAAAGAAATCAGATATGATCTTGTGAAAACGACCGATGAATGTTTAAAGGAAAGAACAGATGGGAAGAGCTTTGTGACCACTGATTTGGCTCAGGGCATCTTAGAAGCATCCCCGGAAGTAGCTGGTTCTGAAAAAAAGAATTTGCCGATGCAGCTGAATCAGTCAAAGTACTTGTTCTGACGAGGAAATCAGCACTGATTCATGCCATTTAAAAGCACAACAAGCAACGAGAACAACAAGCATAACTCCTACTACTATAATTACTGTTATTACGACTACTGCTATAACTACTACTACTATGATTACTACTAAAACACTACGATCCTTCAAGTTCTACTCATACGACTACTACTGCTACGAATACTATTACTAGGATTACTGCTGCTATGACTGCTACAACAACAACAAAAGGGCTACTACTGCAAATACTACTGCTGCTGCCACTACGACTGTTATTATTAGGACTACTACTACTACGGCTACTACTTCTACTATTACAACTACTACTACTAAGACTGTGACTACTATTACTCTAATAAGGTTTCAATGCGATATTTTTTTTCAAGGCTACTTTGTTTTGAAGAACTTGTTATAAAAACTTCAGAAGGAGCTCATTCTGTTGGAAATTGATGGGTTTAATGCCCTTTTTAAGAGTCAGAAGTAATTGAAGAGGGACCAGCCCCCTTGCAACGCCCCTTTTCAATGCCCTCCCGCAAAGACATCCAATCAAATTTATGGGATAGCAATTTTGTTCAAAATAGTTGACAGGTCCGATAACTATGCCTCTGGTGATGAAATGACCCCCAAAGTCTTTGCTGAACTAAACCAAAGACACTATGTGCATGCAGGTTGTCAAAACATCATATCAACAATATTTAGGGAATGGCTTAGGGTATTAAGTCAAAACTTTCGGTACATGTTGAGGAGGTTATTAAACTCACCAAAAGACACTATGTGCACACTACTACAATTTACTACTTTTACTATGATACTACTACTACTACTACAACTACTACTGCTACTACGTCTACACTACAACTACTACTAACGGTACTACTAAAAGCACTACTACTACTACTGCTATGGTTATAGCTACAACACTACTGCCACTACAAACTGCCTATGTACTAAAAGTAGTAATACTTTTAGTACTACTACTACAACTAGACATGGAATAGGTGCAACACATCAGTAACAGAATAAGGTATAAAGTTGAAACTTTCAGGGAAAGTTGAAGGGGGGTACAAACCAAACGAAAAGGCACTATGTGTATCCAAATTGTCAAAATAGCATCTGTGCAATATCGCAGGAACAGCTAAGGATATTACATTGGGACTTCTAAGGATGTTGAGGAGGATGTTGAACTAAATCAAAAGACATTATGTGCCATATGGTCAAAAGGACGTATCTGCAATTAGACCCAGGCACCGCGCCGGCGCGTGCATCGAACGCCGCCGACGAAAGGCCCGGCCGAGTGCCGCTGAAGTGTCATAACACCACCGCTGGCCGAAGCGGCGGCATTCCGCTGACTTTTTTTCCTGCCTTAGAAATCAAGTGAGGTTTTTAGAATTAAACAAAGAAGTGCGCACACAAATAGTTTGTAAGAATTCCTTGTGCTTCCAGGGTGAGTCTTTTGGAACAGACACCAGATTAAATTCCAGGTGGGAACTTGACATTTAAGGACCTCCATTTCAAGACACCTTGGTATAGCAAAGAATCAATATTTCTTGGGTCCTTGCCATAGGAATATGTTTAGAAATGCCGAGGTTTTGATTCCGTGACATAGCAGGGTTACTTGAAACGAGAGGTTCTGAAAACTCTCAAGTTCGTAACTGTTAAATTCTGAATTTAACATCGAGGACAATTAATGTGTTTCCTTATTTGTCATAAATCCGATGGAGGTGTAATAACTAGGAACAGACTAGGAGGTGTCTTATTACATGAGAGGGGCCTATTTCAGATATCAACGGAAATGCACGGTGGTTCGATTATACGGGGGTTCAGTTACACGGTGGTTCAGTTACACGGTGTTTCAGTTACAGGGGTTCAGTTGCTTGGAGTTCAGTTACACGGGGGTTCAATTACAATGGAACCTTATTTAGCGCATTCTGCTTTTTTAGGGTACATTTCCACCGTCTCTGCAGCAGTTTTTATCACAAACAGGCTCAGTTTAGTACTCTTCTTGTTGCCTAGTTCTTCTCGCAGATTTACTTTACCTAGGCGATTCTCAACAGCAGGTCAGAGGTCTCCTGTTTATCAATCAATTCTATTATGCAATTTCTTCCCTTTTGATGTCCCTTTATCTCTCTCTGCAAAGGCAGTTTCTCGTCGGGTTTTCAAGTCAAGTAATTTTTGTTCCTTGTTTTTTTTTATTCTATCCCATTATATATGTATCTCTTATCTCTTTTATTCTATATATATGCATCTCTGTCCTTGTTTTATTCCACTGTTTTATTGTTGTATGTTTTTTAGTGTTTTCTAAAAGTTCAGTGCTTTATTATTGTATTGTGTGGCCCACTACAAGCCAAGCTTCTTGGGTCATGTAACCTTCTTATGTTTGTTATTGCTTTTTTATCTTTCTTTTAGTATTAATAAATGATTGATTGATTGATTAATATTTAAATAGGCTGGCTATAAGATTGTGGTCAACCAATCTCAACTATCTGCATCGGGTCCAAGATAAAAGAACCCGCTGTCCTTATTTAGGGAAGATACATTTTAGTCAAAACATTTGTCCAAGATCACATACTGTCCAAGTACTGGGGTTTTTTACCCTATATCCTCTTTCATGTAGCAGATATGATGTGGTTGTTCCAGCAAATTTCACATAGTACCTCTCCCACTACTCATAGTCGTCACACAGACCTCTCTAGTAAGTTCTACCTTCTCCCTAATGGTCCTCATAGATGACTTTTGCAAAATTGCCAACTGCAAACCAAAACAAAACTACGTTCATATTCCTTTTTACTTACTTACCCAAGAGAACTGTCTGCGTTGTCACCAACAGTCACTGTTTGAACCTTTTCAGTTTCATTTTCAACCCTCAGTGCTGTCTTCTCACCAAATCTCTTCACAGCCTGCTTCTTTGTTTTCCTTGCTTTTTTTCGCTTCTATTCTTTCTTTTACACCTCTTCTTTGCGTTCCTTGTAGCAAAGGCAGCTTCAATCTTGACCTTCACTGATGTATCAGTGAGCACCTTTGTTCTGTCCTCCTTTCTTCCTTGAAGCATTTTGCTTTCTTGGTGTTGCTGGGATGTGGTTGAACTTGTTCAGGGGGGACTATCCTATTTCACAATGGCTGCAAAATCACAGGGCGTACTGAAAACACTGTGTGAGAGGATGGCAGCACAAGTTTGGATGGGACTGGAGTTAGAACCTCTGATGAGCTTGACAATTTGCCCCTAGCTTCATTGGCTAATAAAAAAACCAAAACATTTGGTTGGTCTGTGTTCAATAGCACAGATCTTCATTATCAAAACAATCTGATTTGAAAGAGGATATACCTTCCAAATCCCTTCTGGATATGTGATGATATGAAAGATAAGGAGAAAGATTTTCCTACAAACCCAGCTGTGATGCAAATGGTGACAGTTCTCCTCGATGGTGATGATTGCTCGATGAAAAAAATACTACTGATTTTGATAATACTACTACTACTGCTATGGTTATAGCTACAACTATTGCCACTACAACTGCTAGTACTAAAAGTAGTAATACTTTCAATACTACTACTACAACTAGTGCAATTGCTACAACTCCTACTATTATGACAACTGCTTCTACTACTACTACTATGACTACTACTAATACGACTACTATTGCTTCAACGACTAATGCTACTACAACTACTACTACTACTACTACTACTACTGTACCACAACTAACACTACTACTGCTATGACTATTACTACTTGTCCATGTATACCATTCTACTTCTTTAATTTTGACTATTACTGCTGGTATGACTATCCTACTGCGACTACTACTATGACTACTAGGACTACTACTGAAATGTGCATTCAGGTTGTAAACATGGCAAAGGTGCAACACCTTAGGAACAGAATAAGGTATAAAGTTGAGACTTTCAGGGAAAGTTGAAGGGGATTAAAAACCAAACGAAAAGGCACTATGTGTATCCAAATTGTCAAAATAGCATCTGTGCAATATCCCAGGAATAGCTAAGGATATTACATTGGGACTTCTAAGGATGTTGAGGAGGATTTTGAACTAAATCAGAAGACATTATGTACCAGATGGTCAAAAGGACGTATCTGCAATTAGACCCAGGCGCCGCGCCGGCGCATGCATCGAACGCCACCGACGAAAGGCCATGTCGAGTGCCGATGAAGTGTCGTCACACCACCGCGGGCCGAGGCGGCGGCATTCCGCTGACTTTGGATTAATTTGAGCCAATTCTTTATTGCGTCAACCGTAATGTTGGAGCTTTTCTTTTCTCCTGTAGTCAAGGATTTCAATTTTCCTGCCTAGGAATCAAGTGAGGTTTTTAGAATTAAACAAAGAAGTGCGCACACAAATAGTTTGTAAGAATTCCTTGTGCTTCCAGGGTGAGTCTTTTGGAACAGAAACCAGATTAAATTCCAGGTGGGAACTTGACGTTTAAGGACCTCCACTTCAAAGACACCTTGGTATAGCAAAGAATCAATATTTCTTTGAGTCCTTGCCATAGGAAGATGTTTAGAAATGCCGAGGTTTTGATTCCGAGACATAGCAGGGTTACTTGAAACGGGAGGTTCTGAAAACTCTCAAGTTCCTAACTGTTAAATTTTGAATTTAACATCGAGGACAATTAATGTGTTTCCTTGTTTGTCATAAATCCGATGGAGGTGTAATAACTAGGAGCAGACTAGGAGGTGTCTAATTACATGAGAGGGGCCTATTTCAGACATCAACGGAAATGAATGGGAAGGAAACTACAAATGTAGGTCTCCTTAATCACCATCTCAATAGTTACATCTGTTATACCACCTGGAAGATTAATTTCTCTCTACTTACGCTGTCTAAATTTTCTTAGTAAGTATTTCATTATTTTGAATATTTCACCCATATACAATGATCACGGACAGTTAATAGTAGAGGCTAATTGTAATTGCAAATTTTTAGCTTGAGTCTAATCTTGGAAAATAGGCTACTGCCCAATCTTGGACAAAGGATCTTAAAATTGAAGTATCTCAATCCTGGGCAGATTCAATCACTGACATGTGTTGTGAAAAAATAGCAATCACTCTACAGAGTTTGTGAGAGTTAATCTGGACAAGGGGTTATGTGTATAGGGTCTATTTCTTGACTTTTCAAAGGCATTTGATATAGTCGACCACTCTGTTCTTCTGTCTAAACTATCCTTATTTGGAGTGCATGGAGTCCCTCAACAATGGTTAAGGTCTTACCTCTCAGGAAGATCTCAGCATGTTTCGGTTAATGGTACTTCTTCCTCTACTTTGCCTATTTTGAAAGGTGTCCCACAAGGCTCTGTGCTTGGACCACTTTTATTTTTAATCTATATCAACGATCTTGTTGATGGTCTTCAATCCCATGTGCACCCTGTTCTTTTGGCTGACCAGAGTAACTTTTTCACTGCTGCAGAGGATCTGCCATCTGCCACTTCCGTAGCTCAAGGTCTTCTTGATAAAGTAAAGGATTGGTGCTGGTCAAATGCTATGGCTCTTAAAAGCCAGAATAGTGCCATTGTATGTTTCAGGACCCCTTATTGTATGAGTGACGTACAGGAGACAATCATCCTGACTTATGGGAGTGATACTATACCGCAAGCTCCTATGGTGAAATTTCTTGGTGTGTATCTTGACTGTTTTTTTTTTTTTTTCTTTTAAACCCCATATAAATCACACCCGTTCCCTCACCCTCCACCAGTCTTCAATATAGCACCGGGTTAACTAATTTCTTCCCCCAGATGTTATGTTTTCTCTTTATTATGCGTTTATTTTTTCTTATCTTTCTTATTACTCCTCTGTCTGGGGTAATACTAACGAATCTCTTCTCCCTCAGCTATACCCTTCCTCTGATCTGCATAATGATACTGGAATAGCCCCAATGGACTGTATTGTGGCTAAAAGTAATCTTATTTAGCGGTGTGCGTGTAACTGAACCCCCGGGTAACTGAACCCCCGTGCAACTGAACCCTCGTGTAACTGAGCCCCCGTATAACCGAACCCCCGTGCAACTGAACCCTCATGTAACTGAACCCCCGGGCAACTGAACCCCATTTAACTAAACCCTCGTGTAACTAAACCCCCGTGCAACTAAACCCCCGTGTAACTGAACAGCTGTGAAACTGAACCACCGTACAACTGAACCACCGTGCAATTGAACCCTCGTGTAACTGAACCGCCGTGCAACTGAACCCTCATGTAACTGAACCACCGTGTGCCTGAACCCTCGAGCAACTCAACCACCGTACTTACATTGGGTAAAACACAATACAATTACGAACCATAGTTATTTAACTATGGTATAGTTATTTAACCTTTAAACTGTTTTAAATAAAATGGCCGTCCCAAAATTTATATCCGATGTATTTGGGGGAAAAATAGGGTGGGGTAGAAGCCCTCCAATCACTTTTAACTCTGAAAAAGTGCACTGGAAATTTTGATTTCCAACCGAATGAGCCCCCCCCCAAAAAAAAAGTTCATAAAAAAAATTTCTACAAAAAACCTAATGTATTAGCAATAAGCAACTAGCTTAACTTACAGCCCTTGCCTCAGATGCAGCTGGTGGGATTGTTAACCCCAAAGGCATGGTTATTTGATCTTCAGACTATTTTGAACAAAATGTTGATTTTTATTTTGATCGGATGTATTTGGGGGGGGGGTGTTCGGTTAAGAGGGAAAGGCTGATTGTCCTGTGATTACCTTGATTCTTCGAAAATGAAGTTGAACTTTCAATTTCCAATCGAATGAGCCTCCTTCAAAGTTTTTACGATCATCCCTTCTATAAAAACCTTAAATTTTAACCATTGGTAACTTGCAATAACATACAGATTGCTGATACAGATGTATCAGCAATTTTTTTTGGAACAGCTTAGCATATCAAGATGAAACTTCTGGGGCATCTACAAGCTACTACTGCTATTAATACTGCTACTACTACTACTACTATTACTTCAACACTATTATTGCTTCTACTGCTCCTAATACGACCTCTGCTACTATTAAACTAGCACTATTAAGGCTACGCACATCAAGTTGAAAATTTGACACAATGAGGTATTTGAGGTGGAACTTGAACTAAATCAAAAGACACTATGTGCATTCAGATTTTCAAAATGGCATATCTCAAAAAGGGATTTGTGTATTAAGTTGGAACTTCCAGAGAGTGCTTAAAGGGAAAGTCAATTCACCAAAAGGAAATATGTGCACGCTCAGGCCTGGATTTACCACTAGGTCCCTAGGCCCGGACCTAGAAGCGCATAATGCTACCGGGAGCAATAAATTATCATTGAGTAATTTTTTCCTGACAAAAACTGGACTGTTGTGATTTATCGTCGCCAGGTGCATTCTGCCGCCACGCTGCCTATTCACAGAAAAGTGACTTTAAAACAACGCAGGAATTCCATGGTCACTTATAAACTGTCAGATGTCTCCCAAGAATGGTAGCTGAATTCCATGGTCACTTATAAACTGTCAGATGTCTCCCAAGAATGGTAGCTGAGAGTTCAGTAAATGGGGTTGAGTTGCACGGGGTTTGATTGCACGAGGGTTCAGTAGCACGAGGGTTCAGTTGCACGGGGGTTCAGTTGCACGGGGGTTCAGTTGCACGGTGGTTCAGTTACACGGTGGTTCAGTTACATGGGGTTCAGTTACACGGGGGTTCAGTTACAATGGAACCTTATTTAGCGCATTCTGCTTTTTTAGGTTACACTTCCACCGTCTCTGCAGCAGTTTTTATCACAGACAGGCTCAGTTTAGTACTCTTCTTGTTGCCTAGTTCTTCTCGCAGATTTACTTTACCTAGGCGATTATCAACAGCAGGTCAGAGGTCTCCTGTTTATCAATCAATTCTATTATGTAACTCCATCCCTTTTGATGTCCCTTTATCTCTCTCTGCAAAGGCAGTTTCTTGCGGATTTTTCAAGTCAAGTAATTTTTGTTCCTTGCTTTTTTTATTTTATCCCATTATATATGTATCTCTTATCTCTTTTATTGTCTATATGTGCATCTCTGTCCTTGTTTTATTCCGGTGTTTTATTGTTGTATGTGTTTTAGTGTTTCTAAAACTTCAGTGCTTTATTATTGTATTGTGTGGCCCACTACAAGCCAAGCTTCTTGGGTCATGTAACCTTCTTATGTTTGTTATTGCTTTTTTATCTTTCTTTTAGTATTAATAAATGATTGATTAATATTTAAATAAGCTTTGGATATAAGATTGTGGTCAACCAATCTCAACTATCTGCATCAGGTCCAAGATAAAAGAACCCGCTGTCCTTATTTAGGGAAGATACATTTTAGTCAAAACATTTGTCCAAGATCACACACTGTCCAAGTACTGGGGGTTTTTACCCTATACCCTCTTTTATGTAGTAGATATGATCTGGCTGTTCCAGCAAATTTCACAAATTACCTCTCCCACCACTCAGAGTCGTCATTTTATTGAGTTTATTCAGAGTCGTCATTTTTTAGATTTATTAAGTTTAATGTTACGCATTAAAAGCTACGAGCTTTTCCGAATGTGGTATTAAAAGCTATGTCGCTCCTTACTTTCAGTTAAAAAAAACTTTTTTTTATTTAATAATACAAGAAGCTTTATGGCTCTTTACTATAGGCAATATCTGATTTTAAAACTCAAATCTTTGATTAAAGCATCTTAAGGCAGATATGTGAGGCTAGGTTTTAAATAAAGTCTTAAGCTTACAGGGCCAATCACACATGGATTCTAGGTAAAATATCCTTGTTTAACCTACCTCTTACTAACGTGAGGCAGTTCAGGAACCTCAAATTCAGTTCCATTTCCCATTCCCTTGTTTTTCTTATTGACTCCATTGCGAAAATTCTTGAAAAGCCTAATTCCAGGCTAAATTTAATTCCCACTGGCCTTCAAAAAGCATTTGAGCTTGAAAACCACAATGTATTAGTTGAAAAAACTATCACTGGATTCATTATTAAATTCTTTACTCGTGAAATTCGTTGCCTTCTTCTTATCACATAGATTGCAGGTACTCAAATATCAGAATCCTTATTCCAATCCTCTCTCTGTCCACAATGGAGTAACCCAAGGTACTCTTCTAGGCCCCCTTCTTTTTTCAGCTATGACCAACAACCTTGCTAAGGAAATTCTTGACATAGATAATTTCGAAGATCACACTGCCTTTCATTGACGATAAATAAAAGTTCAAACCAGGATAAAAGCGTTTTAATAGACAGTGATAAATTTCACAAAAAAATACTATATATTTCGGTCACATATGCAGTGACCATCATCAGTAGTACTACCCCTTCCCATTCTTTAATGATTTACACTCCCTTCGACCACCCTCATCATGAATATGCTTATCCAGTTTAGCACCCTCGCATCTCCCAGGAAGAATCAGAAGAAAATGAATCCACCCAAAACAGAGAACAGCAGCAACTTTATAAGAAATTTAAAATAAATTTTCTTGTGAAATATTATCGCATTTAATCAGCAGTTGTACCGAACCAATCCTGCTCAATTCATCCTCAGGACTATACTGTGGTGTTTCTCCTCCCAATAGTATAGCGCAGACGGTTTGATATCATTCTATATCCCTTCTTGTTTTAGTTTTGTTTTTGTTTAAAGCTTTTTCCAATAGGCAATGATTAGAAGTCCTCCAAAAAAAAGTCCCCCCAGATCCCACCTCAAATGCCAGTGAAAGTGATACCCATCATGGCTGGTCAAGCACACTATCTCAAAGTTCAAATGATAGCTCCAATTCTGAGAATAGGACAATGATAAGTGTAGGGGCTAATGTCACCATAACTGATGATAAAGGGTTTCAAGAGGTCCTTTCTAGAAGCTCTAAAAAAGGTCTCCCCAATCAAAAGCATTTCCCCTCTCCCTGCCGAAGATCCTCCCTCCAAAAACTTAGGATTTTACCTTAAAGTTACTCCTACTACCCCTTTGAAATAAAAAAGATTACTGCAACAAGAGTTGCAATTTTCAAATTGATAAAAGCAATGTTGTGCTACCTCAGGAGCACAGTCAAATCTGCAAAAGTCACTTTTCCAATTTGAAAAATTCTCTCAACATTCAGATTTACCCATTGCACCTACCAAGTCAAAAATAATCCAATTTCACCGGAAGCGAAACCATGTTAATGCAAAACTAACTCTAAATAAAACAATTATTCCAGAAGATAATCATATTAATTACCTAGGTCTCATGCTTGACCAAAAACTTAATTTCCACCTCCACATTTCAAACACAATAAAAAAATGCTATAGAAAAACAAATATACTAAAAAGACTTCTTTCCACACCCTGGGGCTGTAAGGAGAAAACCTTACTACAGTTTTATAAATCACATATAAGACCCCATATTGACTATGGGCTCATCGTATATGGTGCATGTGCAAAGACCCAGATGCAAAAAATTGGAACAACACAAAATGATATAATACGCCTCATATTTGGTCTTAGGAAACCCACAAGCACCAAGTTTCTGCTTATGGAGAGTGGATTAACAACAATAAGGGAGAGACGTAGCTTTCTCTTGACAAAACATCTTACAAAAATTGAATCCAATAGCTCACACACCCTACATAATTGGTTAAGAAATCCAGCCATGTATAGAGGCATTGCAGATGAGTATGCCAACATTCAGAAGAAGTTCCCCGTACCAGCAAAGTCTATTGCACCCACTTTCCCCTAATCCCCTCCATGGAATTGGTCAAGTCCCATAATAAACACTGATTTCTCAAAGTGGAATAAAGATTTAACCCCCATCGCTTTTGTCCAGAAAAAATTTGCTGAACTTAATACAATTACCTATAAAAATCACTTCCAAATATTTGTTGATGGGTCAAAAATGAATGAGAAGGTAGCAAGTGGTGCTTTCCTTCCTCACCTGAAAATTGCAATGGGCGAGAGATTATATAATAATTTATCTATAATGTCTGCTGAGTTAAATGCCATAATCATGGCATTAGAACACATTAAGGAAAACCAACCTTTGATTGCAAATTCAAATAATATTATTGTATATTCCGACTCTTTATCCAGCCTTGAGTTGCTGGCCTCAGCTCCTCAGTATAAGTTGGACATTGACACTTATCATTGTCTCAGTATTATAGATAATCTTGCTTCAAGTGGCATAAAAACTTATTTTCAGTACATTCCTAGCCACTCTGGCATAAGTGGTAATCATCAGGTTGATGAAATAGCAAAAAATGCTATAAATATTGACCAGCCAAGTGGGAGACCAATCCCGATTAGAGATATTTACCGATGGAGGCTATCAGATATTAATTTTAATAAGATTAATCCTATCCTTTCCCCCTTTCAGAATAAGTATCTTTCTAAAATTTATCATAGAATTCGTTCTGGAACAAATGGACTAAATTTTCTTGCATTCTCGTATAAGTTTGTGATTACTTTTGATTCTTCGAAATTGAACTTGAACTTTCAATTTCCAATGGAATGAGCCTCCTTCAAAGTTTTTACGATCATCCCTTCTATAAAAACCTTAAATTTTAACAATTCGTAACTTGCAATAACATACAGATTGCTGATACAGGTGTATCAGCAATTTTTTTTGGAATAGCTTAGCGTATCAAGATGAAACTTCTGGGGCAAGCTTAGCGTTTCAAGATGAAACTTCTGGGGCATCTATCAGCTACTACTACTATTAATACTGCTACTACTACTACTAATTCAACACTATTATTACGTCTACTGCTCCCACTACGACCTCTGCTACTATTAAGGCTACACACTATTAAGGCTACGCATATCAAGTTAAAAATTTAACAGAATGAGGTATTTGAGGTGGAACTTGAACTAAATCAAAAGACACTATGTGCGTGCAGATTTTCCAAATGGCATATCTCAAAAAGGGATTTATGTATTAAGTTAAAGTAAGTGCTTAAAGGGAAACTAAATTCACCAAAAGGAAATATGTGCACGCTCAGGCCTGGATTTACCACTAGGTCCCTAGGCCCTGACCTAGAAGCGCATAATGCTAGCGGGAGCAATAAATTATCACTGAGTAATTTTTTCCTGACAACTACTGCACTGATGTGATTTATCGTCGCCAGGTGCACTCTGCCGCCACGCTGCCTATTCACAGAAAAGTAACTTTAAAACCACACAGGAATTCCATGGTCACTTATAAACTGTCAGATGTCTCCCAAGAATGGTAGCTGAGGGTTCGGTATTACCCCTCTCTTTCATCACTTTTCGCTCATCAGTTGTTTTCTGTTAAAACACAGTTACATGGTTACATGGTTAAACACAGTTAAACACAGTAACACAGTTACATGGGGGTTCAGTTACAAGGGGATTTAGTTAAATGGGGTTGAGTTGCACGGGGGTTGAGTTGCAAGAGGGTTCAGTTGCATGAGGGTTCAGTAGCATGAGGGTTCAGTTGCACGGGGGTTTAGTTGCACGGGGGTTCAGTTGCACGAGGGTTCGGTTATACGGGGTTTCAGTTGCACGGGGGTTCATTTACATGGGGTTTCAGTTACACGGGGGTTTAGTTAAATGGGGTTGAGTTGCACGGGGGTTGAGTTGCACGAGGGTTCAGTTGCATGAGGGTTCAGTAACACGAGGGTTCAGTTGCACGGTGGTTCGATTACACGGAGGTTCAGTTACACGGTGGTTCTGTTACACGGTGTTTCAGTTACAGGGGTTCAGTTGCTTGGAGTTCAGTTACACGGGGGTTCAATTACAATGGAACCTTATTTAGCGCATTCTGCTTTTTTAGGTTACACTTCCACCGTCTCTGCAGCAGTTTTTATCACAAACAGGCTCAGTTTAGTACTCTTCTTGTTGCCTAGTTCTTCTCGCAGATTTACTTTACCTAGGCGATTCTCAACAGCAGGTCAGAGGTCTCCTGTTTATCAATCAATTCTATTATGTAATTCCTTCCCTTTTGATGTCCCTTTATCTCTCTCTGCAAAGGCAGTTTCTCGTCGGGTTTTTCAAGTCAAGTAATTTTTGTTCCTTGTTTTTTTTTATTCTATCCCATTATATATGTATCTCTTATCTCTTTTATTCTATATATATGCATCTCTGTCCTTGTTTTATTCCACTGTTTTATTGTTGTATGTTTTTTAGTGTTTTCTAAAAGTTCAGTGCTTTATGATTGTATTGTGTGGCCCACTACAAGCCAAGCTTCTTGGGTCATGTAACCTTCTTATGTGTGTTATTGCTTTTTTATCTTTCTTTTAGTATTAATAAATGATTGATTGATTGATTAATATTTAAATAGGCTTGGCTATAAGATTGTGGTCAACCAATCTCAACTATCTGCATCGAGCCCAAGATAAAAGAACCCGCTGTCCTTATTTAGGGAAGATACATTTTAGTCAAAACATTTGTCCAAGATCACATACTGTCCAAGTACTGGGGGTTTTTACCCTATATCCTCTTTCATGTAGTAGATATGATGTGGCTGTTCCAGCAAATTTCACATATTACCTCTCCCACTACTCATAGTCGTCACACAGACCTCTCTAGTAAGTTCTACCTTCTCCCCAATGGTCCTCATAGATGACTTTTGCAAAGTTGCCAACTGCAAACCAAAACAAAACTACGTTCATATTCCTTTTTACTTACTTACCCAAGAGAACTGTCTGCGTTGTCACCAACAGTCACTGTTTGAACCTTTTCAGTTTCATTTTCAACCTCAGTGCTGTCTTCTCACCAAATCTCTTCACAGCCTGCTTCTTTGTTTTCCTTGCTTTTTTCGCTTCTATTCTTACTTTTACACCTCTTCTTTGCGTTCCTTGTAGCAAAGGCAGCTTCAATCTTGACCTTCACTGATGTATCAGTGAGCACCTTTGTTCTGCCCTCCTTTCTTCCTTGAAGCATTTTGCTTTCTTCGTGTTGCTGGGATGTGGTTGAACTTGTTCAGGGGGGACTATCCTATTTCACAATGGCTGCAAAATCACAGGGCGTACTGAAAACATTGTGTGAGAGGATGGCAGCACAAGTTTGGATGGGACTGGAGTTAGAACCTATGATGAGCTTGACAATTTGCCCCTAGCTTCATTGGCTAATAAAAAAACAAAAACATTTGGTTGGTCTGTATTTAAGAGCACAGATCTTCATTATCAAAACAATCTGATTTGAAAGAGGATATACCTTCCAAATCCCTACTGGATATGTGATGGTATGAAAGATAAGGAGAAAGATTTTCCTACCAACCCAGCTGTGATGCAAATGGTGACAGTTCTCCTCGATGGTGATGATTGATAGATGAAAAAAATACTACTGATTTTGATAATACTACTACTACTGCTATGGTTATAGCTACAACTATTGCCACTACAACTGCTAGTACTAAAAGTAGTAATACTTTCAATACTACTACTACAACTAGTGCGATTGCTACAACTCCTACTATTATGACAACTGCTTCTACTACTACTACTATGACTACTACTAATACGACTACTATTGCTTCAACGACTAATGCTACTACAACTACTACTACGACTTCTACGACTACTGTACCACAACTAACACTACTACTGCTATGACTATTACTACTTGTCCATGTATACCATTCTACTTCTTTAATTTTGACTATTACTGCTGGTATGACTATCCTACTGCGACTACTACTATGACTACTAGGACTACTACTGAAATGTGCATTCAGGTTGTAAACATGGCAAAGGTGCAGCACCTCAGGAACAGAATAAGGTATAAAGTTGAGACTTTCAGGGAAAGTTTAAGGGGGGTAAAAACCAAACGAAAAGGCACTATGTGTATCCAAATTGTCAAAATAGCATCTGTGCAATATCGCAGGAACAGCTAAGGATATTACATTGGGACTTCTAAGGATGTTGAGGAGGATTTTGAACTAAATCAAAAGACATTATGTACCAGATGGTCAAAAGGACGTATCTGCAATTAGACCCAGGCGCCGCGCCGGCGCGTGCATCGAACGCCGCCGACGAAAGGCCCGGCCGAGTGCCGCTGAAGTGTCATAACACCACCGCTGGCCGAGGCGGCGGCATTCCGCTGACTTTGGATTAATTTGAGCCAATTCTTTATTGCGTCAACCGTAATGTTGGAGCTTTTCTTTTCTCCTGTAGTCAAGGATTTCAATTTTCCTGCCTAGGAATCAAGTGAGGTTTTTAGAATTAAACAAAGAAGTGCGCACACAAATAGTTTGTAAGAATTCCTTGTGCTTCCAGGGTGAGTCTTTTGGAACAGAAACCAGATTAAATTCCAGGTGGGAACGTGACATTTAAGGACCTCCACTTCAAAGACACCTTGGTATTGCAAAGAATCAATATTTCTTGAGTCCTTGCCATAGGAAGATGTTTAGAAATGCCGAGGTTTTGATTCCGAGACATAGCAGGGTTACTTGAAACGGGAGGTTCTGAAAACTCTCAAGTTCCTAACTGTTAAATTCTGAATTTAACATCGAGGACAATTAATGTGTTTCCTTGTTTGTCTTAAATCCGATGGAGGTGTAATGACTAGGAGCAGACTAGGAGGTGTCTAATTACAGGAGAGGGGCCTATTTCAGACATCAACGGAAATGAATGGGAAAGGAAACTACAAATGTAGGTCTCCTTAATCACCATCTCAATAGTTACATCTGTTATACCACCTGGAAGATTAATTTCTCTCTACTTACGCTGTCTAAATTTTCTTAGTAAGTATTTCATTATTTTGAATATTTCACCCATATACAATGATCACGGACAGTTAATAGTAGAGGCTAATTGTAATTGTAAATTTTTAGCTTGAGTCTAATCTTGGAAAATAGGACTACTGCCCAATCTTGGACAAAGGATTTTAAAATTGAAGTATCTCAATCCTGGGCAGATTCAATCACTGACATGTGTTGTGAAAAAATAGCAATCACTCTACAGAGTTTGTGAGAGTTAATCTGGACAAGGGGTTATGTGTATAGGGTCTATTTCTTGACTTTTCAAAGGCATTTGATATAGTCGACCACTCTGTTCTTCTGTCTAAACTATCCTTATTTGGAGTGCATGGAGTCCCTCAAGAATGGTTAAGGTCTTACCTCTCAGGAAGATCTCAGCATGTTTCGGTTAATGGTACTTCTTCCTCTACTTTGCCTATTTTGAAAGGTGTCCCACAAGGCTCTGTGCTTGGACCACTTTTATTTTTAATCTATATCAACGATCTTGTTGATGGTCTTCAATCCCATGTGCAGCCTGTTCTTTTGGCTGACCACAGTAACTTTTTCACTGCTGCAGTGGATCTGCCATCTGCCACTTCCGTAGCTCAAGGTCTTCTTGATAAAGTAAAGGATTGGTGCTGGTCAAATGCTATGGCTCTTAAAAGCCAGAATAGTGCCATTGTATGTTTCAGGACCCCTTATTGTATGAGTGACGTACAGGAGACAATCATCCTGACTTATGGGAGTGATACTATACCGCAAGCTCCTATGGTGAAATTTCTTGGTGTGTATCTTGACTGTTTTTTTTTTCTTTTAAACCCCATATAAATCACAACCGTTCCCTCACCCTCCACCAGTCTTCAATATAGCACCGGGTTAACTAATTTCTTCCCCCAGATGTTATGTTTTCTCTTTATTATGCGTTTATTTTTCCTTATCTTTCTTATTACTCCTCTGTCTGGGGTAGTACTAACGAATCTCTTCTCCCTCGGCTATACCCTTCCTCTGATCTGCATAATGATACTGGAATATCCCCAATGGACTGTATTGTGGCTAAAAATAATCTTTATTTAGCGGTGTGCGTGTAACTGAACCCCCGGGTAACTGAACCCCTGTAACTGAACCCCCGTGCAACTGAACCCTCGTGTAACTGAACCATCGTGCAACTGAGCCCCCGTATAACCAAACCCCCGTGCAACTGAACCCTCGTGTAACTGAACCCCCGGGCAACTGAACCCCATTTAACTAAACCCTCGTGTAACTAAACCCCAGTGCAACTAAACCCCCGTGTAACTGAACAGCTGTGCAACTGAACCACCGTACAACTGAACCACCGTACAACTGAACCCTCGTGTAACTGAACCGCCGTGCAACTGAACCCTCATGTAACTGAACCACCGTGTGCCTGAACCCTCGAGCAACTCAACCACCGTACTTACATTGGGTAAAACACAATACAGTTACGAACCATAGTTATTTAACTATGGTATAGTTATTTAACCTTTAAACTGTTTTAAATAAAATGGCCGTCCCAAAATTTAGATCCGATGTATTTGGGGGAAAAATAGGGTGGGGTAGAAGCCCTCCAATCAATCACTTTTAACTCTGAAAAAGTGCACTGGAAATTTTGATTTCCAACCGAATGAGCCCCCCCCCCAAAGTCATAAAAAAAAAATTCTACAAAAAACCTAATGTGTTAGCAATAAGCAACTAGCTTAACTTACAGCCCTTGCCTCAGATGCTGCTGGTGGGTTGTTAACCCCAAAGGCATGGTTATTTGATCTTCAGACTATTTTGAACAAAATGTTGATTTTTATTTTGATCGGATGTATTTGGGGGGGGGGGGGGTGTCGGTTAAGAGGGAAAGGCTGATTGTCCTGTGATTACCTTTGATTCTTCGAAATTGAAGTTGAACTTTCAATTTCCAATCGAGTGAGCCTCCTTCAAAGTTTTTACGATCATCCCTTCTATAAAAACCTTAAATTTTAACAATTGGTAACTTGCAATAACATACAGATTGCTGATACAGGTGTATCAGCAATTTTTTTTGGAACAGCTTAGCATATCAAGATGAAACTTCTGGGGCATCTACCAGCTACTACTGCTATTAATACTGCTACTACTACTACTACTACTTCAACACTATTATTACTTCTACTGCTCCTAATACGACCTCTGCTACTATTAAACTAGCACTATTAAGGCTACGCATATCAAGTTGAAAATTTGACACAATGAGGTATTTGAGGTGGAACTTGAACTAAATCAAAAGACACTATGTGCATTCAGATTTTCAAAATGGCATATCTCAAAAAGGGGTTTGTGTATTAAGTTGGAACTTCCAGAGAGTGCTTAAAGGGAAAGTCAATTCACCAAAAAGAAATATGTGCACGCTCAGGCCTGGATTTACCACTAGGTCCCTAGGCCCGGACCTAGAAGCGCATAATGCTACCGGGAGCAATAAATTATCATTGAGTAATTTTTTCCTGACAAAAATTGGACTGTTGAGATTTATCGTCGCCAGGTGCATTCTGCCGCCACGCTGCCTATTCACAGAAAAGTGACTTTAAAACAACGCAGGAATTCCATGGTCACTTATAAACTGTCAGATGTCTCCCAAGAATGGTAGCTGAATTCCATGGTCACTTATAAACTGTCAGATGTCTCCCAAGAATGGAAGCTGAGAGTTCAGTATTACCCCTCTCTTTCATCACTTTTCGCTCATCAGTTGTGTTCTGTTAACACACAGTTACATGGTTACACACAGGTACAGTTACACGGGGGTTCAGTTTCATGGGGATTTAGTTAAATGGGGTTGAGTTACACGGGGTTTGATTGCACGAGGGTTCAGTAGCACGAGGGTTCAGTTGCACGGGGGTTCAGTTGCAGGGGGGTTCAGTTGCACGGTGGTTCAGTTACACGGTGGTTCAGTTACATGGGGTTCAGTTACACAGGGGTTCAGTTACAATGGAACCTTATTTAGCGCATTCTGCTTTTTTAGGTTACACTTCCACCGTCTCTGCAGCAGTTTTTATCACAGACAGGCTCAGTTTAGTACTCTTCTTGTTGCCTAGTTCTTCTCGCAGATTTACTTTACCTAGGCGATTATCAACAGCAGGTCAGAGGTCTCCTGTTTATCAATAAATTCTATTATGTAACTCCATCCCTTTTGATGTCCCTTTATCTCTCTCTGCATAGGCAGTTTCTTGTCGGATTTTTCAAGTCAAGTAATTTTTGTTCCTTGCTTTTTTTTTTATTTTATCCCATTATATATGTATCTCTTATCTCTTTTATTGTCTATATGTGCATCTCTGTCCTTGTTTTATTCCGGTGTTTTATTGTTGTATGTGTTTTAGTGTTTTCTAAAACTTCAGTGCTTTATTATTGTATTGTGTGGCCCACTACAAGCCAAGCTTCTTGGGTCATGTAACCTTCTTATGTTTGTTATTGCTTTTTTTATCTTTCTTTTAGTATTAATAAATGATTGATTAATATTTAAATAGGCTTGGCTATAAGATTGTGGTCAACCAATCTCAACTATCTGCATCATGTCCAAGATAAAAGAACCCGCTGTCCTTATTTAGGGAATATACATTTTAGTCAAAACATTTGTCCAAGATCACACACTGTCCAAGTACTGGGGGTTTTTACCCTATACCCTCTTTCATGTAGTAGATATGATCTGGCTATTACAGCAAATTTCACAAATTACCTTTCCCACCACTCAGAGTCGTCACACGGACCTCTCTAGTAAGTTCTACCTTCTCCCTAATAACTTTTACTCATAGATAACTTTTGCAAAGTTTCCAACTGCAATCCAGATCAAAACTATGTTCATATTCCTTTTCACTAACTTACCCAAGAGAACTGTCTGCGTTGTCACCAACAGTCACTGTTTGAACCTTTTCAGTTCCATTTTCACCCTCAGTGCTGTCTTCTCACCAAATCTCTTCACAGCCAGCTTCTTTGTTTTCCTTGCTTTTTTTGCTTCAATTTTTGGTTTCGGGTTACATTCATTTATTGATAGTTACTTGATCTAATTTTATGCTTGAATTACTATTTGACTTTATTTCTGCTTGTCTTGGGCTTAATGTAGCTCTTTACTTTTCTTTGAAAAACTTCTATTGAGGAAAAAGTGTATTTAAAATAATGTTGTTGAAAAAGATAGATAAGAGCTTTGAGAGGAAGCTTGCTGAAAGCACTTATATGGCAAAATCCAATATCCAAGCAGTCCGAAATTGTAATTATTTGCAGCCACAGGTAGTTGCAGTCACAAGTAGTCTGAGTTGCAAGATGTTGAAGTCGCAAGTCGTCGTAGTTGCGAGTAGTGAAAGTCACAACTGTAAGTAGCCTTAGTTCTACTTATATTAACAAGTAGTCACAATCACTAGTAGTCACAGTTGCAAGTAGTAAAAGTTGCAAGTAGTCACAGTCATAGTCACAATTAGTTGCAATTATGGTCACAGTAACAAGTATTTAAAGCAGCCACCACAATTAGTTGCAGTCCCAGTTAAAAGTAATCATAGTCAACGTTGCTGGTGGTCATAGTTAAAAGTAGTCGCAAATAGCTTATGTATGATTTTGCTTAAATTTTGTATGTGTGTAATGCAGTTGTGTGAAGTGTTCTCTTTTTTTTCTTTTGTCGATTATTTACTCCGCTACTTTTCTTTTGTTCTGTAGTGGGCATAAATAAAATATTATTATTATAGCCACAGTAATAGTCGCAGTAGCGGTAGCGGCACTGAAAGATTGAAGTTAATGCTCTTAGCTGTTTGACACCCAGAATTAAACATACCTCTTTTCCCAAATAAAAAACCTTATCGACTTGCATAACTTACATATTTTGCTCCAGGGAATGTGGGAGTTATGACATTCCCCGAGGCATAGTTATTGACCTTTACACCATTTTAAACAAAATAACTATCTCAAGATTTGTCAGCTAAAAAGGGAATGGGACTGGTTATCCTCTCACCACATTTGACTCTTAAGAAGGGCAGTAAAAATGTCAACTTCCAAATGAATGAGATCCCTCTGAAGTTTTCTACAGCCACCACTTCAATATAAAGAGACTCGGGAAAAAACATGATAAGAATATCAAACAGTTCGTGGTAACAAACTGTAAGTAAAGAGCAATGCGGCTCAAAAGTGACCAAAACTCTAAAAAACGAATTTTGATATAAACAGATATATCAAAAGAATCAGCTTATTATGTTGATTCTAAATATACAAGATTTATTAAGTTTAATGTTACGCATTAAAAGCTACGAGCTTTTCCGAATGTGGTATTAAAAGCTATGTCGCTCCTTACTTTCAGTTAAAAAAAACTTTTTTTTATTTAATAATACATGAAGCTTTATGGCTCTTTACTATAGGCAATATCTGATTTTAAAACTCAAATCTTTGATCAAAGCATCTTAAGGCAGATATGTGAGGCTAGGTTTTAAATTAAGTCTTAAGCTTACAGGGCCAATCACACATGGATTCTAGGTAAAATATCCTTGTTTAACCTACCTCTTACTAACCTGAGGCAGTTCAGGAACCTCAAATTCAGTTCCATTTCCCATTCCCTTGTTTTCCTTATTGACTCCATTGCGAAAATTCTTGAAAAGCCTAATTCCAGGCTAAATTTAATTCCCACTGGCCTTCAAAAAGCATTTGAGCTTGAAAACCACAATGTATTAGTTGAAAAAACTATCACTGGATTCATTATTAAATTCTTTACTCGTGAAATTCGTTGCCATCTTCTTATCACATAGATTGCAGGTACTCAAATATCAGAATCCTTATTCCAATCCCCTCTCTGTCCACAATGGAGTAACCCAAGGTACTCTTCTAGGCCCCCTTCTTTTTTCAGCTATGACCAACAACCTTGCTAAGGAAATTCTTGACATAGATAATTTCGAAGATCACACTGCCTTTCCATGACGATAAATAAAACTTCAAACAGGGATAAAATCGTTTTAATAGACAGTGATAAATTTCACAAAAAAATACTATATATTTCGGTCACATATGCAGTGACCATCATCAGTAGTACTACCCCTTCCCATTCTTTAATGATTCACAATCCCTTCGACCACCCTCATCATGAATATGCTTATCCAGTTTAGCACCCTCGCATCTCCCAGGAAGAATCAGAAGAAAATGAATCCACCCAAAACAGAGAACAGCAGCAACTTTATAAGAAATTTAAAATAAATTTTCTTGTGAAATATTATCGCATTTAATCAGCAGTTGTACCGAACCAATCCTGCTCAATTCATCCTCAGGGCTATACTGTGGTGTTTCTCCTCCCAATAGTATAGCGCAGACGGTTTGATATCTATATCCCATCTTGTTTTAGTTTTGTTTTTGTTTAAAGCTTTTTCCAATAGGCAATGATTAGAAGTCCTCCAAAAAAAAGTCCCCCAGATCCCACCTCAAATGCCAGTGAAAGTGATACCCATCTTGGCTGGTCAAGCACACTATCTCAAAGTTCAAATGATAGCTCCAATTCTGAGAATAGGACAATGATAAGTGTAGGGGCTAATGTCACCATAACTGATGATAATGGGTTTCAAGAGGTCCTTTCTAGAAGCTCTAAAAAAGGAAAAAAAATCTCCCAATCAAAAGCATTTCCCCTCTCCCTGCCGAAGATCCTCCCTCCAAAAACTTAGGATTTTACCTTAAAGTTACTCCTACTACCCCCTTTGAAATAAAAAAGATTACTGCAACAAGAGTTGCAATTTTCAAATTGATAAAATCAATGTTGTGCTACCTCAGGAGCACAGTCAAATCTGCAAAAGTCACTTTTCCAATTTGAAAAATTCTCTCAACATTCAGATTTACCCATTGCACCTACCAAGTCAAAAATAATCCAATTTCACCGGAAGCGAAACCATGTTAATGCAAAACTAACTCTAAATAAAACAACTATTCCAGAAGATAATCATATTAATTACTTAGGTCTCATGCTTGACCAAAAACTTAATTTCCACCTCCACACTTCAAACACAATAAAAAAATGCTATAGAAAAACAAATATACTAAAAAGACTTCTTTCCACACCCTGGGGCTGTAAGGAGAAAACCTTACTCCAGTTTTATAAATCACATATAAGACCCCATATTGACTATGGGCTCATCGTATATGGTGCATGTGCAAAGACCCAGATGCAAAAAATTGAAACAACACAAAATGATATAATACGCCTCATATTTGGTCTTAGGAAACCCACAAGCACCAAGTTTCTGCTTATGGAGAGTGGATTAACAACAATAAGGGAGAGACGTAGCTTTCTCTTGACAAAACATCTTACAAAAATTGAATCAAATAGCTCACACACCCTACATAATTGGTTAAGAAATCCAGCCATGTATAGAGGCATTGCAGATGAGTATGCCAACATTCAGAAGAAGTTCCCCGTACCAGCAAAGTCTATTGCACCCACTTTCCCCTAATCCCCTCCATGGAATTGGTCAAGTCCCATAATAAACACTGATTTCTCAAAGTGGAATAAAGATTTAACCCCCATCGCTTTTGTCCAGAAAAAATTTGCTGAACTTAATACAATTACCTATAAAAATCACTTCCAAATATTTGTTGATGGGTCAAAAATGAATGAGAAGGTAGCAAGTGGTGCTTTCCTTCCTCACCTGAAAATTGCAATGGGCGAGAGATTATATAATAATTTATCTATAATGTCTGCTGAGTTAAATGCCATAATCATGGCATTAGAACACATTAAGGAAAACCAACCTTTGATTGCAAATTCAAATAATATTATTGTATATTCCGACTCTTTATCCAGCCTTGAGTTGCTGGCCTCAGCTCCTCAGTATAAGTTGGACATTGACACTTATCATTGTCTCAGTATTATAGATAATCTTGCTTCAAGTGGCATAAAAACTTATTTCAGTATATTCCTAGCCACTCTGGCATAAGTGGTAATCATCAGGTTGATGAAATAGCAAAAAAATGCTATAAATATTGACCAGCCAAGTGGGAGACCAATCCCAATTAGAGATATTTACCGATGGAGGCTATCAGATATTAATTTTAATAAGATTAATCCTATCCTTTCCCCCTTTCAGAATAAGTATCTTTCTAAAATTTATCATAGAATTCGTTCTGGAACAAATGGACTAAATTTTCTTGCATTCTCGTATAAGTTTTCTAATTCAAGTGGTTCAATTCCCCTGTCCCCTCTTTGCAGGCATTGTAATATGAATAATGAAACAATTGATCATTGCCTATTTGAATGTAATATGCTGACGTCTGCACAACATACCTTGCTTTGCAAACTGTTAAAATGCTTCAAACACCACAAAATCTCACTATCAGCCAAGAGCCTAGCCAACTATACCTGCACACAGAGCATAGAAATCGACATCTATCAACTCATAATTGAACTCCTAGAGTCGAAAGATCTACTGAAAGATATCTGAAAATATCTAATAACCATGAGGCAATCAAGCCAGTAGCTCTGTAGCCCACAGAGTGAAGCAAAAGGAAAAGGGCTAAATAGTATCACTGAAAAGCCTGCCTGCTGTTTAAATAGAAGAAGAAGAAGAAGGAGCCCACAACAGCATTGTTGTGGATTCCACAATTGACCTACAAATTGTTTCATTAAATTTTTTGAATAAAATTTACATAAATAAAATTGATAGTCTATGTACTGACCACTTTGCTATAGTTTACTCCCTAAATGAACCTGTTGAAATGACTGAAAAATACTGATCTCACACCTCCAAATATATCAACACTAAAGAAAATTGGTCTATGTTCCAAAATAAGCTAAATGATGAAATTACAAGTTTCACCCAAATTTCATGCATTTCTAACACAACAGTTGACACACATGCTGAAGCCTTGAAATCTTTACTAATAAATACAGCTAATCATGCTATTCCCCAGGACAACACCTAAGAAAATTTTCCCTAAACAAATTCCTAAAGCATGGTGGACAAATGAGTGCCTAAATAAATGGAGAATAAAAAAGGCAGCTAGGACAGAATTCATAAAAAAAACCATCACCAACTACATATTTAAAAAAATTACAAGCAGAATCTAATCTAAAAAGGACTATAATAGATGCTAAATATAAATACTGGAATAATTTTGCAAATAATCTCTCCAGAGAAACACATGAGCCCATTATACACAAAGTTATGAGCCACATCTGTGGGAAAAAGACTTCCCCCAACCCACTCCTGTATGAGCTTATACATAATAATACCCATTATGACAATGATAATGAAAAAGCTAACCTATTTGCAACTCTTTTTGTTAATAAGCTAACATCAAATAATCAAAGCAAACTGTCCCCAATCCTATGAACCCAAGTTACCAACCAAGCCCAGGATCCGAGTACATAACTAATCCATTCTCAATCCAGGAATTGAATAATGCAATACATCATATTAGGACCAAAACTAGCGGCAGCTATGACAATATACACCCTACATGGATAAAGAATCTCACACCTTCATACAAACAAGAACTGCTAAATTGTTATAATCACGCTTGGGCATCTTCTAGGTTCCCCAATATATGGAAATGTTCGTCCTCTCTACCAATCCTAAAGAAAAATAAACCCAAAGATAACCCTGAGTCTTATAGGCCCATAATGATTACTCCTGTGCTGGGGAAAATAATGGAGAAAATGATCTATCACAGACTCCTCTGGTTTGTTGGGGAAAATAATATGATCCCTCATACTCAAACTGGATTCAGGAAACACCACTCCTCAACAGATGCTTTCATTTTGCTAACAAATGCAATAAATGAATCTTTCTCAAAAAATAATGTCCTAGTTGCAGCTTTCCTAGATTTTGAAGGGGCATATGACAATGTGAACCACCAAATCCTTTTAAACAAACTTGCAAACCTTGGAGTACCCCCTAAGCTAGTATCTTTTATTAAATCCTTCATAGAAGTGCGAAGTTTCATTGTTTGTGTTGGTTCAGCCTCTTCACCCCAAAAGACAATAACCAAAGGCCTACCTCAGGGAGCAGTCCTCAGTTGCCTCCTATTTGCCCTATATCTCTGGGACATGAACCTACCCCACACGAATCTACAATATGCTGATGATCTGGTGCTATGGTCATCTGGCAACACCTTTCAGATAGCTCAGTCAAATCTGCAAAAGTCACTTTTCCAGTTTGAAAAATTCTCTCAACATTCAGATTTACTCATTGCACCCACCAAGTCAAAAATAATCCAATTTCACCGGAAGCGAAACCATGTTAAAGCAAAACTATCTCTAAATAAAACAAATATTCAAGAAGATAATCATATTAATTACCTAGGTCTCATGCTTGACCAAAAACTTAATTTCCACCTCCACATTTCAAACACAATAAAAAAATGCTATAGAAAAACAAATATACTAAAAAGACTTCTTTCCACACCCTGGGGCTGTAAGGAGAAAACCTTACATCCAGTTTTATAAATCACATATAAGACCCCATATTGACTATGGGCTCATCGTCTATGGTGCATGTGCAAAGACCCAGATGCAAAAAATTGAAACAACACAAAATGATATAATACGTCTCATATTTGGTCTTAGGAAACCCACAAGCCCCAAGTTTCTGCTTATGGAGAGTGGATTAACAACAATAAGGGAGAGACGTAGCTTTCTCTTGACAAAACATGTTACAAAAATTGAATCAAATAGCTCACACACACTACATAATTGGTTAAGAAATCCAGCTATGTATAGAGGCATTGCAGATGAGTATGCCAATATTCAGAAGAAGTTCCCCATACCAGCAAAGTCTATTGCACCTACTTTCCCCCGTTCCCCCCCATGGAATTGGTCAAGTCCCATAATAAATAATGACTTCTCAAAGTGGAATAAAGATTTAACCCCCATTGCTTTTGTCCAGAAAAAATTTGCAGAATTAATACTATTACCTATAAAAATCACTTCCAAATATTTGTTGATGGGTCAAAAATGAATGAGAAGGTTGCAAGTGGTGTTTTCCTTCCTCACCTGAAAATTGCAATGGGCGAGAGATTACATAATAATTTATCTATAATGTCTGCTGAGTTAAATGCCATAATCATGGCATTAGAACACCTTAAGGAAAACCAACCTTTGATTGCAAATTCAAATAATATTATCATTTATTCCGACTCTCTATCAAGCCTTGAGTTGCTGGCCTCAGCTCCTCAATATAAGTTGGACATTGACACTTATCATTGTCTCAGTATTATAGATAATCTTGCTTCAAGTGGCATAAAAACTTATTTTCAGTACATTCCTAGCCACTCTGGCATAAGTGGTAATCATCAGGTTGATGAAATAGCAAAAAATGCTATAAATATTGACCAGCCAAGTGGGAGACCAATCCCGATTAGAGATATTTACCGATGGAGGCTATCAGATATTAATTTTAATAAGATTAATCCTATCTCTTCCCCATTTCCCAATAAGAATCTTTCTAAAATTTATCATAGAATTCGTTCTGGAACAAATGGACTAAATTTCCTTGCATTCTCATATAAGTCTTCTAATTCAAGTGGTTCAATTCCCCTGTCCCCTCTTTGCAGGCATTGTAATATGAATAATGAAACAATTGACCATTGCCTATTTGAATGTAATATGCTGACGTCTGCACAACATACCTTGCTTTGTAAACTGTTAAAATGCTTCAAACACCACAAAATCTCACTATCAGCCAAGAGCCTAACCAACTATACATGCACACAGAGCACAGAAATCGATATCTATCATCTTATATTTGAACTCCTTGAGTCAAAAGATCTACTGAAAGATATCTGACAATATCTAATAAATAAGAGACGACCAAGCCAGTAGCTCTGTAGCCCACAGAGTGAAGCAAAAAGAAAAGGGCTAAATAGCATTAACTGAATAGCCCGCCTGCTGTGAATTAGAAGAAAGAAGAAGAAGAAGGATTCACAACAGCAACATTTTAAGAAATTTAAAAATAAATTTCTTGTGAATTATTGTCTCGATTTATCAGTAGTGTACCAAACCAATCGTGCTCAAAACCCTCCTCAGGGCCATACAGTGGTGTTTTCTTTGTGGATGGTCAAGTTTTCACCACAGTAGAGTGCAGACGGTCTGGTATCATACTGGTATCCTTTTCTAGTTTAGCTTAAAGCTAATACCAATAGGCAATGGAAAGAACTCCCCCTAAAAAAAGTCCCCCCAGATCCCACCCCAATATTAATGAAATTTATCCATTTTTGCTGGTCAAGCCTGGCTGGTCAAGCTCTCTTTCACAAAGCTCACATGAAAGCTCAAATTCTGAGAATAGGACAATGATCAGTGTTGGAGCTAATGTCACCATAGATGATAATGGATTTCAAGAGGTTCTTTCTAGGAGCTCCAAAAAAAGGAAAAAAACGTCCCCAATCAAAAGTGTTTCCCCTCCCCTTGTCCAAGTTTCTCCTTCCCAAATCTTAGGCATTTACCTAAAAATTACTCCTAATACCCCCTTTGAAATAAGAAAGATTACTACAATAAGGGTTGCAATTTTCAAAATGTTAAAATCAATGTTTTGTCTTAACATTCACCATGATGGATCTTTGCTAATAGCTGTCCAAGATCAGAAATCAGCAGATATAATACTTAATCTAAAATCTCTTCTGAATACCCCAATTAATTCATATAAATGGAGCCCAAAACAATCCCCAACAAAAATAGTAGTATATAATGTTCCCCTAGAAATACCAATTCAGGAGTTAAAAGAAGGGCTCTCAGATAGGGCTGGTAACGCAATCCCTGTAGAAGATGTCACTCAACTGGGTAAACCCAACTCTAATGGATTAAAAACAAGTAGATCTTTCTTATTTACACTGAAAGACAAAATTAATATCCCAGAAAAGTTATTCCTATTTGGGCAAATCAAACCGCACAAGGAATACAAGCCAAAGCCTATCCAGTGTCAGAAGTGTCTGAAACTGGGACACACAACAAATAAATGCAATGAAATTCTCCTAGCCTGTAGTAATTGTAAAGGGTCCCATCCTAAAGAGTTGACAACTTGCAACAACACTCAGCCTACATGTATCAATTGTAAAGGTCCACATGAATCCACCAATAAATCACAATACCCTGCATATAAGAAAAGAGCACTAACACTCCAAATAGCAACAGAGAAGGCCATTCCATACCCTTTTGCAGCTATGGAAGCAAATGCTGCCCAATCACACCAAATAAAACCCATAATGAAATCAAATAAAACTCCCAAGTCAAACACTCCCAATGCATCAAGTACTCCTAACAAAACACCATCCATTAAGTCCCCTAGCTCACATCTCTATCAGAAAGAATCACCAAGCCAACAAGCCTCCTTGTCTATTGAGATGAGGTCGGCCTGGCACCCCCTCCCAACAAGAAACAAACCAGAAACACTACCAGGAATTAATCCCTTAACTGACAAACTGGATGCACAATCAAACATACAAACCTCAAATATATGCTTATTCATTCTAAACTGCAATGCAGTTCTGGCCATGAATATACAACAACAAAAGAAAACAAAAATCATTGCTGAATTGGCAAAAATATACATCCCTAATCAGATGCTCCCTCAAGCAAAAAAAGATCTTGCTTTACTATTAACAAAGCTGAACATTGATACACAGTCATATGAAAAATAAATCAACAACACAACACATATCAATACTCCAATGGAACGTAAGATCACTTACAGAAAATAAGTTAAATGAATTAATATCTTTTATGAATAATAATTCCATCAATATTGCTTGCCTCCAGGAAACTCATTTAACCCAAAATCAACAGATTAAGTCTCTGGGATACACTATCCTGAGAAAGGATAGAACATCAGAGAGAAAAGGAGGTGGAGTAGCTTTAATAGTTAAAAATAATATAAAATTCTGTGGCATCAACTTTCCAGATTTTGTAAATGATGTTGACGCAATTGGTATCAGTGTTTGGCTGAATAATACAAAAACTTACATATTAAGCTTTTATAACCCTAATGGCCAAACTACAGATGCCATGGATTTCATCAGCTATATAAATAATACTAATATGTTGAAAAATGTCATTATTTGTGGAGACTTTAATGCCCACAGCCTTTTGTGAGGGAATAAACCAGCAAATAAAGCTGATAAGTTCATTGAACGTATGCTTTCATAATAATGAACAAGCTGTTGCTACCCCTCCAAACCTGAATACATATTTCAACCCCAAAAGTGGCAGTTTCTCTACAATTGACCTACAAATTGTGTCTTTAAATATTTTGAATAAAATTTATATAAATAAAATTGATAGTCTATGTACTGACCACTTTGCCATAGTTTGCTCCCTAAACGAACCTGCTGAAACCCTATCACATACCTCCAAATATATCAACACTAAAGCAAATTGGCCTATGTTCCATAATAAGCTAAATGATGAAATTACAAGTTTCACCCAAAATCCATGCATTTCAAACACAACAGCTGACACACAGGCTGAAGTTTTGGCATCTTTACTAATAAATACAGCTAATCATGCTATCCCCAGGACAACACCCAGGAAAACCTTCCCTAAACATATTCCCAAAGCACGGTGGACAGATGAGTGCCAAAATAAATGGAAAACAAAAAAGGCAGCTAGGAGAACATTCTTAAAAACACCATCACCTACTACATATTTAAAAAAATTACAAGCAGAATCTAATCTAAAAAGGACCATAATAAATTCTAAATATAACTACTGGAATAATTTTGCAAATAATCTCTTCAGAGAAACACATGAGCCAATTATACATAAAGTCATAAGCCACATCTGTGGGAAAAAGACTTCCCCCAGCCCAATCCTGTATGAGCTTATACATAATAATACCCATTATGACAAAGATAATGAAAAAGCTAAGCTATTTGCCACTCTTTTTGTTAATAAGCTAACATCAAATAATTGTAGCAAAATGCCCCCAATTCCTATGAACCCAAGATACAAACCTCGCCCAGGATCTGAGTATATAACCAGTCCATTTTCAATCCAACAAATGAATAATGCAATACATCATATTAGGACCAAGACTAGCGGCAGCTATGACAATATAAACCCTACATTGATAAAGAATCTCACCCCTTCATACAAACAGGAACTTCTAAATTGTTATAATCATGCTTGGGCTTCATCTATATTCCCCAATATCTGGAAATGTTCATCCCTCCTACCAATCCTAAAGAAAAATAAACCCAAAAATAACCCTGAGTCTTATAGGCCCATAATGATTACTCCTGTGATGAGGAAAATAATGGAGAAAATGATCTATTACCGACTCCTCTGGTTTGTTGAAAAAAATAATATGATCCCTCACACTCAAACTAGATTCAGGAAACACCATTCCTCAACAGATGCTTTCATTTTGTTAACAAATGCAATAAATGAATCATTCTCAAAAAATAATGTCCTAGTTGCAGCTTTCCTAGATTTTGAAGGGGCATATGACAATGTGAACCACCAAATCCTTTTAATTAAACTTGCAAACCTTGGACTACCCCCCCCCCCCCCAAGCTAGTATCTTTTATAAAATATTTCATAGAATTGCGAAGTTTCATTGTTTGTGTAGGTTCAGCCTCTTCACCCCAAAAGACAATAACCAAAGGCCTTCCTCAGGGATTAGTCCTCAGCTACCTCCTCTTTGCCCTATATCTCTGGGACATGAACCTCCCCCACACGAATATACAATATGCTGATGATCTGGTACTATGGTCATCTGGCAACATCTTTGAGATTGCACAGTCAAAGCTGCAAAAGTCACTTTTCCAATTTGAAAAATTCTCTCAACATTCAGATTTACCCATTGCACCTACCAAGTCAAAAATAATCCAATTTCACCGAAAGCGAAATCATGTTAATGCAAGATTAACTCTAAATGGAACAACTATTCCAGAAGATAATCATATTAATTACCTAGGTCTCATGCTTGACCAAAAACTTAATTTCCACCTTCACATTTCAAACACAATAAAAAAAATGCTATAGAAAAACAATTATACTAAAAAGACTTCTTTCCACACCCTGGGGCTGTAAGGAGAAAACCTTACTACAGTTTTATAAATCACATATAAGACCCCATATTGACTATGGGCTCATCGTCTATGGTGCATGTGCAAAGACCCAGATGCAAAAAATTGAAACAATACAAAATGATATAATACGTCTCATATTTGGTCTTAGGGAACCCACAAGCACCAAGTTTCTGCTTATGGAGAGTGGATTAACAACAATAAGGGAGAGACGTAGCTTTCTCTTGATAAAACATCTTACCAAAATTGAACCAAATAGCTCACACACCCTACATAATTGGTTAAGAATTCCAGCCATGTATAGAGGCATTGCAGATGAGTATGCCTATATTCAGAAGAAGTTTCCTGTACCCACAAAGTCTATTGCACCTATTTTCCCCCAATCCCCTCCATGGAATTGGTCAATCCCCATAATAAATACAGATTTCTCAAAGTGGACTAAAGATTTAACCCCCATCGCTTTTGTCCAGAAAAAATTTGCTGAACTTAATACAATTACTTATAAAAACCATTTCCAAATCATTGTTGATGGGTCCAAAATGAATGAGAAGGTAGCAAGTGGTGCCTTCCTTCCTCACCTGAAAATTGCAATGGGTGAGAGATTGTATAATAATGTATCTATAATGTCTGCTGAGTTAAATGCCATAATCATGGCATTAGAATACCTTATGGAAAATAAACCCTTGATTGCTAATTCAAATAATATTATAATTTATTCTGACTCTCTATCAAGCCTTGAGTTGCTGTCTTCAGCTCCTCAGTATTAGCTGGATATTGACACTTATCATTGTCTTAGTATTATAGATAATCTTGCCTCAAGTGGCATAGGAGCTTATTTTCAGTATATTCCTAGCCACTCTGGTATAAGTGGTAATCATCAGGTTGATGAAATAGCAAAAAATGCTATAAATATTGACCAGCCAAGTGAGAGACCAATCCCCATTAGAGATATTTACCAATGGAGACTATCAGATATTATGTTTAATAAGAAAAATCCTACTCTTTCCCCCTTTCCCAATAAGCATTTTTCTAAAATTTATCATAGAATTCATTCTGGAACAAATGGACTAAACTTTCTTGCTTTCTTGTATCAGTTTCCTAATTCAAGTGGTTCAGTTCCCCTGTCCCCTCTTTGCAGGTATTGTATTATGAATAATGAAACAATTGACCACTGCCTATTTGAATGTAATATGCTGACGTCTGCACACCATACTTTGCATTGTAAACTGTTAAAGTGCTTCAATCACCACAAAATCTCACTATCAGCCAAGAGCCTAGCCAACTATACCTGCATACAGAGCACAGAAATCGATATCTATCATCTTATATTTGAATTCCTTGAGTCGAAAGATCTACTGAAAGATATCTGAGGATATCTAATAAATAAGAGGCAACCAAGCAAGTAGCTCTGTAGCCCACAGAGTGAAGCAAAAGGAAAAGGGCTAAATAGTATCAACTGAAAAGCCCCTGTTGTGAAAAAGAAGAAGAAGGTAATGTTCCAGACTCTCTTCTTCTAAAAAACGCTAGGTTGGTATAACCTGAATCCAGAAGAGTTATTAGTCTTTACAAGTTCTGGTCTTTAGATGGTACAGGGGACGCCAGCCCTACACCCCTTAGTTTCAGCTTATTTTGAGCTTGATTTGACTATTCATTGTAATTTCTGTTTGTTTTGGATTTATTTATAATTTCTGTTTGTATTTGGATTTTGGGAGCATATATATATAAAAAAACAGATATTTCCCACCCAGATATTTTTCCTAGAGTAGAGTAGGTTCTGCTGAACAATTTGAACTCAGTTATTTTTGCTTTTTTTTTCTCATGACATAAGTTGCAATATACATCTTTTATATTCCTTATATACTACTTTGAAATAATTCAGACCTTAATCAAAATCAGCCAATAAATTAAGAAAATATACAACACCTTATTTTCTAAGGATACAGTTTTACCATTTGCCTTCTATGATAAAAAAAAGTTAAATCTTCAAAATCTTAAATGGCTACAAAATCAATAAGGAATCAAGAAAACTTGTATAGCTGATTATGTCAGTGAAAGGAACAAACCTACTAGGTTTCATTAAAATCCATGATCATGATGATATCAAACCAAATATCCTATAAAATTGGGAGAGACCTCATTTGAACCTAAATTAAAAGTTCTTTTTAAGTGACCACAAAGATTGTACCATGGAAAAGTTTTGTTTTCTACCATTTTCTGGCACCAAACTATGACCTTGCAGAAGCAATTTGCAATTTAATCAAAATTCTGAGAAGGTAATCAATTTAAAAACATCAAAAACTATATTTTATGGTTCCCAGTTGCAGAGGAAGCAATGCTGCATGGTGGGAGTACTAGATTTAGCTAAGTTGATTCACTTTATTTTTTTGTGAAATTATGTTTGATGATGTGTAATTTCGCATCAGCTACCTTGAAGGGGAAGGGGGGGGGGGGGTCATTTTGCATACAAGGGTGGGGGAAGATGCCAAAAAGTTCACATTTTAACGCCCAAACTGCCAACACTCCTTGAGCCTTCAGATAAATGTGGTAACAGGTAGGGGGGGGGGAGTAGGAATGAAATGAAATATTTCTCTATTTAGAATAAAATATTACATCCCCATGCCTTCCAGTACAGAGGTGGAAAAGGTGAGGCAGGCAATAATAAGCCCCACCAGAAAATTTCTTTGGGGGGAGAGGGTGGTTGAAAAATGCTACAAGGAACTTTGTTTTTAGCAATTTTAATTGGTAATATTTCTCTTTTGTATTTAAATGAAATATTTCATTGTATTTAAATGTAAAAGATCATATGAAAATAGAAGGAACGTAAAAAAGTGAAAAATGCATTGAAGTATGAATTAAGGAGGAGTGAAATAGAGGTCATGGATAAAATCTATGAAGACCAGGTAGATGCAGTCGGACAGCATAATAGTAAAATATTGTACATGCACGTTAATAAATTGAGAGGAAGTAGTCAATCTGGACTTGTACCAGTTAAAGATAGGAACAGGGCCACAATTAGTGATAAGGAAAGAGTTACAGAGAAAGATATAGGAGAGAATGAAAAAGTTTGTGACACCTTGGATGTGAAGGAATATTTATTTTGTGAGGAAGAATTAGTGACAGTACTAAAAGGATAAAAAAAAATAATAAGGCCCCCTGGTTCTGATAGTGTGGTAAATGAGTTTTTCTTAACATGGTGATTATGAAGTTAGAGATAAATTAGTGAAGATTATGGATATTATTTTGGGAAAAGAGGAAGTACTTAGCAATTTTGGGAAAACTTTAGTTAAACCCCTTTAAAAGAAAGGTGGTAAGAGTCAATGTGGTAATTGTATAGCTATTAGCTTCATTTCTATCAGAAACTGTCACCCAGGGCTGTAAGTACAGGTGGAGGAGGAAGAAGGCCCCTCAAATGTACACTCAGCAGGGCCCACAGGTGTGTGGACATGTTCTGTGAGTTACCAATCTTCTCCCAGTAATGGGTTAAATTGCATGGTTATGCACAACACCATCATGGGGGAATCCTTTATAAGAGGACAATTGTAGCAGGGCATAAGCTCCAGATCTATGGACAACAGCCTCTGCAAAGGGCTGCCTCAACTGGCAGTTGACCAACCTTGAGGTTGACTACATTCCCATTTAAGGAGTGACATCCCTCAAGGAAATTTTAGACTTGAGATGATGTGTTGGTCCCTGCCCTCCACTGGTACCCAGGACCATTGCTTTTCCTGAGGCCAAAACTATTTCAATGATTTAAAAAATATGAAAATTGGAAAGCTAAATTAAACATAGCTGCCTTTCTCTTGTCATTATCAACAGATTCAACAGTGACTAGATCAATAAAGATTGTAGATGAGGCTGATTGATCATGTTTCTCTTATTTATCATTGATCATTGTTTCTATACTTCTGGTACTTCTTTACACAAGTTTGCAGGAATCAATGATAGGCAATTCTACTGACTCAGTGTAATTACACAGAGATTGTTGCAATATTTCTTGCTCTCTTATAAGCATACAAGGATTTATCATCCTTAAACAACAAATAATGTCTTCAAAGCTTATTTTTTTTATAAAAACTCCCTAAATTCATCATACCTATCTAATGTATTCATCATATATTAGAGGGGGGGGCAAGGTATAGCAAAGCTGTAGTTAAATCATATTAGCTAAAACTATTTTGTATATTATGAAGCTTTCATAACATGTTTCCCTCTATTGAGAGGGAAACATGTTATGAAAGCTTCATAATATACAAAATAGTTTTAGCTAATATGATTTAGCTATAGCTTTGCTATACCTTGCCCACCCTCTAATATATGATGAATACATTAGATCTACTCTAGACCTTTGCCCATCCTTGCTCAGTTTTTGACATTGAGTATAGATGTGACAACCTAAAGTCTTCTCTAGTGGCTTTAAATTCAGTATTTTCTTTTACCTAGCACAACAGATTTGTTAGATAGCAGAGGTTTCTCTTCTCTACTTTGACCATAGGGTAAAAGACCTATTCTTGGGAAAGATTACTTTCCTTTGGCATCCTGGAAATATAGAGATGGTTTTTATTTTACTACAGCATGACACATTTACTACAGCAATGTGAGTGTAGTAACAAGTTCCCTGCTTTTTATACACCTTCTTGGTGAAATTTCCACCAATAATTTTTCAGCATAAATTCAAGATGCTATCTCTGTCTTGACAAGCAATTGAAAAGAAAAAATTATATTTAATACTTGTGATTTGGGCCAAGGCCAGGTACATTTTTTGCAGTTCATGTTATTGACTTACAAATAAAGTAAACATACCACTTGATGCCTTTTTTTATGTTCTTTCCAAATATAATAATCATTTTTGTTGGAAATGAATTTTACCCCCACCCCTATATATACCAAATCAGGGTATATATTTCTACATTAGGGGGTGTGTGTGTAAATTTTATTTCTGATGTAAATGAGAGGCAAGTTTAAACTTTGAAACTTGCCTGAAACTTTGAAACTATATCACAAGCCATGGAGGACGCAGTGGGATGAGCCTGCATCCACCACTAGGGTCTATTAGTGTGTGATATTCAACTGTCCTGTATACGTGTAGGATGTGATGATCCACTAATGAATTGTGCAACGAACTCCTGTCAATATTACCTGGCGACATCTACAGGTTCCTGCAACCTTAGTCACTAGAAGATGCGATTTAAGGTAATTTAAGGTAATATACTTTAGCCTGTAGATACATACCTGAAAGTTTCATTTTCCTAACCAAACCCCTTTCTAAGATAGCCAAAAGTGGATAAAGTAGAATTTTACTTCTTTTTTTTTGGGGGGGGGGGGATTCAAGCTCCCCCCCCCCCTGGGTACAGCCTTGATTTAGGCATATAGAGTAGATAGCCTATCAAGCAATGAAAATTATATTTTAGAATCAGAAACCAAACTGAAACACTGAAAGAATATGCACATCAAAATAGGACAATAGGTATTTCCAAAAAGAGGTACTTCTAGGTAGCCTAAGTCAATAAACTAATAATTTCAAGTGTTTGATCTTAAAATTTTTTCATAATAACCATATTGATGCATAACTTAGATTTTTAGCTATTTACTGATATATACAATTATTCTCTATTCCTATATGGTAACAAGACGTGAGGTTAGAGTTTTACATAATTCTGCTCTATTGGATACTTTTTTTTACCATAGCCTATTCAATGCAAACAGATCTTTTTTTAAATGAACCAGAAGACAGCATTCACTGGTTGCCTTACCTCCTGTGCTGATGAAACCACTAGAGGACACATGCTTATTCATTTTAAATTGCCGTTCTGAGCTGATCTGAGAGATTTGTGTCACCTCTTGCCGGCAACGTCAGTTGCCTAGGTTAGATTTCTCTAAAATTTAAAATCTGTACGTTATAAGACATGCTTGCCGAAATGAAAATTGTCTTAAGCCCTGTCGTGATTATGGCTTTTTCTGACAAAGTAAGCCGAGTAAAGACAGCTTTTTGTTCGTGGAAAAACAAACTTTTCTGAAAAAAGCTGTATCGAATGCGCCGGATTTGCCTTTTTGAGCTTTAAAAAGTACCAATGAAGACTGGGGCTGCCTATAAAAGTTAAAACGCACTGGCGACTTTGCCTGAAAAATCCATAATGAAGACACGGCCTTATTGTGAAGAGACCGAATCACAAATGTTAAGGATCGTCGTGCACATTCTTAGAACTAGTAATTTAAATAGTCCCATTAAAATTTTCTTATAAAGCAATTGACTATTGTCTGTTTGAACATAGCGTTGTGGTGTCTACACAGCTTTTCCTTCAAAGTGAACTGTTAAAGTCGCGGCTGCTGCGTACACACCTTGTATAGCGGAGAAATGAAATTGTTCAGGAGACGATAAAAACTGATTTGATGGTGCAATTTTCTTAGGTAAAAATACCAAAGAATTCCACATGATTCAGAATTTTTTTACCAGAGATTTTACGAATTATTACGAGGCGTAATTTATGTCTCTGATATAAAATTATCAGAAATATTATAAGGTGTGTTTTTCTTATTTTGCTATGTAAGTATTAGGGAAGAAAATTTTTCGTTGTCACTAGACGACGCAGCATGAAAAACTGCATCAGACGCATATAAAAAGTCATTTTCGGTTCAAATTGATTATACGAGGTGTGCACGCAGCGGCCGCTAAGTGCTTCAACCACCAACAAATTTCACCATCAGTTAGAAGCCTAGCTGGCCTAATCTGGACGAAGACTGCTAAACTTGAAATATATACCCTGATCTTTCAATTCCTGAAATCAGATGAGCTACTGCAAGACATGCAATAAAAACGAGCCATTTCAAGATGAACAGCTAGGAACCAACCGCAATAGTCAAATTCATATCATACAGAAAGTCAAATGGATAAGGCCTGAATTGGCTCGACTGAAAAGCCCATTCAATAACCATCAGAGGAAGAAATATTCTCATCCCAAAGCATTTAAATTAAATTTTTATGTTATTCCTTCTAATTTTTAAGGTAGTTCTGTCGAATGGCGACAATTTTCATTCCACTCATTAATTTCCATTAACTTTTAACGGTAATTAAGGAATTTGCAATCGGTGAATTGTTCAACATATATCAATTATTATTTTATTTTGCTTCATAGGTTTATAAGCTGTTATTTATCTTTTTCAGATAGAAACACGATTTTTAAAGTCAGAACCACGTTCCATAGGGTAGAATAATTGTTGTTAATCTATCAGCCGTTGCAATTATTTGTATTAAGTTCTACTGGAAGCGGAAAGAAAATACAGGGGTTGGTTTATCACAAGTTTTTGCTGGTTACTCCATTCTTCCATCCAAAATATTCTCCAGGCTAATCGCAAAATTTTGCAGAATCTAACCTTTACTCCATTTTGGTGAATGAGTCTAACCAAGTCAAATGACGATCATTGGCAACACTATAGTGCTAGCGCTGCCCAGGTAAAGAGCAAAGTGGGCTCTGTGTATAGTTTATCGTTTATTTGTTTTCTGTTTTTTTTTTTTTCACTAAGCCACTTCGTATAGAAGTAACTGTTGGAAAAAATTTGAGTGAAACTTATTTGATGGGAAAATGAAAGTTCTAGTGTCTTTCTTAAGAGTCAAAAATGATTGGACGGAAAACAGACCTCTCCAAACCGTCTTTTTGCTGCCGTCTTCACAAAAATATATGACAAAATTTTGAAGTCACTATTTTGTACGGAATTGTTGAAAAATCTAATAGCTATACCTTTGGGGATGATTTGACCTCCCTCAACCCCTGTGGCAACGGCTTTAAGTTATGCAATTTGTCTATTGTTTACAAATAAGATTTATCATAAGCTGTGCAATAACACTGCCTAAGTAAAGCATGATGTTGGCACAATGCGTTTTTTTTCTGTGGGGATGTGTGTTTTTTTTTAGACCAGGGCACTTCGTACGGAAGGAGTTGTCGTAGAAACTTCAAAAAGAGCTCATTAGATTAGAAATTGAGAGAGCTAATGCCCGTTTTAATAGTCAAAAGTGATTGGAGGCAGTTGCAGATCTAGGTGGGGGGAGCAAGGGGGCGCCCCCTATCGCAATGGTTTGGGGTTGGGGTATATTAGCAAGACGACGGCAAATGACTTGATACAATGTTGCTCTGAAGAAATTTTAAGTACTATAAAAATAAGAATCCACAAAGCTGAATTTTACAGTGTGATATTTGACGAAACCATGGATGCGTCCCATACCTCACAAGTTAGTCTTTCTCTGCATTGTGTTTATGATAGCAGTATTTTATAAGACTTTGTTGGATTTGTGGACCTTAACGAAAAGAACTATAAGGTTATAACTGAGCAAGAACCAAGCATTACAGGTGAAATTTTAGGCAAGTCTGTGCTCAATCTAATGGAAGACATTGGATTAATCATTGACAATTGTGTTGGCATAAGCTGCGCTTGATGCAGTGACAAAATTTTCTAAATGTGAGAGGCAGCATCAGTTGTCCAAAAAGTTGCTAAAAGAAAAAGCCTCTGTCGATGCAAAAACCATGCTCTTAACCTATCGACTTTCAAGTGCAGTAAAAGCCAATGTGTCAGGAATGCTGTAGGTAGTATTAAAGAAGTTTCAAACTTTTTTTTAGTACATCAGAAAAATGAAATTTGTCCTTAAAAATGTTTTAGGTCATCATGTACAAAGTTGCTGTTAAACTTGTTTGGTTGAACGTCACGAAAGTATATAGCGATTCAGAGATGATATACCTAAAATAGTTGAAGCACTTAGAAGTGTGTCTTCATGGTGTGACAGTTGTTGGCAAAAGTAAATTGCTTGTTGTGCGCAATTTTAACCTGGACTCTATTATTAGTGTTTACTGTTTGAGTGTTATAACTGACACAACTCTTTCACTAAGGAGACTTAAACATTAGTTTTATTTTCAGTCTCAGAATATCCGAAGCCCTAAAGCTTTTCAATAAAAAGATAGAGAAGTGTAATGAGGTTTTCCAGGTTATATTTGAAATTGCAGAGAAAGCTATGGAAGTTATGGACGTGACTATTTGAAAATGGCAAAAAAAAAACTTATCGATCAAATTGCCCCACTGTCTCACAAGACGACCAAGACAATGCCCCCCTTTATTGGAAAAGAGCTGTTTACTTTCCAGTGCTAGGTTACATTATTTCTTACATGCCCGACAGATTTTCTAATGCGTCAATGACATGTTATTCACTAACGTGTTCCTGCCTCAAAATTTAGATTCGGCACCTGATCTTTAAACTTTGAAATATAAGACAGAGCCAAAATGTCGCAAATTTTCATCTTTTTTGGACAAATCAGTGAAACTTTAGTGCTGAAAATATTAACTGAAATGCTTGAATTGAAGAATTCGGGTGGTATCTTAATCCTCATTTCCTATTCTTAAAAACCATCAATTTTACTAAGCGATGCCATATAGTTAGGTGACATGCAAAATGGTTCGACCTATACAAATAGCCACAAAGAATGTATGACTCCAAAAGATGGTTCAAGACCATTTTTTTTACAATAAAAAGCTTAACTCACTTACTATGTTATTTGAGGGATGTTTAACTAACCAAAAGACAATATTAGCATCTTAATACTACTGCTTCTATTCCTACAACTTCTACTACTGCTACTATTATTATTACTGCTACTGCGACTATTGCTACTCAAGCTGAGACAGTTATTATTGACTCTCTTGCTACTGCTACTACTATAATTATTGGTGCTACTACTGCTACTAATAATCCTGAGGGTATTAAGGGGATAATGTACGTCGATATTGTAACTGTATAGAAATAAATTGAAACACACTCTTCCAACAAAGAATGTCAAGAGGACGTATCAGCAATGCTCCGGGACTGGTTGATGATATGAAATTAAAAGTTTCATCATGTGTTGAAAGGGACGTTGTAAAAAAGGTGCTATGTGCATACTATTACTGCTACTACAACTATCGCTACTGCACAAGCTAAGGGTATTAAGGTGAGTCTTTCGAAGAATATTTGACTGGATGCTGAACCAAATCAAAACAAACTATGATTATGTAGCTTGTCAATAGAATGACAAAGCAATGTCATAATAACGGCTTACATTATTAAGTTACACCTTTCAGGGTAAGTTGTGACGGATTTTGAACTAGCCAGAAGACACTATGTGATTACTTTTGATATTACTTCTACGTTTACTGTAACTAATAGAACTAAGGGCGTTGAGTTGAAACGTTTATGGGGAGTTTCAATTAAACAAAATACTATATGCTTTCAAGTATTAAAGAGTATAAAATCAATATCATAGGCAGGGCTGCTCTATCTTAGCTAGTAATATCATTGACATTTTAAAGGAGCTAATACGAACTAAAACATATTTAGCTAATACTAAATACTAACTAAAACAAATACTAAAAACAAATTTTCAATGAAAGCGGTAAAGCCTTCCGTGTCTTCTAATTGCAAACCAAATGTTGAGTTTTCAGATGTTTACTGGGTTGGTCTCATTTCCCCATATATACGACGTATTTCGACGTAACACCTTTAAATTAGGTGTTGTGTTCTTAGACCACACTGCCGTTTTAAGACGAACAAATAAACTTTCAGATGGGGCTAAATCCATTTATTTAGACAGTGAAAAAACAGGTACAAAAGTCCAGACATTTCGGTCACATATACAGCGACCGTCTTCAGTAGAAATACTAAAATAATAAAATTGAAACTAGCATATTTATATGTAAAAAAATAAATAACTTTTCGGGTATCCAGATATAAATATCTGGACTTTTGTACCTGTTTTTTCACTGTCTAAATAAATGGATTTATCCCCATTTGAAAGTTTATTTGTTCATCTTAGAACGGCAGTGTGGTCTAAGAACACAACACCTAATTTAAAGGTGTTACGTCGAAAATACGTCGTATATATGGGGAAATGAGACCAACCCAGTAAACATCTAAAAACTCAACATTTGGTTTGCAATTAGAAGACACGGAAGGCTTTACCACTTTCATTGGAAATTTGTTTACATTTGGGCAAGATTAAAGAAGAAAATTTACATCAAGAACTTTGAATGAACTTTGTCAATGAACTCTCTCTGAAAGTAATCCAGTGAATAATCCGAAAGTTCATTATTTTGTGAATGACCCGAAAAGTTATTTATTTTGTTACATATAAATATGCTAGTTTCAATTTTATTATTTTAGTATTTCTACTGAAGACGGTCACTGTATATGTGACCGAAATATCTGGACTTTTGTACCTGTTTTTTCACTGTCTAAATAAATGGATTTATCCCCATTTGAAAGTTTATTTGTTCGTCTTAGAACGGCAGTGTGGTCTAAGAACACAACACCTAATTTAAAGGTGTTACGTCGAAAATACGTCGTATATATGGGAAATGAGACCAACCCAGTAAACATCTAAAAACTCAACATTTGGTTTGCAATTAGAAGACACGGAAGGCTTTACCACTTTCATTGGAAATTTGTTTTACATTTGGGCAAGATTAAAGAAGAAAATTTACATCAAGAACTTCGAATGAACTTTGTCAATGAACTCTCTCTGAAAGTAATCCAGTGAATAATCCGGAAGTTCATTATTTTGTGAATGACCCGAAAAGTTATTTATTTTGTTACATATAAATATGCTAGTTTCAATTTTATTATTTTAGTATTTCTACTGAAGACGGTCGCTGTATATGTGACCGAAATATCTGGACTTTTGTACCTGTTTTTTCACTGTCTAAATAAATGGATTTATCCCCATTTGAAAGTTTATTTGTTCGTCTTAGAACGACAGTGTGGTCTAAGAACACAACACCTAATTTAAAGGTGTTACGTCGAAAATACTTCGTATAAATGGGGAAATGAGACCAACCCAGTAAACATCTAAAAACTCAACATTTGGTTTGCAATTAGAAGACACGGAAGGCTTTACCACTTTCATTGGAAATTTGTTTTACATTTGGGCAAGATTAAAGAAGAAAATTTACATCAAGAACTTCGAATGAACTTTGTCAATGAACTCTCTCTGAAAGTAATCCAGTGAATAATCCGGAAGTTCATTATTTTGTGAATGACCCGAAAAGTTATTTATTTTGTTACATATAAATATGCTAGTTTCAATTTATTATTTTAGTATTTCTACTGAAGACGGTCGCTGTATATGTGACCGAAATATCTGGACTTTTGTACCTGTTTTTTCACTGTCTAAATAAATGGATTTATCCCCATTTGAAAGTTTATTTGTTCGTCTTAGAACGACAGTGTGGTCTAAGAACACAACACCTAATTTAAAGGTGTTACGTCGAAAAAAAAGGAGCTAATTTGATCGGAAATCCTAAATTTCAGTACCTATGTTAAGATTAAAAAAGTAATTGGAAGGCAATCAGTCCTCCTCTTTAGCTCATAATTTTCCGAATACTATTCATCAAAATTTTTCGACATCCATTTTGTTCAGCATAACTGAACGGTCTTGCAATTACATCTCTAGGGCTATTGCGTAGGTCAGCCCCCCACAGTTATGCAATTTGTCGATTATATGTTTAAAAACTAAATGTTTCCTTAAGATTAAATCAAAAAGCACTGTGTGTATGCTGATTGCCAATAAGACATTTCAGCAATATCCCAAGAACGACTTAGGGTATTACGTTCAAACTTTCAGGCCTACTTCTGTTACTACTTCTGCTCTCAAAATTTAACTAAATCAAAAGATTTTAAGTGTATCCAAGCTATCAAAGAGCAAAGCTATTTTTTTTGGTGAAAGGTATTAAGTTTTCTTTTTGGTACCTACAGTGTACCTACTGAGTCATCAGTAGTAATCAACGTTATACTTTGCGGCCTTTATGTTCCATCCTGTGTTATTTGCTTGCCTGTATAGGAATTCCACATTCCATGGCACCTTTCCATGGCAGATTACCAGATTGATTATTGCTATTGTTGTCAATTGAATATGGAATTATACAAAACCTAGCAGACAGGTTTCTGGGCCTAGCAGATAGGTTTCTGGGCCAACCAGACAGGTTTCTGGGCCAACTCTAAGTTTCTGGGCCTTTACGTTCCATGGCACCTTTCCATGGCAGATTACCAGATTAGTTATTTGACAACACATGCCTGAGACATTAGACTTACGCGTGAACATTTTAGAAAGATAATCTGCCTTGGAAACAGTTTGATGTGTTCGGGGAAATTACGTTCCTTGGCGTTGATTGACATTTGCAAAAAAGGGGTAATTAGTGATAGGATAATTTTTTAACATGAAATCTCTGAATAAAATATTTTTGGAGCATGTACTTGACGATGGAGAAAAAGGGTTAAGGAGATTAGCAATTACGAGCAGGGATTCCCCGCCTGTTCCTAAACATTGCAAAAAAAATAGCAGTATGAACGGGGATTCCCCCCACAAATTTGTTTCAACTCCAAGTTTTTCAACCAGACTGGTTTTTTGAAAGCATAGTGTGTACATGTGTGTAGGCTTTGTTATTAAAAACTTGGACACTACAATCAGAATTGTTTGATTGACATTTAAAAAGGGGTAACGAGATTTGCGAATTAGAGTGTAGGATTCGCGAATTTGATCCTATTAAGGATTTACTTGAAATAAAATTTTAACTAGAAATGGCTGAAAAGTGTTTTGGGGAGATGGGGTGATTGTGTACTGTATAATACACATGTGATGTTTGGGCAGTGTTGTCAATTTAAAATAATTTAACATTCCCTTCGTTCCCCCATTTCTGAGGGCAGGGGAGGGGTGGGGGGTCAATTTTGGAGGGAAAATCAAAAATACTCAGAATCGAAAATAAATGGGATCTGCCTCAAGGGGAAGGCTCAGAGGCCCTTCGTTCCCCCATTTCTGAAGGCAGGGGAGGGGGGGGGGTCAATTTTGGAGGGGAAAACCAAAAATACTCAGAATCGAAAATAAATGGGATCTGCCTCAAGGGGAAGGCTCAGAGGCCCTTCGTTCCCCCATTTCTGAGGGCAGGGGAGGGGGGGGTCAATTTTGGAGGGAAAACCAAAAATACTCAGAATCGAAAATAAATGGGATCTGCCTCAAGGGCAAGGCTCAGAGGCCATTCGTTCCCCATTTCTGAGGGCAGGGGAGGGGGGGGGTCAATTTTGGAGGGAAAACCAAAAATACTCAGAATCGAAAATAAATTGGATCTGCCTCAAGGGCAAGGCTCAGAGGCCCCTCCTTCCTCCATTTCTGAGGGCAGGGGAGGGTGGGGGTCAATTTTGGAGGGAAAATCAAAAATGCTCAGAATCGAAAATAAACGGGATCTGCCTCAAGGGCAAGTAGTTCATTTTGAATTTCTTCCTGTAAATGCAAGAGTTGGAATATTTCAGTAGTGCTTTGTTGTGCTTTACCTTGTCACAGTTACATTCTCTTAATTTTTCAAAGTTCATTTTGAATTTCTTTCGTGAAATGCAAGAATTGGAATATTTCAGTAGTGTCTTGTCGTGGTTTACCTTGTCACAGCTACATTCTCATGATTTTTCAAAGTTCATTTTGGATTTCTGCCGTGAAATGCAAGAGTTGGAATATTTCAGTAGTGACTTGTTGTGCTTTACCTTGTCACAGTTACATTCTCTTGATTTTTGAAGTTCATTTTGAATTTCTGTCGTAAATGCAAGAGTTGGAATATTTCAGTAGTGACTTGTTGTGCTTTACCTTGTCGCAGTTACATTCTCTTGATTTTTCGAAGTTCATTTTGAATTTCTGTCGTGAAATGCAAGAGTTGGAATATTTCAGTAGTGTTTTGTTGTGCATTACCTTGTCACAGTTACATTCTGTTGATTTTCATAGTTCATTTTGAATTTCTTTCATTGAAATGCAAGAGTTGGAATATTTCAGTAGTGTTTTGTTGTGCTTTACCTTGTCACAGTTACATTCTCTTAATTTTTCAAAGTTCATTTTGAATTTCTTTCGCGAAATGCAAGAATTGGAATATTTCAGTAGTGTCTTGTCGTGGTTTACCTTGTCATAGCTACATTCTCATGATTTTTCAAAGTTCATTTTGATTTCTGTCGTGAAATGCAAGAGTTGGAATATTTCAGCAGTGACTTGTTGTGCTTTACCTTGTCACAGTTACATTCTCTTGATTTTTGAAGTTCATTTTGAATTTCTGTCATGAAATGCAACAGTTGGAATATTTCAGTAGTGTTTTGTTGTGCTTTACCTTGTCACAGTTACATTCTGTTGATTTTCATAGTTCATTTTGAATTTCTTTCGTGAAATGCAAGAATTGGAATATTTCAGTAGTGTTTTGTTGTGCTTTACCTTGTTACAGTTACATTCTGTTGATTTTCACAGTTCATTTTGAATTTCTTTCATTGAAATGCAAGAATTGGAATATTTCAGTAGTGTTTTGTTGTGCTTTACCCTGTCACAGTTACATTCTCTTAATTTTTCAAAGTTCATTTTGAATTTCTTTCGTGAAATGCAAGAATTGGAATATTTCAGTAGCGTCTTGTCGTGGTTTACCTTGTCACAGCTACATTCTCATGATTTTTCAAAGTTCATTTTGAATTTCTGTCGTAAAATGCAAGAGTTGGAATATTTCAGTAGTGACTTGTTGTGCTTTACCTTGTCACAGTTACATTCTGTTGATTTTCATAGTTCATTTTGAATTTCTTTCATTGAAATGCAAGAGTTGGAATATTTCAGTAGTGTTTTGTTGTGCATTACCTTGTCACAGTTACATTCTGTTGATTTTCATAGTTCATTTGAATTTCTTTCATTGAAATGCAAGAGTTGGAATATTTCAGTAGTGTTTTGTTGTGCTTTACCTTGTCACAGTTACATTTCTTAATTTTTCAAAGTTCATTTTGAATTTCTTTCGCGAAATGCAAGAATTGGAATATTTCAGTAGTGTCTTGTCGTGGTTTACCTTGTCACAGCTACATTCTATTATTTTTCAAAGTTCATTTTGATTTCTTTCGTGAAATGCAAGAGTTGGAATATTTCAGTAGTGACTTGTTGTGCTTTACCTTGTCACAGTTACATTCTCTCGATTTTTCGAAGTTCATTTTGAATTTCTGTCGTGAAATGCAAGAGTTGGAATATTTCAGTAGTGTTTTGTTGTGCTTTACCTTGTCACAGTTATATTCTGTTGATTTTCATAGTTCATTTGAATTTCTTTCATTGAAATGCAAGAGTTGGAATATTTCAGTAGTGTTTTGTTGTGGTTTACCTTGTCACAGATACATTCTCTTAATTTTTCAAAGTTCATTTCATAGTCATTTGAATTTCTTTCATTTAAATGCAAGAGTTGGAATATTTCAGTAGTGTTTTGTTGTGGTTTACCTTGTCACAGTTACATTCTCTTGATTTTTCGAAGTTCATTTTGAATTTCTGTCGTGAAATGCAAGAGTTGGATTATTTCAGTAGTGTTTTGTTGTGCTTTACCTTGTCACAGTTACATTCTGTTGATTTTCATAGTTCATTTTGAATTTCTTTCATTGAAATGCAAGAGTTGGAATATTTCAGTAGTGTTTTGTTGTGCTTTACCTTGTCACAGTTACATTATCTTAATTTTTCAAATTTCATTTTGAATTTCTTTCGTGAAATGCAAGAATTGGAATATTTCAGTAGTGTATTGTCGTGGTTTACCTTGTCACAGCTACATTCTCATGATTTTTCAAAGTTCACTTGAATTTCTGTCGTGAAATGCAAGAGTTGGAATATTTCAGTAGTGACTTGTAGTGCTTTATCTTGTCAAAGTTTCATTCTATTGATTTTTCGAAGTTCATTTTGAATTTCTGTCGTGAAATGCAAGAGTTGGAATATTTCAGTAGTGTTTTGTTGTGCTTTACCTTGTCACAGTTACATTCTGTTGATTTTCGTAGTTCATTTTGAATTTCTTTCATTGAAATGCAAGAGTTGGAATATTTCAGTAGTGTTTGTTGTGCTTTACCTTGTCACAGTTACATTCTCTTAATTTTCAAAGTTCATTTTGGATTTCTTTCGTGAAATGCAAGAATTGGAATATTTCAGTAGTGTCTTGTTGTGGTTTACCTTGTCACAGCTAAATTCTCATGATTTTTCAAAGTTCATTTGGAATTTCTGTCGTGAAATGCAAGAGTTGGAATATTTCAGTAGTGACTTGTTGTGCTTTACCTTGTCACAGTTACATTCTCTTGATTTTTCGAAGTTCATTTGAATTTCTGTCGTGAAATGCAAGAGTTGGAATATTTCAGTAATGTTTTGTTGTGATTTACCTTGTCACAGTTACATTCTGTTGATTTTCATAGTTCATTTTGAATTTCTTTCATTGAAATGCAAGAGTTGGAATATTTCAGTAGTGTTTTGTTGTGCTTTACCTTGTCACAGTTACATTCTCTTAATTTTCAAAGTTCATTTTGAATTTCTTTCGTGAAATGCAAGAATTGGAATATTTCAGTAGTGTCTTGTCGTGGTTTACCTTGTCACAGCTACATTCTCATGATTTTTCAAAGTTCATTTTGAATTTCTTTCGTTGCAATGCAAGAGTTGGAATATTTCAGTAGTGACTTGTTGTGCTTTACCTTGTCACAGTTACATTCTCTTGATTTTTCGAAGTTCATTTTGAATTTCTGTCGTGAAATGCAAGAGTTGGAATATTTCAGTAGTGTTTTGTTGTGCTTTATCTTGTCACAGTTACATTCTGTTGATTTTCATAGTTCATTTTGAATTTCTTTCATTGAAATGCAAGAGTTGGAATATTTCAGTAGTGTTTTGTTGTGCTTTACCTTGTCACAGTTACATTCTCTTAATTTTTCAAAGTTCATTTTGAATTTCTTTCGTGAAATGCAAGAATTGGAACATCGTTTCTTCAACTGAAAATAAGGAGCAACATCAAAACTTAAACCTTGGATACACAATACAGATACTTTATTTAAGAAACTATGAAAAAATCGCAAGTAAGTAACAAACTCTTTCTTGAATTCCCCATATGCACAATACAGAAATTTAATTCAGGAAATTATGGAAAAAAATGTCAGTAAGTAAGTAACAAACTCTATGCTTTTTCTGCATCAATTGTCGGATTTGTTGAATAAATATACAAAGTCGACATAGCTTTATTTCATTTTTTAAGGTTAATTTAGACGAGGTTACGTGCGCGCACGTAACCTCGTCTAAATTAAGAGAATGTAACTGTGACAAGGTAAAGCACAACAAAACACTACTGAAATATTCCAACTCTTGCATTTCAATGAAAGAACTTCAAAATGAACTATGAAAATCAACAGAATGTAACTGTGACAAGGTAATGCACAACAAAACACTACTGAAATATTCCAACTCTTGCATTTCAATGAAAGGAATTCAAAATGAACTATGAAAATCAACAGAATGTAACTGTGACAAGGTAAAGCACAACAAAACACTGCTGAAATATTCCAACTCTTGCATTTTACGACAGAAATTCAAAATGAACTTTGAAAAATCATGAGAATGTAGCTGTGACAAGGTAAACCACGACAAGACACTACTGAAATATTCCAATTCTTGCATTTCACGAAAGAAATTCAAAATGAACTGTGAAAAATTAAGAGAATGTAACTGTGACAGGGTAAAGCACAACAAAACACTACTGAAATATTCCAATTCTTGCATTTCAATGAAAGAAATTCAAAATGAACTATGAAAATCAACAGAATGTAACTGTGACAAGGTAAAGTACAACAAAACACTACTGAAATATTCCAACTCTTGCATTTCACGACAGAAATTCAAAATGAACTATGAAAATCAACACAATGTAACTGTGACAAGGTAAAGCACAACAAAACACTGCTGAAATATTCCAACTCTTGCATTTCACGACAGAAATTCAAAATGAACTTCAAAAATCAAGAGAATGTAACTGTGACAAGGTAAAGCACAACAAGTCACTACTGAAATATTCCAACTCTTGCATTTCACGACAGAAATTCAAAATGAACTTTGGAAAAATCATGAGAATGTAGCTGTGACAAGGTAAACCACGACAAGACGCTACTGAAATATTCCAATTCTTGCATTTCACGAAAGAAATTCAAAATGAACTTTGAAAATTAAGAGAATGTAACTGTGACAAGGTAAAGCACAACAAAACACTACTGAAATATTCCAACTCTTGCATTTCAATGAAAGAAATTCAAAATGAACTATGAAAATCAACAGAATGTAACTGTGACAAGGTAAAGCACAACAAAACACTACTGAAATATTCCAACTCTTGCATTTCACGACAGAAATTCAAAATGAACTTTGAAAAATCATGAGAATGTAGCTGTGACAAGGTAAACCACGACAAGACGCTACTGAAATATACCAATTCTTGCATTTCACGAAAGAAATTCAAAATGAAATTTGAAAAATAAGAGAATGTAACTGTGACAAGGTAAAGCACAACAAAACATTACTGAAATATTCCAACTCTTGCATTTCAATGAAAGAAATTCAAAATGAACTATGAAAATCAACAGAATGTAACTGTGGCAAGGTAAAGCACAACAAAACACTACTGAAATATTCCAACTCTTGCATTTCAATGAAAGAAATTCAAAATGAACTATGAAAATCAACAGAATGTAACTGTGGCAAGGTAAAGCACAACAAAACACTACTGAAGTGTTCCAACTCTTGCATTTCACGACAGAAATTCAAAATGAACTTCGAAAAATCAAGAGAATGTAACTGTGACAAGGTAAAGCACAACAAGTCACTACTGAAATATTCCAACTCTTGCATTTCACGACAGAAATTCAAAATGAACTTTGAAAAATCATGAGAATGTAGCTGTGACAAGGTAAACCACGACATGACACTACTGAAATATTCCAATTCTTGCATTTCACGAAAGAAATTCAAAATGAACTTTGAAAAATTAAGAGAATGTAACTGTGACAAGGTAAAGCACAACAAAACACTACTGAAATATTCCAATTCTTGCATTTCATGAAAGAAATTCAAAATGAACTATGAAAATCAACAGAATGTAACTGTGACAAGGTAAAGCACAACAAAACACTACTGAAATATTCCAACTCTTGCATTTCAACGAAAGAAATCCAAAATGAACTTTGAAAAATCATGAGAATGTAGCTGTGACAAGGTAAACCACGACAAGACACTACTGAAATATTCCAATTCTTGCATTTCGCGAAAGAAATTCAAAATGAACTTTGAAAAATTAAGAGAATGTAACTGTGACAAGGTAAAGCACAACAAAACACTACTGAAATATTCCAACTCTTGCATTTCAATGAAAGAAATTCAAAATGAACTATGCAAATCAACAGAATGTAACTGTGACAAGGTAATGCACAACAAAACACTACTGAAATATTCCAACTCTTGCATTTTACGCCAGAAATTCAAAATAAACTTCGAAAAATCAAGAGAATGTAACTGTGACAAGGTAAAGCACAACAAGTCACTACTGAAATATTCCAACTCTTGCATTTTACGACAGAAATTCAAAATGAACTCCGAAAAATCAAGAGAATGTAACTGTGACAAGGTAAAGCACAACAAGTCACAACTGAAATATTCCAATCTTGCATTTCACGACAGAAATTCAAAATGAACTTTGAAAAATCATGAGAATGTAGCTGTGACAATGTAAACCACGACAAGACACTACTGAAATGTTTCAATTCTTGCATTTCACGAAAGAAATTCAAAATGAACTTTGAAAAATAAGAGAATGTAACTGTGATAAGGTAAAGCACAACAAAACACTACTGAAATATCCCAACTCTTACATTTCAATGAAAGAAATTCAAAATGAACTACTTGTCCTTGAGGCAGATCCCGTTTATTTTCGATTCTGAGCATTTTTGATTTTTTCCTCCAAAATTGACCCCCCCCTCCCCTGCCCTCAGAAATGGAGGAAGGAGGGGCCTCTGAGCCTTGCCTTGAGGCAAATACCATTTATTTTCGATTCTGAGTATTTTGGTTTTCCTTCCAAAATTGACCCCCCCCTCCCCTGCCCTCAGAAATGGGGGAACGAAGGGCCTCTGAGCCTTCCCCTTGAGGCAGATCCCATTTATTTTCGATTCTGAGTATTTTGGTTTTCCCTCCAAAATTGACTCCCCCCCTCCCCTGCCCTCAGAAATGGGGGAACGAAGGGCCTCTGAGCCTTGCCCTTGAGGCAGATCCCATTTATTTTCGATTCTGAGTATTTTTGGTTTTCCCTCCAAAATTGACCCCCCCCTCCCCTGCCCTCAGAAATGGGGAAACGAAGGGCCTCTGAGCCTCCCCTTGAGGCAGATCCCATTTATTTTCGATTCTGAGTATTTTTGGTTTCCCTCCAAAATTGACCCCCCCTCCCCTGCCCTCAGAAATGGGGGAACGACGGGCCTCTGAGCCTTCCCCTTGAGGCAGATCCCATTTATTTTCGATTCTGAGTATTTTGGTTTTCCCTCCAAAATTGACCCCCCTGCCCTCAGAAATGGGGGAATGAAGGGCCTCGAGCCTTCCCTTGAGGCAGATCCCATTTATTTTCGATTCTGAGTATTTTGGTTTTCCCTCCAAAATTGACCCCCCTCCCCTGCCCTCAGAAATGGGGGAACGACGGGCTCTGAGCCTTCCCCTTGAGGCAGATCCCATTTATTTTCGATTCTGAGTATTTTTGATTTTCCCTCCAAAATTGACCCCCCTCCCTGCCCTCAGAAATGGGGGGGGAACGAAGGGAATGTTAAACTATTTTAAATGACAACACTGTCCAAACATCACATGTGTATTATACAGTACACAATCACCCCATCTCCCCCAAAACACTTTTCAGCCATTTCTAGTTAAAAATTTTTATTTCAAGTAAATCCTTAATAGGATCAAATTCGCGAATCCTACACTCCAATTCGCAAATCTCATTACCCCTTTTTAAATGTCAATCAAACAATTCTGACTGTAGTGTCCAAGTTTTTAATAACAAAGCCTACACACATGTACACACTATGCTTTCAAAAAACCAGTCTGGTTGAAAAACTTGGAGTTGAAACAAATTTGTGGGGGGAATCCCCGTTCATACTGCTATCTTTTTTGCAATGTTTAGGAACAGGCGGGGAATCCCCGCTCGTAATTGCTAATCACCTTAACCCTTTTTCTCCATCGTCAAGTACATGCTCCAAAAATATTTTATTCAGAGATTTCATGTTAAAAAATTATCCTATCACTAATTACCCCTTTTTTGCAAATGTCAATCAACGCCAAGGAACGTAATTTCCCCGAACACATCAAATTGTTTCCAAGGCAGATTATCTTTTAAAAATGTTCACGCGTAAGTCTAATGTCTCAGGCATGGGTTGTCAAATAAATAGTCTGGTAATCTGCCATGGAAAGGTGCCATGGAACGTAAAGGCCCAGAAACATAGAGTTGGCCTAGAAACCTGTCTGGTTGGCCCAGAAACCTGTCTGGTTGGCCCAGAAACCTGTCTGCTAGGTTTTGTATAATTCCATATTCAATTGACAACAATAGCAATAATCAATCTGGTAATCTGCCATGGAAAGGTGCCATGGAATGTGGAATTCCTATACAGGCAAACAAACAACACAGGATGGAACATAAAGGCGTCAAAGTATAACGTTGATTACTACTGTCATCTTCTCAGTAGAGGCCTTCCCAAACTACTCACCGCGTCCCCAGGTAGCGGAGAGGGGAATGTACGACATATATGTTTGGTACCTCCACTACGAGGTGCGGACCATGGGGCGACCTAGTCTCTGAGGGTCCATAAATAGAAACTGGAGCACTCTCGCCCTGGGGTTATAAATACAGACGGATGAGGAAGAAGGCCTTCGAATGTACCCTCAGCTGGGTCCACCGGCGTGTGGACAAGCCCCATGAGTAATAAACCTTCTCTCAGAAATGGGTGAAATTGCATGGTGAAGCAGAATACCATCATGGGAGGATCCTCTATAGGAGGACAACTACGGCATGGCGTAGCATTGATATTTATGGACAAATTTCTGTGTAAACTTGTTGCATACCCCATCTGCTGTGTATCACCTGGTCACAGTTACCGGTCCCAAGTCCAGATAAAGTGAGAGGGCTGGGTGACAGGCTTGCACCCTGTCCCCTGGACTTACTTGGACAAGGAAAACTATCGAGTTTTTGTTATATGATCTTTGAACTATTTTTAACAAGATAGCTATCTAAAAATTTTAATCGATGTATTTGGGGAAAAGGGCGTGTGGGGGGGGGCTGGTTACCCTCTGATATCTTTTGACGCTTAAAAATTGAAGTACAATTTTCAATTTCCAATCAAATGACCCCTCTATGAAGTTTATATGATCATTCCTTCCATATGAAAAACATAAGCCCCCAGGGCACAACTTATAACCCTTTCCCTAAAGATTGTTGGGAAACTGTCCTGCTCAAAGATATAATTTCCAGAACTTATGGTAAGGTTGTTTTTATGGTATTTGGGCGAGGTTGTGGTTGTTGCCTCTATTCTCCCTTTATAGGGGAGGTAAACTATGGCCCTAAGGTAATTAAACTTTGATAGCGTGCCTTAGGCTATGACCGGACTAACGAAGCGGACCAGCTGGGTATATTCGAGAGACTAAATGTAGATTGTAGAGAGGTTGGCTACAATTAAATACTTTTATTCAGTTAACATACACTAGTACAAGGTTTAATAATAGATATATATTCTGCTGAGATTGGTTGTCCCAGGTAGACCACAAGTATCAGAAATCTACAATAATATATAATAAGATACGTAGACACTTACAATAATCACGCAATATTCAAAGGTATTTCTAAATCAACGGACTAGCGGCCAGTCCAGCATAAAGTTAGTATCCGGCCACCCCTTCCCATATAATGTATCTTTTATATATTTTCCTCAACCACACCTTCCGGGACCCAACTGACGCACATAGTTAGGATGCGGTAATTTCTCAATTTTCCGTTAAGCATAAACTTGCCAGGATAGGTTCCTTATCTTAATAAGAAGTGGTATTTCTAAACTTTTGTATTTGCGTCTTAATAGTTTTACTAAATTCCAAATTGACTTAATTAGAAAGCATCACCACAATACTCCCTATATTAAGAAGAGTTGTCCCAACTCTCAATATTTTACTTTTAAAACAACTTAATTTTTTACATAGTTATATGCTGCCATCTTTGGACCATTCTGTGCGTATACCCTCAATGGGTTTCCTTATGGTTATGTTTATGGTCAAATATATGCCATGTCCTTTTTTTTGTCCAAGGATATCAATTTTGAGATTTATCCTTGTTTCTCTTTTTCTCTGTCTCTAAGACTGGAAAATTCTCTTTTTATCCTCATTCTCATATGCATCTTCTGTTTTAGCTTGACCCCCAGTGGCTTAAGTATTATATTAGTGGTTCTGCTTAAATTAGATTTAAAGTTATATTTGAAACGTTTATAAATTTTTTGAGTTTAAATTTAATTCCCATTAATAATTTAAATTATCTGGGTCATGTGGTTGATATACCGTTTATGTTTCGGGGTTAGAAATGCCTAGAATAAATTATACATAACAATTTTGGTTTTTAAATTTTCACATATTTTTCCAGCACAAAGCATTTTCACATATTTCAATAATATAAAGCCTTTGAGGCTATGTAGCATATTTTCTAGGCCTAAATTAAGTTCTGATTTTATCTCACTTTATGATGAACTTGTAATAAAGTCTCTAATACTGCACACAGTTTCCAAAATATTAGTTGAACAGTTATGGTTTGGTTTCTGATGGCAGGAGTTGTTAGTATCAGGATACAATTAAAATGGCTTTGAAATTTGCTACTTTCCAAAAATGCTTCGAAAAATGATTGAAAAAAATGGATCCGAAAGGATGTTACGAAAAATCCGATTTCCAAAAAAAAACGAAGGCTATATCTAAAATAAATATTCATATTAGAATACACATAAAGCATAAAGTGTTACATATACAGTAAAAAGAAATCCTCAATTTTGTAAAGGTTAATTACATTTAATTACTTTTCTTTCTTTTTACTCTACACATAATATGCTGCTTAAATAGAAACATTATGTATCTTGCTGGATCATCATTTTCAAACTTAATAATTAACGGATTATTTCATAAAAAGATTTATAAGTTGACTCGAAGTCAAGCATTTATATATAACATTGAATCACTGGTTAAAACTTAAAGTTATTTCTAAAAATAACAATATAGTATATACAAAAGTATTGTGTAATAAACTTAAATACAAAATTTATCAAAAAATACATTTGGTTAAAGTTTTAAAAGTTATTTTAAAACACCATATAGTAATTTAACCATACACAAAGCATTTTTTTCAAAGTAGATTTCTCACAAAGCAACACTAAAAAGTAGCATAATTCTTTTTATCCATTATCAAATCACTCAAATTACTAATTTATTTACAATAAAAAGTATTATTGCTGACATAGCAAAAAAAAATTTGCTCAATTATTTATCATAAATTTCTCTTTTACTTTCATATATATGAACTCATAGTGCCAACCGAATTGTCTGCTGTTGAAGATAACATTTTTTTGTAATAATTAGTTTCTTTGCGATAGATTATGGTTTTGTGCAGACAGGGGTTTCTACATTCATCCCTCCAAAGGTTTGATGTTTCTTATAATACCAATATTTAAAAACATATATAATCAATCCCATAATCACGATAGCAGTTATGAAATATCCCCAAGTTGTGGATAATAAGCCTTTATAATAAGTGGTTCTTTCTATTTCCTTTAGGAAAACTGGATAATTAATTTCCAGTTTTTATTTAGATTTCCCAGGGTTGTCAAAAATCTGGGTGTTTCTCCTTTTATTTTTTTCGGTATGGAGATATCAGTTAATTTCTTTATAATCTTTTGTACTTTATTATTTTTTTCATTATCTTGTTTCGAATTTGTTGCTTTAAAAAGATTTATGTTGGGTATAGGTTTTACACTCCATTTGTTCATATTTTTATCCGTAATTTTCACAATTGGAGATGATATAATTTTCTCTTTTGTCGTTAAACGACAGGATGGGGGGATATTAATCAGGCCAATCCTTCTATCCGCATATCTCTTGTATTCCTCAACCCTGAAGAATTTTTTCATCTCCACTGCGCCATATGGGGTTGTGAAAAGCTGAATATGAAATCATTTACACTTATTTTTTTTCCATAATTCAAGATAAACTTCGCTCACTATATCAACATCGCATTCTTTTGGTAGGGGACTTGAGGGTTCCATCCCCTCCCAAAGTTTAATAGCACAGACTTTTCTTGCGCGTAGATGTGATATAGTCCCTAAGTTGTAAAAAGGTAGTTTATCGTTTTGACATTTAGTTATTTCTTGTTGCTCCGGTATTATGTATTTTAAGTTGGAAATCACTATAAATGGTGGAAATTATTTATCCTAATCCAGCTTGTGGTGTTCGTCAATTTTGCAGGGAAAGCATTTATTTGGAACAGCGTGTATTCTTCATTCTTAACTAGGGTACCTTTAAAAATATCCATAACTCCCCTTGCTTAATTTGTAAATAGTTTTCCGCCATGCCATAAAAGTATAGGATATTCTCGAAATTTGGTTCTAGTCCTAGTCTCAATTGATAAGGCAAATGAAGTTCTATGGCTTTGAGTACTTTTATTAATTTACCTGGGCTTATAAGTCATGCGGGTAAATTTTTTGTCAAAAGGGTTAGAAACTCTAACTCCAATTGATTAAATTCATGGGATATTTCCATGATGGCACTAGATAATAACTGAACAGCCATCTAAAGATTTATATCTTTTATGATTTCACTTTGATTTCCTATTATTCCTTTCAGAGTTATTAACACTTCATTGTGGATCTCCTGTTTAAAAATGGAAAGCGTATTGATCGTCTGATTAACTTTTTCTTCAATCTTTGATATCCTTGTTTTGTGATGTTTTAAAGTTGTGAGTTGTTTTTCTACCAAGTGAGGAAGATTTTGATTTGTTACTTCGACTTACCCTATTCGTTTTTCTGCCTCCTTCCACGTTGTCTCAGATACCTTACCGAATATATATTCTGAGATTTCCCCTACAATACCGATAAAGCTTCTTTTCTTTCTGGCCAATGTATTATTTGTGTCCTTTTTGTTTTGTTTTTGCAGCGTAATTAACATTCTCTTTATACCTACTGAAACTCCATTGATATGTTTTTTTCAGTTAATTGAACAACAGAGTTGCCTAAGTTTGAAATAATGATACTTTCGTTTCTTTTTCTATTACCTGAGGGGGTGTGAAAGGAGGTGGGTTAAAAGTTTTTTCTAATTTTCTTCTTTTCATTTCCAGATTCTTTGCAAGTACCGTTATTGGGTTTTGGAGGGAATGCAAGGCTGAAGCATCAAACCTAATGGCGATTTGCCAGTAACCTTCCATGGGTTTGATGCATTCATCCTGCGATACGATACTCCTCTTACGACCCTTAATTCGTCCGTAATAAGCTGTAATAGCTTAAAAACGCAAATTATTGTCCAAATTCTCATCTGTAAAAAATATTCCTTATATAGATCATAAATAAACACTAAAAAAAAATTTGAACGTGTTGTGAATTAAAGCGCAATTCCTACGTATTCAATATGTTCTTGGATCATTTGTAATTGTCTTGGCGTTATCGTTAATTCTTGTAATTCAGTTAATTCCTGTGTTACACCTTGTATTTTACTCTTTTGATAAATAAGCCAAGCTGTTATAAGTGTAAATAAACTTACACATACTGTGCGCATTATACACCCTACAAAAAATAATTCATTGAATTGACTGCTTTCATCCCTTATTACTTTCAGTGTAATTTCCGCTTGACTAAGGGCTATTTCTTGTTCTTGTTTCATATCTTTCAGCATTTGTGCCCAACTAGTAGGTTCTTTAAAGTTCTTTTTCGAATTATCTATTAGATGCTTACTCCCTTTTTTTGAAAAAAATTCTAATTTGCCCGGTAAAATTGTTTAAATTTTAAATGGAGTTAATTTAGTGACGTTTTCTTCTAATCTTTGCCTATTTTTTCTTTTAAGAATGAAATTAGTATCTTTGTGCCATAGATTACATTCTGACATTGTTGATATAATTAATTGAAAATTTGGTATTTCTCTGTCGTGAACACAAGCTCCGTCCAGTGTAACATAATTTGAAACCAATACTTAGGATAAACTTATTTTTATAATTCCGTCAGTTGTTTTTGAAGGTTTAAAGACTTCCCAATGGGATGTTTTCTGAATGCCTTGTCGATTTTCTAGAATTATATTTTCTCAGCAATTTAAACTATTTCCATTTTTTGTCCTTTTTAGTTCTTTTTTGGTCAGTTCTAACTTAAAAATACCGTTTTCTAAAACGTCCATGACCCAAATTTTTTCTTGAGAAATTATTCTTTCTCCATTGTTTTCTAATAGCACATACGCTGTAGTTGATGTCATGGTGATTATTACCCCTTGTGGGTCCCCTGTTGCAATGGAAAAAGCTTGATACATTGTAAATAAGCTCTTTTTCAGAACCAGGGATATTTTTACGTTTATTCGGAGGTTTCCCGCTAATAGAAAATAAGATGCTTTCAATAGCTTAGCATACCAGCTTAAGGGGTCGATCGGGACTAACCCCGAAAGTAATTCATAATACCCTTCCTTTGATACAAAATACTGTATGTTTTGAAAGATATCTTTTAACTCCTTTGGAGGCAACAGAAGTTTCGAAATCTTCCTAACTCTAATAAACCTAAGGCTCCTTGAACCTCTATTGCATAGTCACTTAAAATTCGTAGATGTGTCATTAGCTGTATCATACATGCCGCTAAATATTCTCCACATAACGGCTTATCTTCTTTACTTTCATTAATCAGTAAATTTTCTATTCTACTGAATATATTGTAAATTTCTGGAGATTTTTTTGTAACTGGAGATTTTTTCATTCTGTGCTAGCTATAACGATTTTTTCTCTTTTTCAATAGGAAAATATGATTTGCTCGATATTTTTTTCTTTTCTTCTTCCGGGATATTGGTTTTTATTATTTCCAAATAATATTTTTGTATATTCTTCTTCTTCTATTTAAAACCGCAGGCGGGCTTTTCAGTAATACTATTTAGCCCTTTTCCTTTTGCTTCACTCTGTGGGCTACAGAGCTACTGGCTTGATTGCCTCATGGTTATTAGATATTTTCAGATATCTTTCAGTAGATCTTTCGACTCTAGGAGTTCAATTATGAGTTGATAGATGTCAATTTCTATGCTCTGTGTGCAGGTATAGTTGGCTAGGCTCTTGGCTGATAGTGAGATTTTGTGGTGTTTGAAGCATTTTAACAGTTTGCAAAGCAAGGTATGTTGTGCAGACGTCAGCATATTACATTCAAATAGGCAATGGTCAATTGTTTCATTATTCATATTACAATGCCTGCAAAGAGGGGACAGGGGAATTGAACCACTTGAATTAGAAAACTTATACGAGAATGCAAGAAAATTTAGTCCATTTGTTCCAGAACAAATTCTATGATAAATTTTAGAAAGATACTTATTGGGAAAGGGGGACAGGATAGGATTAATCTTATTAAAATTAATATCTGATAGCCTCTATCGGTAAATATCTCTAATCGGGATTGGTCTCCCACTTGGCTGGTCAATATTTATAGCATTTTTGCTATTTCATCAACCTGATGATTACCACTTATGCCAGAGTGGCTAGGAATATACTGAAAATAAGTTTTTATGCCACTTGAAGCAAGATTATCTATAATACTGAGACAATGATAAGTGTCAATGTCTAACTTATACTGAGGAGCTGAGGCCAGCAACTCAAGGCTGGATAAAGAGTCGGAATATAATATTATTTGAATTAGCAATCAAAGGTTGGTTTTCCTTAATGTGTTCTAATGCCATGATTATGGCATTTAACTCAGCAGACATTATAGATAAATTATTATATAATCTCTCGCCCATTGCAATTTTCAGGTGAGGAAGGAAAGCACCACTTGCTACCTTCTCATTCATTTTTGACCCATCAACAAATATTTGGAAGTGATTTTTATAGGTAATTGTATTAAGTTCAGCAAATTTTTTCTGGACAAAAGCGATGGGGGTTAAATCTTTAGTCCGCTTTGAGAAATCAGTATTTATTACGGGACTTGACCAATTCCATGGAGGGGATTGGGGGAAAGTGGGTGCAATAGACTTTGCTGGTACGGGGAACTTCTTCTGAATGTGGCATACTTATCTGCAATGCCTCTATACATGGCTGGATTTCTTAACCAATTATATAGGGTGTGTGAGCTATTTGATTCAATTTTTGTAAGATGTTTTGTCAAGAGAAAGCAACGTCTCTCCCTTATTGTTGTTAATCCACTCTCCATAAGCAGAAACTTGGTGCTTGTGGGTTTCCTAAGACCAAATATGAGGCGTATTATATCATTTGTGTTGTTTCATTTTTTGCATCTGGGTCTTTGCACATGCACCATATACGAATGAGCCCATAGTCAATATGGGGTCTTATATGTGATTTATAAAACTGGAGTAAGGTTTTCTCCTTACAGCCCCAGGGTGTGGAAAGAAGTCTTTTTAGTATATTTGTTTTTCTATAGCATTTTTTTATTGTGTTTGAAATGTGGAGGTGGAAATTAAGTTTTTGGTCAAGCATGAGACCTAGGTAATTAATATGATTATCATCTGGAATAGTTGTTTTATTTAGAGTTAGTTTTGCATTAACATGGTTTCACTTCCGGTGAAATTGGATTATTTTTGACTTGGTAGGTGCAATGGGTAAATCTGAATGTTGAGAGAATTTTTCAAATTGGAAAAGTGACTTTTGCAGATTTGACTGTGCTATCTCAAAGGTGTTGCCAGATGACCATAGCACCAGATCGTCAGCATATTGTAGGTTCGTGTGGGGTAGGTTCATGTCCCAGAGATATAGGGCAAACAGGAGGCAACTGAGGACTGCTCCCTGAGGTAGGCCTTTGGTTGTTGTCTTTTGGGGTGAAGAGGCTGAACCAACACAAACAATGAAACTTCGCACTTCTATGATGGATTTTATAAAGGATACTAGCTTGGGGGTAGTCCAAGGTTTGCAAGTTTGTTTAAAAGGATTTGGTGGTTCACATTGTCATATGCCCCTTCAAAATCTAGGAAGGCTGCAACTAGGACATTATTTTTTGAGAATGATTCATTTATTGCATTTGTTAGCAAAATGAAAGCATCTGTTGAGGAGTGGTGTTTCCTGAATCCAGTTTGAGTGTGAGGGATCATATTGTTTTTTTCAACAAACCAGAGGAGTCTGTGATAGATCATTTTCTCCATTATTTTCCCCATCACAGGAGTAATCATTATGGGCCTATAGGACTCAGGGTTCTCTTTGGGTTTATTTTTCTTTAGGATTGGTAGGAGGGACGAACATTTCCATATATTGGGGAACATAGAAGATGCCCAAGCGTGATTATAACAATTAGCAGTTCTTGTTTGTATGAAGGGGTGAGATTCTTTATCCATGTAGGGTGTATATTGTCATAGCTGCCGCTAGTTTTGGTCCTAATATGATGTATTGCATTATTCATTTCCTGGATTGAAAATGGACTACTTATATACTCGGATCCTGGGCGTGGTTGGTAACTTGGGTTCATAGGAATTGGGGACATTTTGCTTCGATTATTTGATGTTAGCTTATTAACAAAAAGAGTTGCAAATAGCTTAGCTTTTTCATTATCATTGTCATAATGGGTATTATTATGTATAAGCTCATACAGGGGTGGGTTGGGGGAAATCTTTTTCCCACAGATGTGGCTTATGACTTTATGTATGATTGGCTCATGTGTTTCTCTGGAGAGATTATTTGCAAAATTATTCCAGTAATTATATTTAGCATCTATTATAGTCCTTTTTAGATTAGATTCTGCTTGTAATTTTTTTAAAATATGTAGTAGGTGATGGTTTTTTTTATGAATTCTGTCCTAGCTGCCTTTTTTATTCTCCATTTATTTTGGCACTCATTTGTCCACCAGGCTTTAGGAATGTGTTTAGGGTAGGTTTTCTTAAGTGTTGTCCTGGGGATAGCATGATTAGCTGTATTTATTAGTAAAGATGTCAATACTTCAGCATGTGTGTCAACTGTTGTGTTTGAAATGTATGAATTTTGGGTGAAACTTGTGATTTCATCATTTAGCTTATTTTGGAACATAGACCAATTTGCTTTAGTGTTGATATATTTGGAGGTATGTGGTAGAGTTTCAGGAGGTTCATTTAGGGAGCACACTATAGCAAAGTGGTCAGTACATAGACTATCAATTTTATTTATATAAATTTTATTCAAAATATTTAATGACACAATTTGTAGGTCAATTGTGGAGAATCTGCCAATTTTGGGGTTGAAATAAGTATTCAGGTTTGGAGGAATAGCAACAGCTAATTCATTATTATTTGAAGTCATATACTCAATCAATTTACCAGCTTTATTTGCTGGTTTATTCCCCTACAAAAGGCTGTGGGCATTGAAATCTCCACAAATAATGATATTTTTTAACATATTAAAATTATTTATATAATTAAAGAAATCCATGGCATCTGTAGTTTGGCCATTAGGGTTATAAAAGCTTATTATGTAGGTTTTTATATTATTCAGCCAAACACTGATACCAATTGCATCAACATCATTAGCAAAATCTGGAAAATTGATGCCACAGAATTTTATATTATTTTTAACTAATAGAGCTACACCACCTCCTTTTCTCTCTGATGATCTATCCTTTCTCAGGATAGTATATCCCAGAGACTTAATTTGTTGATTTTGGGTTAAATGAGTTTCCTGGAGGCAAGCAATATTAATGGAATTATTATTCATAAAAGATATTAGTTCATTTAGCTTATTTTCTGTGAGTGATCTTATGTTCCACTGGAGTATTGATATGTGTTGTGTTGTTGATTTATTTTTCATATGACTGTGTATCAATGTTCAGCTTTGTTAAAAGTAAAGCAAGATCTTTTTTTGCTTGAATGAGCATATCATCGGGGATGTAGATTTTTGCCAATTCTGCAATGATTTTTGTTTTCTGTAGTTGATGTATGTTCATGGCCTGAACTGCATTACTGTTTAGAATGAATAAGCATATATTTGGGGATTGCATGTTTGGTTGTGCATCCTGTTTGTCAGTTAAGGAAATAATTCCTGGTAGTGTTTCTGGTTTGTTTCTTCTTGGGAGGGGGGGGCAGGCTGACCTCATCTCACCGGACAAGGAGGCTTGTTGACTTGGTGATTCCTTCTGATAGGGATGTGAGCTAGGGGGCTTAGAAGATGGTGTTTTATACGGGGTACTGGATGCATTTGGGGCGTTTGACTTGGGGGTTTTGGTTGGTTTCATTACGGGCTTTATTTGGTATTGTTGGGCAGCATTTGCTTCCATTGCTGCAAAGGGGTATGGGATGGCCTTCTCTGTTACTATTTGGAGTGTTAGAGCTCTTTTCTTATATGCAGGGCATAGTGATTTATTTGTAGATTCATGTGGGCCTTTGCAATTGATACATGTAGGCTGAGTGTTGTTGCAAGTTGTCAACTCTTTAGGATGGTATGCTTTACAATTACTACACTCTAGGAGAATTTCATTGCATTTGTTTGTTGTGTGTCCCAGTTTGAGACACTTCTGACACTGGATAGGCTTAGGTTTGTATTCCTTGTGTGGTTTGATTTGCCCAAATAGGAATAACTTTTTTGGGATACTAATTTTTTCCTCCAGTGTGAATAAGAAGGATCTACTAGTTTTTAGGCCATTAGAGTTAGGTTTGCCAAGTTGGGTAACATCTTCAACTGGGATTGAGTTGCCAGCCCTATCTGAGAGCCCTTCTTTTAACTCCTGAATGGATATCTCTGGGGGAATATTATAAACTACTATTTTTGTTGGTGATTGTTTTGGGTTCCATTTAGATGCATTAATTGTGGTATTCAGAAGGGATTTTAGGTTAATTATTGTGTCAGCTGATTTCTGATCTTGGACAGCTATTAGCAGAGATCCATCACGGTTAATATTAAGAGAGAACATTGATTTTATCAATTTGAAAATTGCAACTCTTATTGCAGTAATCTTTTATGTTTCAAAGGGGGTAGTAGGAGTAACTTTAAGGTAAAATCCTAAGTTTTTGGCTTGTATTATTTCCAAATAATATTTTTGAATATCTTCGAAAGCTATATTCTTTTCATTTTGTTCTTCTATTAGTGATTGAACATTAACATTAGTACGGTGTTTCGTTATATGCATTATAGCTTCTACTTGTCTCTTTATTGCGTACAATTTTGCAAGCACTGATTGCTCGAAGCTATGGGATATATTTGCAATCCTTTCATATCTGGTTTTTCTACAAGTGTCCTTTTTTAACCCTATGGTATCTAGCATCTTTTGTAAATGTTCTAAGTCTATTTCAAATATGAGTTGCCAGTAATTTTCTACAATTCTCACCTGGCATATTTGCATTATAATTCCTCCGTCAACCACATGTACCTAACGCCCTCTAATTTTGCTTTTGTCATCTTAGCACTTTTTCCCAAAAATAATAGCTATAAAACAGCCCACCAGTAAAACTTCCACATTGTCAACAAAAAAATAGATATTACCCTTTGTCCACTCCTTTTTCTGTAAAGGTTTTTTTCCTCCCCGCAATATGCTGTCTTACATATTATAGGTCTCTCCAGCATATTAGGGGTCTTAACCAAAAGTTTAGAAAATAAATTCATATCCCTGATAATTCATTGATTACTATTTTCCCGTTATCTTTGTATACTGTTTTCATTAACGGATGTAGATTGTGTACCATTTCACAGGAGTGATTTGAGAGTCTGAGTATCCATTTTATATTAATTTTATGAAACACCTCTATAAGTTTCTTTGAATCTGCTTGTTCTTTTAAAACTTGTAACAATTCCTTGTTTTCCTTCGTTATTTTGTGTTGGTTTTTACCACCCCCTTTAATTTATGCAAAAAGCTGATATTAGGATATTTTCCTACCTCTGAGAGAATTTGTATTAACACGGTTAACATACATTCTTTTGGAAAGTCTTCTGTCACAACAGGGTGGCGTTTACTGGCTTTAATAAACTTGTTTAAACCCTCTTTGTTGCTTATTGGCGTTGAGAATTCGTGCGTCATGCCCTATAAATTTATTTATTCACGTATAATTACCATAATTTTCTTATTGTATGTTTTCCCTCAAATTGTGTGGTTTCCGCCAAAATAGTTCGTTCCAAATTCTGTTTTGCGCTAGGGGTTATCAGTGCCCATTGCTTTTTCCTTATAATCTCTTATATTGTTCGTGACTGGTGTTTATCCTTAGTTTAATTTTACTCTTAGTTTTTATATAATAATTGAGTGCGATTTGTCCCTTTCGTGTTATTTTGAATATTATCCTGTTCTAAAGGTTTATGGGTTTAGTGCCCGGGTAGTGTCACAACATCCTATTTTTCATTCTCAGTACCCTTATCGTTTTCACAGGCCTTTGCATTTTCGGCCTTAGATTATTTGAAATTATACCAAGGGGCAACTTACATTTTTATTGAGATGTGGGGTTGTTTCCACAGATGGAAATTAGGACGCTAGTGCAGCCAATTTTTCATGATGGCTGGCATCATCATATGTGCCAGAAACTGATTCTCTGCTCCTCTCAAATGTAAATTCGTGAGAGCGAGAAATTTTTTTTTGTTTTTGATTGTGCTGCGCACAATCATTGTCTACGAATCTTGGGGACTTCAACTTTCAAAACCTAATGCGGATGCTATACGATTTAGACCATGGTGGTCCTACAGTAGAGACGTGTCGATGACGACCGATCCAGAGCCAAGCGGTGGAAGTTGTAGCACAGACACTGGTGGAAGAGAGAAGGCAAATGGATTTTGTAAAGTTGAAGTTATGTGTTTATGTTTGTAAAGGTGGACCAAGGTAGCACGTGGGCGGTCATATATCTTACAGGGGGAGGGTTGGGGTTACACCCCTGTTTCTTTTCCTTTCAGATAAATGACCTGTTTTCGTTCTAATTACATTTGCTTAGATTTGCCTATAGTATAATTTTCAATGACAATTTAAAAGTCTCGTCGCTAAGCGATAGTTGTTTTGTCAATAAGTAAGCTTTGAAGTAAATTCTATTTTGTACTTCCTGGTTTGAGTCATTGAATAATAGGGCTGGGAAGGTAGAATTGCTTTTGAATGGAGATTGAGATGATTGGCCGGGCCAAGCGAAGGTCCACCCCTATGAACAGTTGCTGTACCTATTATTATTATATTATTATTTTTTATTTAGTCTGCGTTTAGACCCCGTTCGGGGAAGCATATTTTTGTGCTATTGTTGTGACCGTTTGGAAGAATACAAGTAAGGTATTTTCTACAAACTGTGTACTAGTTTCCGTGACCCAGGCAGGCTAGGAATAGAGTTACGAGATACCGTCATTATTATATTGACAGGGGGGTTTGTTACCTCCAAGGAGAGAGTTAGAGATTTTCTAGCCGTAACCCAAGGCGGGTACATTTGGCTTTAGAAAGTGGCCATTTGACCACTCGATCGCGTTATCATACCCTGGGACAGGGTATACTGTAAATAGGGTAATACCAAACCCGATATTTGCAGAACCGGTGTGGTAGACGCAGCATCACATTATAATTTGGGACCGGGGCTTTCCCCTCCAATAATCGATGACACCCGTATATTACCACGATAGTGGCGTTGTGGCCTACCGGTATAACACTGGTGGCTAAATACCACGAACACAAATCAATAATAAAACATTGGAGCCGTATGGCCTTTACTATAGGCAACGCTATTACGTTGCCTCTGACTATTTATTATTGTTTATTATTTTTTTTTCCCAGAGACACTTCAAATGGAAGGAGTCATCATATAAACTTTAAAGGGGGCTCATTCGATTAGAAATCGAGAGTTCTAGTGCCCTTTTTAAGGGTCAAAAGTGATTGGAAGGCAACTAATATTCCTTTCACGCCCACCGTTTCCCCACACATCCATTGAAAAAATTTAGATAGTCATTTTGTTCTATGTAGTTGATCTCGACATAGAAATTATATTTTTAAGGAGGACCCTCCCCCACAGCCCTCAGGGCAAGGGTTGTAAGTTATGCCCAGGGGAAAATAAGCTTTTAATAGAAAGCTTTGTCTTAGAAACTTCAAAAAGGGCTCGTTCGATTAGAAATTCAAAGTCTAGTGTCTTTTTTAATAGTCAAAAGTGATTGGAGGGCAACTAATCCCTCTCTCACACCCATCTTTTCCCCAAACACATCCAATCAAAATTTTGAGATAGCCATTTTGTTTTAGGTAGTTGATATCTACATAGAAATTATATTTAATAATAAGGGCTCATTCGATTGGAAATTCAAAAGGCTAGTGCCCTTCTAAATAGTCAAAAGTGATTGGAAGGCAACTAAACCCATCTCACGCCCACCTTTTCTCCAAACACATCCAATCAAAATTTTGAGATAGCCATTTTGTTCAACGTAGTTGAAAATTCTGGAAATTAGGTCTTTGAGGATGACATCCCCCCCCCCCACACAGCCCTCAAGGCAAGCGTTTCAAGCTATATCCTAGTGGCATATAAGGTTTTTGATAGAAAGCGTTGTCGTAGAAACTTCGAAAAGGGCTCATTCGATTAGAAATTAAAATGGCTAGTGCCCTTTCTAATAGTCGAAAGTGATTAGAAGGCAACTAACACCCCTTCCACGCCCACCATTTCTCCAAATACATCCAATCAAAATTTTGAGATAGCCATTTTGTTCAAAGTAGTTAAAAGTTCTGGAAATTATATGTTTGAGCAGAAGATTCCACCCACAGTCTTCAGGGCAGGTTTTATACGTTAGGCCCTGGAGTTATATATGGTTCTTATGGAAGGAATGCTCGTATAAGCTTCATAGAGGGCTCATTTGATTGGAAATTTAAAGTTCTAGTTCCCTTTTTAAGCGTCAAAAGATGTCGGAGGGTAACCAGCCACCCCCCCACCCCCACGCCCTTTTTTCCCAAGATGCATCGATAAAATTTTGAGATAGCTATTTTGTTAAAAATAGTTCAAAGATCATATAACAAAGACTCCGGTGTTCAGGGAAGGTGTTGTAAGTTATGCCCTGGTGGCGTATATCGTTCTTATGAAAAGGATGCTTGTATAAATTTCAAAGAGGGCTCATTTGATCGGGAATTAAAAGTTCTATTAAGTGGAATTAAAGAGTTCCCTTTTTAAGAGTCAAAAGAGATTGGAGGGCCCCTAGTCCCCTCCAATCCCTGTTTTCCTCAAATGCATCCAAGATCAGACCGAGATCAGATCAGTAAGACCGAAAGCATATCAGATCAGACCGAGAACAGATCAGATCAGACCGAGAGAATATTAGTCAGACCGAAAACAGATCTTATCAGACCGAGAACGGATCAGATCAGACCGAGAACAGATCAGTGAGAAAAAAAACAGATCTTATCACACCAAGAACAGGTCAGATCAGACCGAGAACAGATCAGTAAGGCCAAAAGAAGATCAGATCAGACCGAAAACAGATCAGTTCAGACCGAGAACAGATCAGTCAGACCGAAAAAAGATCTTATCAGACAGAAAACAGATCATATCCGACCGAGAACAGTTCATACCAGACAGAGAAATGATCAGATAAGACCAAGGACAGATCAGAACCAGAATAGATCATATCAGACCGAGAACTGCTCAGTCAGACCGAAAACAGATCATATCAGATCGAGAACAGATCATATCCTACCGAGATCAGATCAGTCAGACCAAAAATAGATCTTATCAGACTGAGAATAGATCAGATCATACCAAGAACAGATCAAATCATCGAAAACAGATCAGTCATACCAAAACAGATCAGATCAGACCGTTAACAGTTCATATCAGAAAGAGAAATTTTTCAGATAAGACCGAGAACAGATCAGATCAGAACTAGAACAGATCAGACCGAAAACAGATCTGTCACACCGAAAACAGATCATATGAAAAAGAGGACACATCATATCCGACTAGAACAGATCATATCTGACCGAGAACAGATCAGATCAGACTTAAAACAGATTAGATCAGACAGAGAACAGATTAGATCAGACCGAGAACAGATCATTTCCGACCGAGAACAGCTCAGTCAGACCGAAAACAGATCAGATCAGACCGAAAACAGATCAGGTCAGACCGAGAACAGATCAGTCAGACTAAAAAAAGATCTTATCAGACAGAAAACAGATCATATCCGACCGAGAACAGTTCATATCAGACAGAGAAATGATCAGATAAGACCAAGAACAGATCAGGTCCAGAACAGATCAGATCAGACCGAGAACTGATCATATCCCACCGAGAACAGATCAGTCAGACCAAAAGTAGATCTTATGAGACTGAGAATAGATCAGATCAGAATAAGAACAGGTCAGATCACCAAGAAAAGATCAGTCATACCAAATAGATCATATCAGACCGATAACAGTTCATATCAGAGAGAGAAATTATCATATAAGACCGAAAACAGATCAGATCAGAACGAGAACAGATCAGATCAGACCGAGAACAGATCTGTCAGACCAAAAACAGATCCGATGAAACAGAGAACAGGTCATATCAGACCGAGAACCGATCATATCTGACCGAGAACAGATCAGATCAGACCCAGAACAGATCATATCAGTTCAAGAACAGATTAGTCGGACCATAAAACAGATCAGATCAGACCAAGAACAGATCAGTCAGACCGAAAACAGATCTTGTCAGACCGAGAACAGGTCAGATCAGACCGAGAACAGATCAGATCAGACCGAGAACAGATAATTCAAACCAAAAGTAGATCAGATCAGAATTAGAACAGATCAGATCAGATCATACAAAGAACAGATCATATCCGACCAAGAACAGTTCAGATAAGACCGAGAACAGACAAGATTAGACCGAGAACAGGTCATATCAGACCGAGAACAGATCATAACCGACCGAGAACAGATCAGATCTGACCAAGAACAGATCAGTCAGACCGAAAACACATCAGATCAGACCGAGAACAGATCAGATCAGACCGAGAACAGATCATATCCAACCGAGAACAGATAGGATGAGACAGAGAACAGATCAGATCAGACCGAGAAACAGATCATATCTGACCCAGAACAAATCAGATCAGACAAAGAACAGATCATTCAGACCAAAAACAGATCTTATCAGACCAAAATCAGATCCAATCAGACCGAGAACAGATCGTATCTGACCGAGAACAAATCAGATCAGAACGAAAACCGATCAGATCAGACAGATAACAGGTCATATCAGACCGAAAACGGATCATATCCGACTGAGAACAGATCAGATTCAGACAAATAACAGATTAGTCAGGCCAAAAATATCAGATCAAACCGAGAAAAAATCAGGTCAGACCAAGAACAGATCAGTTAGATCAAAAACAGATCAGATCAGAATGAGAACATATCAGATCAAAGAACAGATCATATCCGACCAAGAACAGTTCAGATAAGACCGAGAACAGACAAGATTAGACCGAGAACAGATCAGATCAGACCGAGAACAAATCAGTCAGACCAAAAACAGATCAGATCAGAATGAGAACATATCAGATCAAAGAACAGATCATATCCGACCAAGAACAGATCAGATAAGACCGAGAACAGGTAAGATTAGACCAAGAACATATCAATCAGACCGAGAACAGATCAGTCACACCAAAAGTTGATCAGATCAGAATGAGAACAGATCAGATCAGATAAAGAACAGATCATATCCGACCCAGAACAGATCAGGTCAGACCGAGAAAAGATCATTCAAACCAAAAACATATCTTATAAGACCGAAATCAGATCATATCAGACCGAAAACAGATCAGATCAGACCGAGAACAGATCAGTCAGACCAAAAAGAGATCAGATCAGAATGAGAACAGATCAGATCAGACAAGGAACAGATCATATCCAACCAAGAAAAGATCAGATAAGACCAGGAAAAGATAAGATTAGACCGAGAACAGATCAGATCATACCGAGAACAGATCATAACCGACTTAGAACAGATCATATCCGACCGAGAACAAATCAGATCAGAACCAAAACAGATCAGGTCAGACCGAAAACTGATCAGATCAGACCGAAAACAGATCAGATCAGACCGAGAACAGATCAGTCAGACCAAAAAGAGATCAGATCAGAATGAGAACAGATCAGATCAGACAAGGAACAGATCATATCCAACCAAGAAAAGATCAGATTAGACCAGGAAAAGATAAGATCAGACCGAGAACAGATCAGATCAGACCGAGAAAAGATCATAACTGACCGAGAACAGATCAGATCTAACCAAGAACAGATCAATCAGACCGAAAACTGATCAGATCAGACCGGGAACAGATCATCAGACCAAAAGCAGATCTTATCAGACGGAAATCAGATCATATTAGACCGAGAAGAGATCATATCCGACCGAGAACAAATCAGATCAGAACCAAAACAGATCAGGTCAGACCGAAAACTGATCAGATCCGACCGAAAAAAGATCATATCCGACCGAGAACAGATCATATCAGACCGAGAAGAGATCAGATCAGACCGAAAATAAATCATTTAGACCAAAAAAGATCTTATCAGACCGAAAAGAGATCATATCCGACCGAGAACAGTTCATATCAGACAGAGAAGTGATCAGATAAGACCAAGAACAGATCAGATCAGAACCAGAACAGATCAGATCAGACCGAAAACTGATCAGTCAGACCGAAAACAGATCAGATCAGACCGCCAACAGATCATATCTGACCGAGAACAGATCAAATTCAACCGAAAACAGATCAGATCAGACCGAGAACAGATCATTCAAACCAAAACAGACTAGATCAGACCGAAAACAGATCAGTCAGACCAAAAACAGATCTTATCAGACCGAGAAACAGATCAGATCAGACCGAGAACAGATTAGTGAAAACCAAAAGCAGATAAGATCAGCCAGATACACCGAAAAAGTCACATACAGAATTTATTATTTCAAGAAACGCATTTCCAGCAGAGGAGAGGGTGAAATTTAATTCCCATAAGTGCCAAGTTTCCTTATATTCAGGTTCTAGTTTTATTTATACAAATCTGATAAATGTATAAAGTTTACTGAAGGAAAAAAAGACAGTAATATTTTGTTGGTGGATATTCACTGGGATCCGAATTACCTTAATGTGGATGTGCTTAAACTAGTAGGATCGGACCATCTACCGATACTTTTAGAAATTAGATCAAGGAGTGCTCCCCAAATGAGGGATATTTCAAGTGAAAGTCGTATTTATATATAAATGTTAGACGTCAGATACGTAGGGAATGGTCTACAGAGGAAAATGTTAAATTAAGTGAAGCGTTTTCAGAGGATGATGTAGCTATAAGGCTAAGGGATCTAGAGAAGATAAATAACCATGATAGAATGAAAGAAGAGTTCACGGAGATTTTACATGAAGTAGCCGGCCCAGTTATAGAAAATAAAGGAGGTTGTAAGGATATAGAATTTTTGATGAGTTATGTAGAATAAAAAAATTAGAATTGATTAAAGAAATGGAGATTTTGAGGGAAGAGGAAAAAGAGGAAAATAGGTTACGACTTGTAACAAGGTTTAAAAATGTTCACCCGGAGTATAAACGCCTTTTAAAACAGAAGAAGAAACTGGCTATTCAAAAAGGTAAGGAGGAGCTGATCCAGTTTTATGAAAAGAGTGATATGCGGTCTTTCTGGAGAAGGATAAAAAAAAGTGGCCTCCATAGCTCAGCCAAAAGTACCTGACCCGAAAACATGGCCTACATATTACAACGACGCCTTTCAGGAAGACTATTCGTTTGACTGCTGGTTCAGCGACGAATTATCGAATACAGAGAATGAGACCAGTCTCCCACTGAAAGAACACGATTATAATCTGATAAAACCCGCATCGGAAGAAGAAATCGAAGAATGCATAAGCGCCATGGAAGGTGGATCAGCGCCTGGTAGCGATGAAGTCCCAACAAAGATCTTGAAACAATTCCAACTTTTATTTATGCCCATCTTCTTGGCTATCTTCAACTCAGTTCTGGCTTCTGGAGAATGGCCATCGCCATGGAAAACATCCTTGATTTTGCCGCTATTCAAAAAGGGAGACCCAGCGGATCACAGTAATTATCGACCGATATCTTTAGTACCTAGTCTTAGCAAAATATTAGAAAGAATACTAGATGCTAGGTTAGCTCATTGGTTAGAAAAATATAGGATTTTGAAGGAGGAGCAGGCAGGATTTCGAGATGGATATAATGCTATTGATAGGGTCTTAGTCCTACAGGTGCTTGTAGAGAAATATGCAAAAGGGAAGAATAGGTTGTACGTTGCATTTTAGATCTAGAAAAGGCCTTCGACAGTATTGACAGGATTTTCCTGTGCTTAGAACTGTTAAAGGTAGGCTTACTAAGACTTTTCGTTAGAATACTAGCTGATATGTATAGAAAGACATTTGGTATAGTTAAAGTTTTAGGGAAGGGATTATCATCACCGTTTGAAATTAGAAAAGGAGTAAAACAGGGTAGTAGTATTTCGCCTAGGTTGTTCACGTTGTATATAAATGATATGGTTGACATTTTTAAAAAGGCATGGGCCCCTACGATGTCACTAGGTAACCTGACGTTATCTCTGTTGCTTTTTGCTGATGATGCGGTGTTGATAGGCAAATCACCAGAGGAGCTCCAAATCTTATTGAGTATATTAGAAGAATATTTAGATAGAAAGAAACTAGTGTTGAATATTAAAAAGACTGAGATTGTGGTTTTTAGAGGAATTCGTGTGAATAATGATGATCAAAAAGTAGAATTTTATTATAAGGTGAAAAAGTAAAAAGGAACAAAATTTTTAATGTTTGGGAGTAACACTTTCAGCAAAAGGAGGATGGAAAGAGCATGTAAAAGAGATGATTAAGAGAGGGAAAGTAGTTTCAGGTGCTATTTTACGTAATTCAAGGCTTTCAAGTATAAAAGATCTAAAAATGCATAAATATATTTTTAATTCTAAAGTTTTGCCTACTATCCATTACGGAGCTGAACTCTGGGGGCATGACCCAGCACCACAATTGGAATCAATTCAGCTGCAACACTTTAAGAGATTAATTGGTCTTCACGTAACGACCCACAATCAGGCAATAAAAGGTGACCTAGGCATATTTTCGCTGAGAATGAGTAAATTAGCACAGATGATCCGGTACTGGCTAAAAGTTCTAAGTCTTCCATAAGATAGGTTAGCAAAAGCAGCTTATGTGGAGACGCTACGGTCGAAACGTAAAAGATCGTGGCCGTATCAAATAAAAAATGTTTTAGATGGATTAGGATTATCATGCTAGGACCCTCAGATCAGGGTGAGCCGTTTTTGGCTATGATTGTAGAAAGAATAAAAGACCAGGAAGTCCAAATGTGGACCCAGGTAGTTAAAACATCTGAAACATTGAAGTTTTATTCCCATGTAAAAGAGATATTTGGATTCGAATATTATTTTAAACTAGGATTACCGGGGGAGACATTGAGGACTTGGTTTCGGATCCATGCGAATTGCCTGCCACTAAAAAATAGAAAAAGAGTATTTGAAAGAAAAAGGGTGGCCCCAGATGCAGATGCGGATTACTCTTGCCCCAGATGTAACCTAGGTATTGAGGATGTGGCCCATATTCTCACCGAGTGCCAGCAACTTTCTCTATTAAGGGAAAAGTGTTTTGAGGGTGGTAACTTGGAGTTCCCGGGGATCCTGTAGACGACTGAAAAAAGGACAATCAGGCAGTTATGTAAATATGTAAACGAAGCGTTGACATCAATGAGTGAAACTTGATATTTATGTTATTTTTCTTGTGGAGTGTAATTAAGAATACCGTTCTGTATGGCCTGTTTTTTGGCTTATAATAAATTATTATTATTATTATTTTTAAAAAAATTCATGTATTACTCAGTTACCGAGAACAGATCTGTCAGACCAAAAACAGATCAGATCAGACCGAGAATAGATCAC